>CAUOFW020001848.1:528931-666431 GCA_963454935.2 Ilex paraguariensis | reverse complement strand
CTCCCATGGAGATGGTAGAGAGGGAGCTATGGAGGCAGTGGTGGGCACTTGGCTTAGGCGTTTGGGCACCAGGATGCCCTGGGTGCCCTTGTAGGGCGCAAGATTGTTTTGGGCACCAAGCCTTGGTTCCTGGATGTCTAGGTAAGTTTTTGATGAGGCTTCCTAAGGTGTCGAGGGTCCACTTCCCTCCTCCTCCATCAATTTAAGCTCCTTAATAAAGTTTACTAAGGCTTGCGCTTTGATGGCTGCCCTAGGTTGGTACTGGACATCAAAGTTGTCCAGCTCTACTGCCCACTTAAGGAGTCTTCCAAGGACGTTTGGCTTCCCTAGAACCCTCTTTAGAGGCTGGTCTGTGACAACGACAATGGTGTGACTCTGGAAGTAATGTCAGAGACACCTTGCTGTTGAGTTCAGGGTGAGCGCCAGCTTTTCTAATCCTAAATATCTTATTTCTACTCCTCAGTATGCCCTGCTTACTTAATAAATAGGTTTTTGCACTCCTTGGTTGTCTCTGATGAGGACAGAGCTTATTGTCGATGGGGAAGCAGAGAGATACAAATATAGAGTTTCACCTGCCATAACATGTGAAAAAAGGGGAGGCATAGCCAAATAAGCTTTGAGCCTTTGAAAAGCTTCTTCTTCCTCAAGTCCCCACTCAAAGGCTTTTCAGAGAATCTTGAAAAAGGGTAAGCATTTGTCTACAAACTTGGAAACAAATCTGTTGAGTGCTACAATCCTTCCATTAAGGCACTGGAGCTCCTTGGTTGAGGTGGGTGATTTCATGTCCAAGATACCTTTGATCTTGTTGGGATTCGCCTCAATTTTCCTCTGGTTGACCATGAAATATAAGAACTTTCTTGATCAGACGCCAAAGGCGCACTTCTCAGCGTACAGCTTCATGTGATATAACCTGAGAACATCGAAGGTTTCTTGAAGATAGTCTATGTGGTCTGTTGTGGCAAGGCTTTTTACCAGTATATCATCCATGTATACCTCCATTGTTCTCCTGATTTGAGACTGAAACATCTTGTTCTCTATTGTTCTCCTAGTTTAGGGGATGCATGTTGATCTGGTTATATCCAAAGTATGCGTCCAGAAATGTGAGCGATTCATGGCCAGTAGTGGCATCGAAGAGGGGTCGATTCGTTGTAACGGGTAGCTGTCTTTATGGCACGCCTTGTTAAGTTCGATGAAGTCAATGTAGAGGTGCCAATTTTTGTTGGCTTTAGTCACCATCACCACATTTGATAGCCACACTGAGTAGGCCACTTCTCTGACTGCCATGTTTTCTATCAACTTTTTCACTTCCTTGTCCATCGCTTGTGCCCTTTCAATGGAAGTGCTCTTTAGCTTTTAGCGAATAGAATTGTAATTAGGGTCGACATTGAGGCAGTGGGTGGTGACCTTAGAGTCGATGCCCTTGAGGTCTTAATGAGACTATGCAAAAACATCCATGTTGCATCTTAGAAAATCTATAAGCTGGCAAGCTAAATCTTCAGGAAGGGAAGAGTCAATGTACACTATTCTGTCTAGATGCTCCTCATCTAGGACCATTGGTTTGAGCTCCTCTACTATTCTCCTTTTTTCAATGTGGCATCATCTCATGGGTCGAGGACCTCCACTTGTAGTGCTTCTTGTGGCTTTCTAGTCTTCATGGAGGAGACATAGCATTCTCTTGCAGCAACCTAATCTCCTTGGATCTCTCTGATTCTATTTGGAGTTGGAAAACAGAGAATTAGATGATAAGTGGAGGGCACAGCTCTTAAGGTGTTAAGAATGGGTCACCCCAGGATGACATTATAGGCTAACGGGAAGTCTATTACCAAGAAGTTCACTATGACTGTGGAGCTCCGAGGTGCAAGCCGACAGTGACTGGAAAAGTGATGGACCATAGGGAATACACCTTATTCTCCTGAGAATCCGATGAGGGGTGACCTAATGGACTGTAGTTTTTCTCTTCCTAGATTGAGCTTGTTATAGGCTTCTGCGAACAAGATGTCCGCAGAGCTACCATTGTCTATAAGAATCCTTTGTACCTGGAAGTTGGCAATAATAATGGTTAGCACCAGCGGGTAGCCATAAGGGTGCTAAATCTCTTCTAGGTCCTTGTCTGAGAAGGATATAACTTTGTTACTTCCTTGCTTGGGTTCCTAGGATGAGCGCAAATTGTCAAGGTGTCTAGCTTTTTGAGCTCCTCCTCCTCCTGCTAGCCCTCCAAAGATGGTGTGAATCTCATCAAGAGGTTGTTGATCCTCCTAGTTATGAGATGGTGGTAGTGCTTGGCCTCTACCAGCAACATACTGGCATAGTTTACCACGTTGTATGAGCTCTTCAATATGTCTTTTAAGCTCAAAGTAATCGTTGGTGTCATGGCCATGATCCCTATGGAAACGACCATACTTGCTTAGATTTCTGCAGTTTGGTGGAGATTTCATTCTTCTAGGCCACTTTATTACGGGTCATTCTGGATCTGGAATAGGATGTGCCTGACAGTGGCATTGACGAGAGTGAAGATTTGTCGATCTCTCTGAGGGGAAGGACTAAGTCGGTCTTTAGCAAACACCCTTACTGTCCTACCTCGTTTATTTCCACTCTCCTTCTTGTCTTCTCTGTCTCTTTCCTTTCTTTTCTCCCCTGCTCGTGAGGACTCACCTCGTCTGGCCCTAGTGAAGTCCTCAGCATTCATATAGTAGCTCTAACATACTCTTTAGTGGATGCTTCATCATTGAAAAAAGGAATTTTAATGAACGAAGACCTCCCAAGAAGGCAGTCATGGTGACCTTGTCATCGGGCTCCTCATTCTGGAGGACCTGCTCATTAAAACGAGTAAGGTAACTCCTCAAGCTCTCATCTCGATTCTACTTTATACTAATCAAGTGAGTAATAGGCTTCTGGTGGTGGCGTCCTCCAATGAAGTGCGACATAAATGACCTGCTTAGTTCGGCAAATGAGCCAATGGAGGCTGGGGTGAGCTTGGTCAATCACTGTCGGCCTAATGCCTTCAAGGTAGTTGGGAATACCCTACACATGATTTCGTCAGGGACGTTTGTGCAGTTGCATTAAGGTCTTATAGGTTTGGAGGTGATCAAATGGGTCTTTTATACCGTCAAAGATTTCGACATATGACATTTTGAACTTTTGAGGAAAGGGTAGTTTGCCACATCTGGCACAAAAGGCATGTTAGTTTGCCTTACGAGGTAATCCACAGTATCGGGTCCTTGTGCCTTTATGGCTTTGAAGATGTCGCCCAATTGATTTTGTACCTCTTTGACTTTTTCGTCTTAATGATTGGGGGCTCCTTTGGAATTGACTCCCATGTTCCACGCTTTGTTTTTCGCTCTCATCCTCTTGAAAGGGTCTCCACCATGAGAAGAGGGAGCTTGAGGAGGAGGTGGAGGCCCCTCATGGTTCTGGTGTGGGGCTCCCCTATATGTAGCGCCCAAATGGGGAGCTCCTTGTCGCCCAAAGCGTGGAGTTCCTCTGGCTTGAGGTCCTCTAGGCTGTGCTCTGCCTTGTTGTCCAACGAGCATCAGTTACAGGATCTGCTGATTCTGAGTCACGAGCTGTTGCTTTGTTTCCAACATCTGTTGTGCTTTCGGAATAGGATTGGTTGGTGGAGGGGCAACCTCCTCCTCTCATGATGGATTATCTTTGAGTTGCTTCATGGATATGGTGGTGATCGCCATAGGTATAGCAAGAAAAGTGATTAGGAGAGAATTTGTCGATTCCCACAGATGGCGTCAAACTGATGATACACAAATTAGTTTTGCACACCACCTGTCAAGTGATAAGTAATTAATGCAGTAATTAAGTAGAGAGAGAGTAACTCAAGTGAGATAATGATATAGAGTGGTTCGGTCAACTTGACCTACGTCCACTATGAAGGCTTGAATGGCTTGTTATTCTATTACTTCGAGGAATATAGGCAGATACAAGCTATGAGAGAGAGTGGAGAGTGATAGCAAATGTGCTTGATTGTGTGTGATGCCCCCCAAGTGTTGGTGGGGCTTATAATTTATATTTGTCTCCTAATAGATTGAAGTAGTTTATCAGTAACTAAAAGAATAATTTGGTGGAGTTGACGCCATCTTCTCAACGGATGAGACAGTTACAGAGCTCGCCAGAAGATTCGGTCAAAGGATGACGCGGTGATTGACTTCTTCCAAGGTGACATGAATGTGGCTCTTGCATGACCCTGCTTACTTCTTTGGTAATAAGCTTGACTGGGTGTGGACTTCCCTTGGGCTGGACCCATTGAATCTCTTTAAGTTGGGCTCTTAATTTAAATTCGGGCTCACAACATGGGTTGGGCCCTTGGGTCTAGCCCATCAATTTAGATGCCTCATGCAAGCATTAGAACTTTCTCTTGGCTCAAGGAGGCAAGGCCTTCATCTGAGGTCTTATACATTCATATGTTGGGGATGATTTGCTGCCCACTAAACTGGCTATACTTGCTTATGATTAGTTTCTTCGGAAAACATGCCATGCTTCATTGTTTTAGCAAAACTTTGTCTCTTTTAATTACAGGTTGTGAAATATGATTATGATATTAATATCTACTGTAAGATTATAATCGCATTCCCTAAGCGGAGATCCTAGTTCTTCCCTTGTCTTTATTATACCTGTTAAATCCTGTTTTTCCCCTTTTGTAAGTGATACCTTTTATTCAAGGCCAATAATAAGTTAGTTATTTTTATCCCTTTTCATTTTCGTTCTCTCAAAAGTATACTGATGATGTTTCTCACATTATAGTTGTTCACTTTGGTCTATATGACATCCTTTCGAAAGAATAAGAAAAGAAGACACAAATAATGTGTTATGCCAGCATCTCTAAAGCCTTGGTGTTACCGTGTTAAGCTTTCTGTTTCTTTGTCTTCTCAAACTTTTGTAATCCTGCATGAGGAATTTGAAATTCTTTTCAGGTATGTTTCAAGAAATTGTGTTGGTCTTATTGATCGGGTTTCTAGCCTGGGCATATCAAGCTGCCCGTCCCCCGCCTCCCAGGATATGTGGCTCAACAGTCGGTCCACCTATTAGAGCACCAAGAATAAAGTTGAGGGATGGACGACACTTAGCCTATAAGGAGCATGGAGTCCCCAGAGAAATAGCAAAATACAAGATCATCTTTGTTCATGGCTTTGGCTGTAGCAGACATGACTTGGCACTTTTTCCTTTGGTAGTTTTATGGTTATTCATGAAGTTGACAAATTTTCTCTTTACTTGGGTGGATTTTGATAGTTTTGTTTCAAATGATTTCCATGTTATCCTTCTCAGGGGATGGCTGAAGAACTAGAGATCTATATCGTGTCTTTTGATAGACCAGGTTATGGGGAAAGTGACCCGGATCCAAAGCGTACCTTAAGTAGTATAGCCCTGGATATAGAAGAGCTTGCTGATCAGTTAGATCTTGGATCCAAATTTTATGTAATTGGATTTTCAATGGGAGGACAGCTGATCTGGGGATGTCAGAAGTACATCCCTCACAGGTAAGAAATAGTGAAATTCATTTTCTACTTGACAATATTGCAGATTTAGCTATTCATGAACCACATATAATCTTGGAACTTTCTTGTAACATGGAGGATTTATTGAGAAATGTAGTCTTTCTGAGTAACATAAAACATAAAGGTGAGTTAAGTCATTTTATCATCAGATTAACATGAAGAGGGTTAAGTAACAATGCAGTATCTGTTGTCATGTTCTTTGAAAACGAGGACTGTAGGTGTTTTTTTTAACCGCTTATGATAAGAATAATGTAAGTCTTTTTACTGCATTTCCTCCTAATATTTCTATTCAGTTCTTTGATGTTTCAACTATAAAGTTTAGTATTTTGTTGTCATGTTGTCTGAAAATGTGGAATGTTATTGTTTGTAACTGCTTACGACAAAATTGAGGTCTTTTACTGCTTCTCCTCCTAATATTTGTATTCAGTTCTTCAAATTTGAACTATTAAGTTTAATGTTTGGATGCTAACAGGCTGGCAGGAGCAGCATTAATTGTTCCTGCTGTCAATTACTGGTGGCCTGGGTTTCCTTCAAATATATTTGCAGAAGCCTACTATGAGCAATTTCCACAAGACCAGTGGACTTTACGAGTCGCTCACTACACCCCTTGGCTCACCTACTGGTGGAACACCCAGAAATGGTTTCCTGCCTCAAGCCTTATTGCCCAAACGGCTAAGTATTCTAGCCAAGATTTAAAACTTATACCCAAGCTTAGGGGGAGCCAATATGACAAGGTAATTTTTTTTTTTTTTTTCTGTTAGGAAGAATGAGTATGAAATTCCATTAAGTATCATGCATTTGAGTGGGTGTATACACAGGTATGATCATAATCAAGTACTTACTGTACAAGAAAATCAATTCATCCATAATATAGCATAGAAAATGATCAAAATTCATGAGTTCTAGATTTCATAAACGGTGATCATGTCACGTGATAGACTTCCCTGTGTTTAAAGTTGAGAAATTTCACGGTTAAGGAGATTCTTTGCATGATAGTTCTTTTAAACGTGTCCATTAAAAAGTGTCCAACGTCTATGAAAGACTGCAAAAGTTTCACCTCTTTTGATAACCAGGCATACGTGACACAACAAGGAGAATTTGAGTCATTTCATCGGGACCTGATGGTTGGATTTGGGAGTTGGGAATTCAATCCTATGGATCTTAAGAATCCTTTCCGTGATGGTGAAGGCTCTGTTCATTTGTGGCAAGGCGATGAAGATGGGCTTGTGCCTGTTACACTGCAGCGCTACATTGTTGAAAAGCTTCCATGGATACACTACCATGAATTGCCAGGCGCCGGACATCTGTTTCCATATACTGATGGTATGAGCGAGGCCATCTTAAAGGCACTTCTACTAGGGGAGTAGAAGTTTATTGCAAAGATATCTGGCGAAGTCTCTCTCTATCTCTCTCTACTTTTTTTGTACTAAACTTTGAAAGTAGTTCTCCCAGGGATTTCATATTGAAATGTAGATTGGAACAGTACTTCAAATCTCTGATGCAAGTTTGTTTAGCTGCTTTCTCTTACAATTCCTAGGATCAGAGTCACACATCTTAATTTACGAGTTAACAGATGAACTTGGGAATGTGGCAATTAGCTTTGAAGATATTCAAAATAAAACATGTGAACAATATTCCTTAGGATGGCCCGAGAGATTACTAAGTAGAAAGTTTATTTCCAGCCGTGGCATGGCTCGGAGAAGAGTTCCCAATTCTGATCAAGTGTTGTTTAGATGAGCTTAACTTTTATAGCAATCAAATATAAGTCATAGGAGATTTGGCTGGGTTAGTGATCTAAAATTCGGTATATAACGGATTGTGTTTGGATCGGATTTTGATTGATTCAAATTCAAATCCGACTTTGAAAGTCCAATCCGGATCTGATTAGATAATCCATTGGATTTTATCCTATTACGGGTCGTAATTCAAATCCCGAATTTGAAATCTGCAATCAAACAAATAATAAGGTGATGCATTGGACTATTTTAACAAAACCTACTCTACTACCTACACCCACGAACCAAAAATATCCTACATGTGTCATTTGTAACCATTCCCACCATATTTTTTAAACTACTTCAAAATCTAAACTTCCGATCATCTTTCTTAATTATTTACGATGTAAATGAATATCATTTCAATACTAATAGAAATTGTCCAGTGATATTATGGTTATGAAGTGTTTGATGGTAAGGTGATAATAGGAAGAGACAATATATTTCATGCATCGCAAGCAGTGCCCACTAGTATATATATACATTAGAGTTAGAATAGGTTAAAGTATAGAAACTAGTTTTTCTAATATAAATATGATATTCTGACAAACAAAAAAAAAAAAAAAAAACTTTCCAACTAATATTAAATAGATAGCTAGTTGCATAGTCTGCGGCCACAATGAAATCCTTTTTAGACACTACTACGGCTAGTTTCTACTTATACAACCATCCTAAAAGCTTGTATAACCCTATATGGATTACGATTATTACACTATTATTTCTATTTTTTTTTTTTTTTGTCATTACTAATATTTCTAATATAATAGCATAACTAATACATTATGCATGATCTTGTATATTAAACCTCACATTTTACCTTAAGAAACAATTATTAATGCCCAGCATGACGTGTGAAGAGTTCAACTAATATTGTCATTCGTCGCCATTATAGTAGATGTAAGCAATTAAAATAATAAATCTAGTATCCAAAATACAATTGATCGCCATCAAATCACTATAATGGAAAAGCCTAACAAAAATATTAGTTAAAGTTAGGCTTGACAATTTTAAATACGAGGATTCGACACTAAATTAACAATATTCATTGAATAAGTGGATGAACACGAACTCTAATAAACCTGCTAAATATAAATTAAATGCAAATTATATATGATACGAACTAACCTAAGACCGGTATTTATGTTCTTATATATTACTTATAAAACTATAAAAGCTTCTACAATTCCATGCAGATTAGAAAAGATAAAGACTTATGTGAAGTCTCTCTTCAATGGCGGCGAATCTGAGTGAATGTGTGAATGGAAGCCTTGGGGTGTTTTCCGATGGCCCTCCACCTGGTTCTTGCGGCATGATACTGTCTGTTGCCGCCGCCGCGCCTTAACTTTTCTAAATGGTTTATTCACTATGCACGGTGTGTTGATGTTTTTCACCAAAATTTGTGGTGGAAAGGCACGAGGAAATCCAGATACGGGTGCAAGGGCAGTCCAACATAAATTGGGGTCTAAAGTGAGAATTTTATATAAGACCTCATTTAATATTTTAAGAAAATAATAAATTTTTTAAAACTATTATTATACGTTTTATAGAGAGTTGTGACCAATGGGTCTTTAGTTCAATGATACTTTGTGCAGACTTTGTCTTCTTAAGGTCATATTGATTCAAAAAATCATAGAAAATATAATTATTATTGATCAAACATCCACTATTTCAATATTTTTAATAAAATTTATCTCAAATTGCAAAAAAATATAACTATTTTTTTTTTGTTGGTTTCTATCTAAAGTTCATAACATTATCTCTGCACTATTTTTTCCAATGTGAGTCCGTGTAACTTTTGTGAGAAAATCATCCAAAAGTTTCACATTAATTCTCGTAAATATAAAAAAATTTGTTAAGAAATGAAGATCAGTTTTCAACTTAATTAACATTTTCATCTTAAACCTACAAACTAATTCTTATCTATTCTAGTTAACAGTGACACCATAATACACAACAATAACAGTAACTTTAGTGGCAGGAAAAGTCGTCACTAAAACTATTAAATTTGTCACAAAATTATTTAGTGGTGAAAAAAAAATGTCACTAGGTTGTCACCATAGATGTGTCACTAAAAGTTAATAGTGACAAGCTACACAAGTTGTCACAAATAATCTAGACCTTTAGTGACGATTCTATATCATCACTGAATCATTCTCAATGGCGACAAAATTTATCGCCACTAATATTTTAAACTTTTATCACTAAAATGTATGTTTTCATCACTTAAAACTACCCAAAAAAAATATTTTAGTGTCGAAATATATTGACACTAATTAGTATACGTCAATCATTAATGACGCAAATTTTTCTTGTCACTAATATGTTTAGTTACAATTTCAAACTATCGTCCCTAATTAGGATAAAGTTTTATTGCCACTAAATTGTCGATTTTAGTAACAATGTTTTGATTGTCACTAACAATTTTTGTTTACTTTTAATGGCTAGTTTTATAATCGTTACTAAAGACTTATTCAGTAACCATATTTTCTATTGTCACTATAAAATTTTAAAGTATTTTGTGACAAATTTTATATCAGTCACTAAAAAACTCGATAGTGACGACTGTAGTGGTTGTCACTTACATAATAATTCGTAACAACTTTCATAAATCCTGTATAAAATTGACCTGTAATTAAAATATCATAATCTTTCAATATCATTCAAAACAAATCAAAATTCAATCATAGTTTAATTATAAAATCAAAAACTTATGGAATTATCATAAAATTTTAAACAATCCGACGAATACTTCAAAAAAAAGAGCAATAAAAAAATTTTTGCTCAAGCAACAAAATAAAAAAATTAACAATAAACTGTTGGTCTTTGTTCCTTTCATAACCATGAGAAGATCTAAAGCAAACTTCATGACGGACAAAAAATATACTCCATGTTTTCGGATTAATTCTGATCCTTTGAACACGGTCTTCTATTCTCATAAAGATGTTGCAAAGACAACCACCCTGACAAAAATTAAACACCATAATAGCTGTCACAACTCTTTAATTTTAAATCACATAAAATAGTAAAAGCTTGGGAAAAAATGCCATCATAAAAATGTATTGTAACACTTTTAACATTGTTAAGGGAGATTTAACACAAAAGACTATAGATGACCATCATTAAAGAATACACAATTTCTAATATATATATTATGAGGCTCATTACATCAGCTACTTCATATTGTCCACAAGTACAATCGTACATATATGATTAAAAGAAAACAGAGTAAATCACAAAAAAGTATGAATCCTATGAAAAAAGACCATCATGTACTTGACAAACATAAATGTTTTGCTCAAAATGATTGCATCAACTAAATAAAAGTTAATCTTCCAAATATGAGAATGAGCTTAATATCTAATCAATAATAGTTAACTCAAACTTAAAGTCAAAAAATTCAACTGTCATATTATTGTCTTATCATCAAATCTTAACAACCAGGAAAAACTAATTTAATGGATCTATGTTGTCATTGAGTGTCAAGTCAATCACAATATTAATCTTTAATTAATATATCAAAACACCATAATATCAGCAAGTATACTGCACAATTTCTTCTATAAAGCCCCAGAGTCATTTCATAATTGCAAGTAGAATCAAGAATTAAGAACTTGTTCATAAGTTGTAATACTTCAAATGGAATTATTGTGCACCCTTAAATTTATCCTACAAAAGTAAAAATGATAACACTTACCTAAATTGTAATTGCCCTGGTTGAGCCTCATATTGCTTCCATCTATCATGCAACAAAATAAAGTTTGTGAAACCTTTAAAAAAAGGAAAAAAATCAAAAGTAAGCTTTCATTAATCAAGTATTCCACCTACCATGAAAGAGGGTCAGGTGCAGGAGCAGACATGTACCTGTCATCCTGCATCTGCTTCATCAATGCTTGCAAAATCACATTTGTCGTATTTTGAGTTGTTCCTTGCATCTGCTCCATCAGTGCCTACAAAATCTCACTTGTTGCCTTTTGAGTAGCCTTAATCACTTCCATGTTCTTTTGCTGTGCATTGAGTTTTTCTTCCAACTCATTGGCTCTTTTGTTAGCTACCTCCAACTCCGAATTATTGTGGTGCTTAGATAAGGATCGGCTAGGCTTCGGACCATGCCCACAACCACGTATGTACCCTGACTTATGTCCAAGAACCTCTAAACAAATTTCCTCCTCACAAACTGGTGCTTCATTCTCTCCTACAGGCTGCGACTGAAGCTCCACCATTTGCTCCTAAAATGGCAAGACATATAAATTTTAAATTACATTAGTTCAATTAATATGATGATAAACGAAAATTTTAACCAAATTGATAACTTACATAGTTATGATGTGCACGGTCATTCACCCAAGAGTGGTTCTTATTACTATAGTGAGTTATCTTATATAACTCAATTGGCTCAACCTCTTCACCAGTTTGAGCAGTCTACATCATTTCAAATATGTGAATTAGCTTTTAAAGCATATCACTACGCATATGATACACTCTATAACTAAAAATTATGTTGCTACCATTTCAACACCCATCCAGGCAAAAGACTTTGTCCCATTTACATGAGGTGTGTTTTGCATTGCCCGATTCCTTGCATTTTGAACACTCCTTTTCTACATTAAAATATAACAAGTATCTTACATTATAAATATTTTAAATGAATAAAGGTAAAATTGATTTTTTTTAGTATCTATAGTAAGTTCAAAAACCTTAAATTCATAAGAGGAAAAGTAAGAACAAAGATAATTCTGATCTTCTTGTGGCATGCCTGGTGGTGGATGTTGCATTGCTGCTCCTGTCGTTGGGTGTGGCAAGAAGTAGTTCTTGTGTAGGTTATGGCAATGATTCCGATATTGTGTGTTCATTTGGGCAAATGTTATATCTTTAACCTATTCATCATGGAGGTTGAACAATTCTTACAAAAAATAGTGAATTATTTACATTATTAACAACAAAGGCACTATGAGAAAGAAAGGTAACAACAATTGAATTACAAAATAAAAAATAAGTACTTTTGTTTCCTATTCCTCCCCTTATTTTCTTGTTTATTTTCTCATACTTGCAAAATTTCCAACCTCTATTCAGCTCAATATACTCCTTTAGACTAAACAACCATCATATCTTATGCCCAATGACCTTTTTGGTTACATGCAATTCTCATGTAGAATTTGTTACATTTACCCTTTGTCTCATTACATTAAAATACATAGTCTAGTTGAAATGTTTGAGTACTTGGAAAAGCACTTACCTTGGCCATTTGTAGTAAACTCTCCCGATCGACTTTGTCAATCTCTGCCCATTTTGTCACTTGAAGAGGTGCATGCTTTCAAACAATACATCTCAACTCTGTTATAAGTGGTTGGAATTCCAATCTTACTATTCGCCCAAGCACTTATGACATCTCAACATTAAGCTTCTCGCCAGCTTGCTTTTTTGTTTTTTTGCAAGAACAATATTTCAGGTTGGTCCCTGTTTCCTCCTCGTTGAGGATGACTCTGAAGATAAAGTGTGAACAATGTTGGTACATGATTTCAATCCTACCATAAGAGTGTTGCACGCAAGCAAAATTTCTGTTAAGTGTAACCATCATATGTTTCAAAGTCATATCTTCCCATAATTCTCTTAACTCATCAATTAACGATTGTAGAAATACGTCAATGTCATTTCCTAGAGAATTTGGTCCTGGAATAATCATGGACATCATGAGAAAAGGATACTTCATACATTTTCAAGGCAAATTGTATGCAGCTTAAGATGTATACATGAGAAGGAGGCTAACGAGAGGAAGGAGGCAGCCAAAAGTAGGCACCTAAAAAAGCATTATTTGTTCAATTAGTTGAATTTGCAAAGCTTGGGATCGTTAAGAGAGAGAGAGAGAGAGAGAAAGAGAGAGAGGGGTATTACGCGTGATGCTGATTATTTTTGTTGTAATCTTTTTTGTAGTTGTTTGTGCTAGATTTTGATTTTGATTATTTTTTTCCAATTTTGCGTAGATGTTCACTACATGTGCCTCCAAGTGTTTTGACAAACCCAATTTTTATTAATCTTTGTTGTGATAGTACAATTGTTTTCTTAGTTTCTTGAGGTTAGTATGTGATCTGTGTCCATCAAGTTAATGTTTCCCTAACAGATGCCATTGGGTTGTCTGGCTGTAGGTCCTTTCAAGAATCTTAGTGAAAAAAATTAGGGGAACTCCCTCAATTCAAAAAGTGAATCCACCAATTTTTAGGTTGTCAAAATACTAGCAGGTTTTAGATTCTGAACATTTGAACTGAAATAACATCTTAGTTGTGTAGTTAGTGGACACATGAATACTTTGTTACTACAAATAATTTTTCCCTGTAATTACTAGGAGTTTGATTTCTGCTTTTTTACTAATTTCTTTAGCTATGAGCTGGTACCTTTTGGAATATTAGTGAGTGATGAGCTTGATTTGGTTAGATGATAACAGCATGAAGAGAATTGTTGTGTATTTATACTATGAAAGTTTTTACCAGAAGCCTATTCTTGAAATGAAGTCAATCAATGCAAGGTTTTAGATGGATTTGTATGAGCAGTAAGTGTTTAGCATGGCAAGAATTTGAGTTTTACCGTATTAGTCCTAAGAAGTCTATCAGTTAATCAATAGTCCCTTTTTAAAAATTTTAAAGCTAAGATCTTCCGTTGTTGTTCCTGCAACTTTATCAATGCGATTTTGTTGTAGTGTGTTGAGTTTTCAGTCG
Source organism: Ilex paraguariensis (assembly GCA_963454935.2). Lineage (NCBI taxonomy): Eukaryota > Viridiplantae > Streptophyta > Magnoliopsida > Aquifoliales > Aquifoliaceae > Ilex > Ilex paraguariensis. The sequence continues at coordinate 652,445 of CAUOFW020001848.1, read as the reverse complement.
TATTTTGTTAACTTCTGGATGTTTTTGTTTGCTTAAGTTGTTAAATGATATAAATTTTTGCAAAAGATCTTCATACTTGAAGAGTGTGATAGGTTGTTGTTTTATCAGATTTAAGATTGGTGATGGGAGTTTGATTTGATTTGGGTTTCTCGGCTTTCATGGATTTGTTGATTTTGTTCCCTTCCACTTCTTTGAATTTTTTCATGTGGCACCAAAGGTTTTGAAGTGAATTTAGGATCAAGAAATTTGATATATTTAGAGTGTTGGGCACTGTACTATGTGTCTGTGCTTCATATATTTATATTTTATATTAAAATCGCAAAGTTATTTAAAGTAGAATTCAAGAAGTAAGTGTAATAATACTTCTAGAATTTAATTGAAACAAGTAAATCATCAATATTAAAAAATTAGCTATCAATTGTCGGCCAATTACAAACAATTTAAATTTTGATTTACGAATTTAGAACCAAAAAAACTCATAAAAATTTAAATCAATGACAAAATGCACAAAAATCATAATTGTATCAGCGAACCATGCTTTCACGAGCATGGCTTCTCTACTGTTGGGAGGAAAACAACACAGTGTGTTGTTAGGATAAACGACACAGTGTCCTAACAGCACACTATGTTGTTTTCCTCCAACAATAGAGGAGCAACGCCCTAGTTTCACCCATCAATAGTCATGGAAGGAATAAGCCAAACAGAGATTCAGTTCACAACATACAACACAAAATATAACATGTTAAAATCATTGGGAATGTCAAAGAAGCATAAAAATATGAAAGAGAGACAAACACTAGCAATCCATAAAATTAATTGAATGACGAGAAAAAAATTTCATGCTACGGACTCAAATTCAATTATTAAGGCATGAAAAATAAAGAAATACCTATAATCAGATGCAATGAAATCGTAACCCTTGTAATTGCAGAGAGAAATATAGAGATAAAGTATATATATATATATATAGAGAGAGAGAGAGAGAGAGAGATAAGGTATAGAGATTGAGAGAGCTAGAGAAACATATCGATAGAGGATGTGAAGAACAGTCATAGTAAAATTCTACAAGAATTTGTGACAAGGTAGGATGAGAACAGATAGATTGAGAAGATAAGTGAGTGAATGATAAGATTTCTTCAAGCTTATTCACCGTCCTTTACCTCAAAAAAAAGAAAAAAAATGCCGGCCTAGTTAAAGTGGTGTTATAATATAATATAATATAATAATATAGTTGTTATAGATTAAATTTTTAGTTAGGACAAAATTAATATTTAATCTAGCTAACAATCTTAGACTTTCACATATCAATTATAACACATTTTTATTAAAATTAATTGACAAATATAAATAGTACATAACAGTAAGCCTGTCAATTGTGTCGAGTAAGACGAGTTCATATCAAGTCTTAACGAGTTTGTATCTCAAAATAATCCACACATAACTGATTTGTTATTAATTCGTGTTTAACGAAATGTGACATATAGAGTTTGTTTCTTATATGAATCATGTATAATCAGAGTATAAGCGAGTCGTACTATATATTTTTTTTGATTAACTTCACTCATACCTGATTTGGTTTGTAATCATATCATGTCCACAAGTTTATGAAATGGATGACTTACGAAAGGCTCAAACCATATAATTTTGTATTGTGTTCATGTCATATATAACGGATCGTATCATATTTTGGCACCCAACATACGAGATGACAAATTTGGATTAATTTATGATCATTTAGTACCAATGCCCAATTGATTATCCTGCTAATAAGCATGTTCGATTATCCATAATACAAATCCAATTTAAAAACCCGATTCCATTACCCGGTGTATTTCATTTTCAATGTCTATATATGTAATCTTTAAAAATTGAAATTTAGTTAGATCAAAATTATTTAATTAATAGCATATTCATATTTGGATTCAATTTAATCAATTATAATGGGTTCAAATTATTTGACCAAACTAGGTTTCGATATATCAAAATTTGAATCTATCGTATGCATTATAAATGATTCGTATTCGAATTCAACTAGTCTAAAATAACTTCAATCTATATTCAATTAACTAAATGTGAATTCATATACAATTTTGTATTCAGGTCAAATATGGATCTCAATTTGATTATTTATAAGCCTAACTTATTTGCATCCTTAGTTTAAGTACATGGAGGGTCAAGGGCCATATAATAATGTTGATGATGCCAGAAATTGTCCTCCAAGCGTCAAAAAGGGATAGTGGATGTGAGTTGGTTTAAGTTTTGAACTAGCGATTTTAAGAGTTTTCAATTCACTGGTTTTGGTCAAAAATCAACCGATTATCTGATTTTTCAACAATTTGATTATACCAACGATCTTTTTAGTGATTTATACCGTTGAAAGACCCGGTTCACCAATCCGACCAAGCGGCCCGATCCGAATCTGATAATTTTGATTGACACTGTTATAAGTGACACTTAAATTTGTCACTAGTACCTCATAGTTCATAAATATCAGTGACAAAAAAATTATTGACAAAGGTATATTTATCACTAGTACCTCATTGGTTTATGCAAAAAGTGACATGTGGTTAGATTGTCACTAAATAATTGGTGTTAGAATGATTATTTAGTGATGACGTTAAAAACTCATTGATAAAATGCTTCCCTCCAACACATTTTAGCATCAAAAAATTTTCGCCTCAAAATTAATGATAAAATTATAAGTGATAAGTTTGAATTCATCACTAATAGCACCTTGATTCATACCAAATAGTGACTCATGGCTAAGTCATCACTAAATAGTTCAGCCAAGATTGTTTATTTAGCGACAACATTAAAATAATTGTCGTTTAAATCCTTCTCTCCAACATATTTTTGCGCTAAAAAATTCCCGCTCCCAAATTAGTGATCAGATTATTAACAACAATTTAAATTTTGTCACTAATACCACCTTGGTTCATAAAAATAGTGACTAGTGGATAAGTCGTGACTAAAGAGTTATCATTTGATTTATTATTTAGTGACGACATTAAATTAATTGCCACAAAAGTACTTCCCACCATTTTTTTTGGCGCCAAATATGTTCCGCCTCAAATTTTAGTGACAAAACTAATGTTGTCAATAGTAACACTCTATTTTATGAAATAAGTGACAATTTTTTTAGCTTTTTTCTAAATATTTTGGATTAGTAGCCAATATTTATTTTCGTCACTAAACATTAAATTTTAGTGACGATATAAGTTTCGTCACTAATACTATCGCCACTAATAAGCTTAATTCTTGTAGTGATATTTTTTTAATTGAATTATTCTTTATTATTTTTACAATCAATTTCAAATTGACTTCAATTTGAATTTTCATAAAATTCAAGCAAAGTTAAGTTTAAGAAATAATATATAGTTTATAATTGACAATCAAATCCATCTCAATTTGAATCTTAATCATATTCACTTCAAATCGATTATCAAGTAAATGAAAGGATTCTTGCAATTTTTGGGCATGAAAAAAATTTAGATTAGGAGTTTCAATTGTTTGATCAATAATCTTAAAACAATTTGAACTATAAAAAGTTCAAGACAAATAATGATAACTCTCTTATTATATAGATATATCACATATATATATATATATATATATATATATATATATATATATATATATATATATATTATTCGTCTATTATACCATTTGAATATTATAGTATTTTTATTTCTATACGAAGTATGATTTATATTATAGTCACTCAACTCATTTTCACGCAAAAAATATGTATTTAAAGTCTATTTATTTATTTAAAATTTTTAAAAAAATCCTTAATTATATAGAACCATAATTAACGACCTCATTAATGTATTAGAGATTAATTTTTACACCGATCGTTATAGTATGTGAGAGGGAGAAAGAGCTGACTGAGAGAGATGTGTGACAGATAGTATGAGACTGAGAGAGAGAGATATGAGTTCTAAAATTGTGAAATGAATGAGAGTGAGAGAAAGAGATAGATATAATTCTTCAAGGAATGAAAGTCTTTCCAAAAAATGGGGTGGGGTGGGGTGGGGTGGGGGGGGGAGAGGGGAATTTCGCATTAGGACCGTCAGATCAATAATTCCCTCAAATGATTCCATTCAAAGGATGAGAGTGTTTATCCATTTCATAACAATTATAGTCTCTACTTGTGCTTCATTGACGAGTCTTTGAGTCTCGTAACAATTTGTCAAAAATAATGTGTGGACCATTATAAAGTATTGTCATAATAAAATGTTTAATTTTACAGTAAGTTTTAATCTTTGATTTATTTGGGGCCTTTTTTATGTGGGGGAGCCTCAAGCCTCTACTGTTGAGCAGGGGAGGCTCAAGAGCATTAAACCAAAAAAAAAAAAGCTTAAGCCTTAGGCCCCAAATTTTTAAAATGTCTCATAATTTTAGGTACATTATTAACCCAAAAAATATTTAAATTCTTTAAATTTTAAACCTTAAAAAAAAGGCCCCAAAAAATTAAGTATAGTCAAAATTTTTATTATAATAATTTGAATCCATAATCCAATTCATAACATTAAAAACTTAAAAAAATAAATAATACTTAAAAGTCAACTCATATTTATTCTTACACATTCTCTCTATATAAAAATAAGTAAAAAAATTTTTTAAAAATAAACACTCTCTCTCCAATTAAAAAAAAAATTAAAGTCAAAATATTTTTCTCTGAAACACTAGCACGTATTTCTTTCACATAATAAATTAATTTTTTTTAAAAATTAAAATTAAAAATAAATTAATTTTTTCAAAAAATTAATATTAAAAATTAAAAAACCCCTTCATTGATTTAAGCCTTAAATTGCCTTGAGTCGGCTTGCTGTTGAGCCATGAACCGAACGCTAATATTGATATTATTAGGATGAGCAATGCTATTGGAACTTAATTGACTGACTTAATTCACTATAACTTTTGGATCGACTATGAAGCCCATCAAATATTAAAATTTGGTATTGATCTAATAATTTTATTAAAGCCACGTTATTATGTCTCCAAATTAGGTCAAATTTTTAAATCTAAATAATATTAGTCTATTAGGATTACCCAAGATTGGGACGTGGGTACTCGAGATTAGAGGCCTCGAGGGAATTGGTTGTTTCTTGAGATGATTGAGGAAGTTGATCAAGAATGGACTGTTATTGTTTCTGTAAATAAAATTTAGTCCCAAGTTTGGATAAACGACTGTTTTCCGAATCTGGAAGGGACTTGTTCTGTAAGGAAAACTTGGAAGAACTTGGTTTTACAGGTCATTATAATAGATTTTATCAGAAGTTAAAATCTTGGGGAGATTTGGAACGAAAAGGCCAATCATTAATGGAGTTTTCGGGCTCTGTTCTAGATTCTACATTGAAGCCTGAGTCATGTATTAGTGATTCTTGTCCTACTGACGAACATTCCAGGATTAGTTCTAATGAAAACAGTGAAGGGTTTTCTCGAATCAAATCGAAAAAACCGACTAGGATGATCAAACATTCGACAAAACGAAAAAGACTCGAATGGCTTCCTGCTGGCCCTGATTTGGTTCCTGAAGCTGAGTTTTGCCCTGAAGCAATCACTGAATACACTAATAAGTCTAAGTTGGAGATGCCTTCAAGTATCTTGGCATTGAAGGCTAGGAAACATCTTTCATATCTGGGCTGGAAAATTGAGTTTGTGAGAGAGAATGACAAGCCAAAACTACGATATATTTCACATGATGGGAAGTGTTACCATTCACTTCGCCAGCTCTGTCTCGATTTGAGGGATCCTGGTTCAGCTCCGATTTCTCAGGATGAACAAAGCAGTGATGTTCCTTCTCGTGGTGGTCGGGTCTCATCGCCACTAAGTACTAAAAATCCATTACTATGCAAGGAGGCACCCAAGGCCAATATGGTTTCTCATTTAAATGCTGTTGTGGTTGAGCCTGAGTACTGCCCTCAGGCTGTAGAGGAGTATTATTTGGAAGGATCAGAGGACAATAATGGCGGTCGTGTGGTGAAAAGAGATGTTAAGCTTGGGGGTATGACATTGAAAGCAAAGAAGCACTTGTTAGCTATGGGGTGGTCGTTACATTATGTCAGGAAGAGAGGCGGCAGGGAATTGAGGTATTGTTGTCCGAGTGGAAGAGTGTTTTATTCTCTTAGAACAGCCTGCAAATTCTGTATAGATGAAGGGGGACACTCTAGTTCTGATACTAAGGTTCATAATTCTGAAAGAAGACAAAATATTAATGTCAGCAAGGAAGGTAAGGGCCAGTTAGCTGTTGAGGGATCATCGATTCCACAAACAGAAATCGAGGGAAGTTTGGTGGCTGTTGAGGTGTCATCGACTCTACGGATGCAAATTCAGGGAAGTTTGGTAGCTGTTGAGGGTTCATCGCCTCCACTAATGGAAATTGAGGGAAGTTCTGTATCAGGGAATGCAATCCCGGAGAAGCAGGCAACAGGTTCTTCTTGTAAACGACTGTCAATGGAACTTGGTGAACTTTGTAACGGCAAAGGGATTCAAAAACTCAAAAAAAGGAGAAAATTTGATGTACTAGATTCTGCATCCCCCTCCAAACAAACAATCACAAATGCTGATTCAACACTGAAGAGGAAAGGAAAGGATTGTAGAGCTTTGATCAAACAAAGGAACAATATGGATGGTGATTTTTCTGCTTGTGTGGTGCAATCAAGAAAAAGAGCACGGGAGGTGGCTATTCCTTCTTCCTCTCACCACCACACCCCTAGAACTGTATTGTCATGGTTAATAGACAATAATGTGGTTTTTCCCCGGGCCAAAGTATGTTATCGTGGCAGAAAGGATGGTTGTCCAATGGCAAAAGGGCGAATTACTCGTGATGGGATCAAGTGCAGTTGCTGTCAAAAAGTTTTTACTCTCAGTAAGTTTGAAGCTCATGCTGGTGGTACTAATCACAGACCTTCAGCCAATATTTTTTTGGAGGATGGCAGGTCACTGCTGCAATGCCAATTGCAGTTGAAACGCAATAATAATCAGAGAAGCGTGAGGACAGAACCCCGTGGGATGAAGGGTACTCGGCATGACATCTCAAACGATTATATATGTTCTGTCTGTCACGAAGGCGGTGATTTGATTTTATGTGATCAATGTCCATCCGCGTTTCACACAATTTGCCTTGGCTTGAAGGATGTTCCTGATGGAGACTGGTTCTGCCCACCATGCTGCTGTGGAATTTGTGGCCAAAGCAGATTCAATAAGGACCCCAAACGGTTTACAGATAATAGTGGTCTCAATTGTGATCAGTGTGAACATCAATATCACATTGGGTGCCTAAGAAAAAAGGGTCTTATAAAGGTGGATTGTACTGACAAAGAAAATTGGTTTTGTACTGAAAAATGTGAAAAGATATTTTTGGAGTTGCAAAGGCTTTTGGGGAAACCAATTCCAGTTGGGTCAGATAATCTAACTTGGACTTTACTCAAATATGTAAAGTCTGATGGTTGTGATCATAGTGCCACTGATGCTGAGGCCTCAGTGGAGAATTACAGCAAACTAAACGTTGCTCTTGGGGTGATACACGAGTGCTTCTGGCCTGTCAAGGAGCCTCTAACCAGGAGGGATCTCGTCGAAGATGTAGTTTTCAGTACAGGGTCAGAGCTGAATCGTTTGAACTTTCGAGGGTTCTATACAGTGGTTTTGGAGAGAAATGATGAACTGATTACTGTGGCTACTGTAAGGGTGCTTGGAGAAAAGGTTGCAGAAGTACCACTTGTTGCCACACGGTTTCAATACCGCAGACTTGGAATGTGTCAAATTCTAATGGATGAACTTGAGAAGAAACTCAAGGGCTTGGGTGTGGAGAGGCTGGTTCTGCCTGCAATTCCCAGTGTGCTGAACACTTGGACAAGTTCATTCGGGTTTTCAAAGATGACAGAGGCCGAGAAATTAAGCTTTCTTGACTTCACTTTCCTCAATTTCCAGGGTACCACAATGTGCCAGAAAATGTTACTTGATATTCCTCCCAATGACTCAAGAACAAGGCTACTTTAGGCCCTAACCAAAATGTGTGAAAATTAAAAGTTAGTATATTCTACCAATCTTTTTTGTCAATTATAAGTCATTAAGGATGTGTGTATAATATGTGAAATGTGGTTCATAGTTGTCAATTTTTATATTTTAAATGACAAGAATAACAGTTATCTTTATTACCTCGCTTATCTCTCTCCTATCTTCTGTTCCTTTTGTGTCAACTTAAAAAAGGCTCCAAATTTTTAGGTTCTATACCATAAAAGGCCTCAAAATAGTGATCACTCATGTCCAGAGGCATTGTGTAACGAAAAAAAAAAAGTAATCAATTTGTAATATTTTTCCTTCTTTTATTTTAGTTAGAGAAATTGAAACCAATCTAGACTCTACCATTTTTTTCAAAAAATTATGGCAAAATTTTTGAAAAAATAAAAACTCAAAGAAATATTATCTTAAAAATTTATATACCTCATAATTATACCATAACCTATTACAGGACTCACTGTCACGCCATAAATTTGCCTAAACATAACTGTTTACATACTAGCACAACAGCATGATAAAACTAACCATTAACGGTAATAATTAACCATAATTATGCAATACACTTGCATACACTAGCAAAGCCGTAATGATTGTTATTATCAATGCCCCATTCTCTAACCTAAGCACACCACGATAGCCAACTTATTGTGCCTTTAACCTTTTAAAAGTTACAACAAAAACTACAGTTCCAAATTTAAACCAAACAAATCAAAAAATCTATAATTTTGTAATCAACCAAAATTTTCAAATTGAAAACTAAAGCACATTCATAGGCAATCTAACAATTCTTCATTAATATTTTAATTAATATTCTCCCAACTAAAAAGAGTAACCAACTAATATGGTGGTCAACTGTGTTTAGCAGAGAAACAAACATTGGGCAAAGAGCTTTTGATGCACTATGTTATACACACAAGAGTTAGAGAAAAAAGAAAATTCTAGCAAAAAAAATTTTTGGAAACAGGGTCGTAGAATTTAAAGGCTGGTAATTTGGTACGGGCATGCTTCAAGAAAATATGATTCAAACCAATTACCGGACTCACATCATGCCACAGTCCAGCGTCAATACAGCCATTTACCCACAAGCGTGACAGCATAATAGTAATCTTAACTTCATATTTGCCGCTGGAAGCCAATAAAAAATTTCGATTCACTAATTAAAAAATTATATATGCTAACTCCTTTAAACATGAAAATTCACATACATACAAAAATGTTTATTAACAAACAAGAAAATAACATTAGGTTGCCCATTCCAAGCCCAACACAAAACCTTCTGGATACCACCATTTCCTTCCCGAGAGCCCCAAAATATATCATCACCACCACAATTCAACCAAATAACACGACATCATTATAAATTTTTTTTTTTATAAATTAAATGAAGTAAACCCAACATTACCACGTTTTCATCCATCGAAGCTTCTCATTACCAACATTGTATCTCAGATATATAGTAAGACTGGGCATGAATACACACATTGAGAATATTCTGACCCACACACACATACCAAATCCTCGGAAGAATACACAACTTTAGGAATAACATATATCGACGCATCGGCAGTGACGAATCTAATCCAGGAATAGTATACTAGCCCTCAGGCTCGATACCCATGAGCGAATAGTGATTTGGTCCTCGCAAGGCACCAACCACACTACCAGTGGTAGAGAACCTTCAAACCCACTAAGAGTAAGAAACACATCTATCCTTTCTACAATACTCGATCAACGGTCACTCATGTTCATCACAACATCCACACAAGAGATAAAATATCAAACTAATTCACCAAATCACAGGTAAATCAAGAACCATAATTCCACAGGTAACCAAGAACCATAATTCCACAAGTATTTTTTCAACATAACAACTCAAGAAAATATGCAAGAGATCGTCAATAAATATAATTTTATTGTTTAAATAAAACACTAGAGCTTTTAAATCAAAAACGATGGAATATCAAGATTAAAATCTATATTTCTTGAAAACTAGGATTTTGATAGCAAGAACGAAAACCTTTGTGACTATCAAACGATAACTTTATTCAAGACATGATATGATTTGTAAGAAAATCAAAAAACAATGGTTTCATAACATATATATATATATATATATATATATATATATATATATATATATATATATATATATATATATATATATATATATATATATATAATTTAGAATCAAAACATACATATATATAAACTCTAACCCACTACAAGAAAAAAGAGTTTTTACGGCAGTAAAATGTTGTTATAAAAAGTTTATTGGCCGTCACAAATACTTTTTGTGGCAGCATTGTGGTGGCATTGTCTCGCCATAATAAGTGTAGCCTCAAAAAATTTTTACGGCAGCAACGATCTGTCTCAAATAATATTTACATCAGCAAGATCCTATCGTAAATAAGTTGTCACAAAAAATCTAACACTTTTGTTTTTATCACGGCAACAAAAATGCTACCTCAAATATCATATTTGGCTGTCGTAAAAAATAGAAGACATATTTATGACGGCAACGAGGCCGCCACAAAAAAAAAATTAATTATTATAGATCATTCGTAACTAATATTATATATCATGTGCATATATATACACTCCATACAATTTTATTTTTTTTTGGGTGGGAAAGGGGGGAAGGGGACTTGAATCCTTGACCTTAAGAAGACAAAACTTTCACAATGTAAAGAGTATCATTAGACCAATGACTCATTCGTATCCATACAACTACCCAAATTAATATATAGATAAACACAAAAGTAAATATAATCAACATTTTCAAAAACATAACAATATTTTCATATAAAAAAAAACAATCTCAGGAGTTAAACAAAATGTAAAATGCGCACTTTTATAAAACATAACGATCTATGAGTATAAGAAATTAATGCAAAAAGTTGAACATCCTTTCCGAACCATCTACTCTCTCAATAACATCTGAAAAAAAACATAAAATTATTGTTACAATACTAAAATAATATTTATATACATATATACAATAAAGAAGATGGTAGAACCGAAAGATGTTGGAGGATTGGGATTTAAAGAGTTTAATCAGTTCAACCAAGCGTTACTAGCAAAACAAGGCTGGAGACTCATTAGCCAACCAGATGCATTCTGGGCAAGGTTCATTAAATCCATTTACTTCCCTGATGAGGATTTTCTTAAAGCTAAGCGAGGGGCCACACCATTTTGGATTTGGTGTAGCCTTCTGCATGGAAGAGAACTCCTTGACAAAGGATTGATGTGGCAAATAAGGGATGGGAAAGAAGTTAATTTTTGGGATGACAAATGGATCCCTAGTTAGCAGAACACAAAGTACAGTCTCCAAGACCGCCAAACAGTCTGATTACCCAGGTTGCTGATGCTATAAAAGAAAGATCATTTGAATGGGATACCCAGTCACTCTAGGGCAAAGTTTCAAGGGATGAATTAAGTGCTATTCAGTCTATCCCAATCCCAATCCCAGCAAAAGGTGGTAAGGATACGAGGATTTGGTGGTCGGATCAGAAGGGGGAATACAAGGTGAAATCAGGGTACAAGCTAGGGATTACCAGAGACACATGCACAAGTGAGACAAGCTCCTCCTTCTCCCCCCATCCAAAGATGTGGTAGACTATATGGACCATGCAGACAATGCCTAAGGTGAAACATTTCTGGTGGAAAGCATGCCACAACATCCTACCAACCCAAGAGAATCTCTACAAGAGAAAGTGTGCTCCTTCTCCAGAATGTAAAATCTGTATGTGTGCCCCCGAGTCTGTTGAACACCTCCTCTTTGAATGTGAATGGACTAGAGAAGTGTGGTTTGGTATGGATATGACTAATATGGTAAACCAAGTGGGGTTTATGTCAATCGCCCAACACACCTCCCAAGTTCTAGAAGCAGCTAACGAGCCTCAAGGGAGAAATGAGATTCTGGGAAGGATAGCAACAGTGGGATGGTTTATATGGATAGAAAGTAACCAGAAAATTTTGCAATTATGTACCCCTAAATGTATATGCAATAGTTCTAAAAGGGAAAGGATCATAGGCTGAATCTCTCATCTTGGAAGATATGTATTGTGCAGAGAAGCAGACAAGTCCTATTAGTAATGAGGAGATGGTGTAACAGCAAAGTTCGGGGTTCCTGATCTACTGTGATGGAGCATTTAAGAAGAAAACCAAGGAAGCTGCAAGTGCAGTGCTTATGTTCAATCCTAAGGGAGGCCTGATGGATGGAATCTCAAAAAATTTCTTTGCTAACTCATGTTTGGTTGCGGAAGCAATTGCCATATGGCATGCCTATCTTATGGTAGACGCTTGTTCAGTTAGGAACGCAACAATCTTGAGTGACTGCCTTAATGCGATCAAGTTGAGCACTACGGAGAACGTCCCCCCATGGGAAATCAACACAATGATGGAAGATATTAGGCACATGTCTAGATTACACAATATTTCTTTTTTACACAACCCTAGAGTCAATTTACAAGCAGATCATTGGGTGGCATCCGCTACGACGCACAACTCCCTTCCCCATGGATGGGTTGGATATCCACCTCCCGAGCTTAAGGCTTTTATTGAAACTGATTGTTATTCGAATTTTCCTACTTAATGAAATGTGACTCATGTGACTGTTTGGATCAAAAAAAAAAAAAGTTAGAATATACATTAACAGAGGGTCGCACAATGTTTCTCTGAACGGCTTATCCAATTATATAAATAGTATATAAACGAGTCATATCTTATATATTTCTTCTAATTGGTTTCATTAATACATGGTTCGTTTATGATCGTATTGTGACGAGTGCACTCGTTTACTAAACAAGTGGCTTAAAAAAGACTCAAACCCACTAATTTTATGTCGTGTTAACAGGTCGTGTCAAATTTTGGCACCCTAGTTTTGATAAAAAAAACTTGACTTTTTAGAGTTTAATTTTTTTTCTTTGAACTAGAAATTGTCTTTTGATGTTAAATTACGTAATTTTATAAAATGTTACTTGTAACATAAAAAATAGTTGTAGCCAATACAATTTTTTTTTTGAGTTTTTCTTTTTTAAACTGTAAAATATTTTTTAATCTAAAACAACATTTTAATGCTTTATGAAATATTATATACGACGAGAAAAATAGCTGCCATAAATATAAAAAATTCTTTTGAATTTATAAAATATTATTTGAGACAGGAAAAACAGTTGTCTCAAATACAAAAATTTCTTTTGAGTTTATGCACTATTTACGGTAGAAAAAATTAGTTGTCACAAATATTAACACAAACACGTTTTTTGTTACGACAAACACAGTCGCCACAAAAAATTATCTTAAATACGTCTTTTGTGACGGCAATTACAGCCGTCGTAAAAAAATTGTCACAAAAGGCCCTTATTTTTGTAGTGACCTCAATGAACAAGTTTAGAAAGAAACTCCTACCTTAATTCTTGAATCTTAATCCTAATGTGTTTCATCACAATTACCCCACGTTAATCCTTCAAGATTATCTCGTTCTTCCTCATTTTCTTGTCCTCAAACTTTTCTAGGTTTATTGGGGTTAAAGATTAGGTAATGGCTCTTTAGATCACGGCCCTAGGGTATTTATAGGCTGAAAAATAGAGAATTTTCGAGTGGGCACAAGTAGCAGTCTGTGTCTGACTTCTAACTCAATTTTGACCTAGTTAGAGGCTGTTTCACGAAATTGTCGTGAAAATACACTTTTGTAGCCCTTGAAATCTAGTTTATACTGTAAAAATTTCAGGTTAGTCTGACATTAGGGTAAATAGTTATAGCCAAAATACTAAGGTTATGTCAAATTCCTTTTCACCATAATCTTATCCAAAATAGGTTTTGACTCTAAAATACTTCTAAACTTTTAATAAAACTCATATAACTTCTTCTATTATTTTTCGACATTCTTGATTCAATGGAAACCTTATTTTGATCTAAAAATATTTATAAAATTACTTAGTCACCCTTCTCATACTTAAACATATTTAAAACTCAATTTATTCTGAAAATCAAATACTCTTGAAACTTAAATTTCATAATCAATATATTAACAATTATTCTAAGTTTCTATCATTATTTTATTCATCTTTGGAGAACTCTTAAGGTAATATTATATTTAGTTAATTTTAACACGGGATCTTACAAATATAATAAATAAATAGGGCTCGTTTGCTAGACATATTATAAGGGGATTAAATATTACATTGTACAATTTTTTATTTAATCGGGCTTAATACTTTATTTGGTAAGTAAATTTGATATCATATTAACTTCAAAAACGTATATTAATTGTATATTTATCATATGTTTTTTATATGATAGACCTAGAGATATTTTAATACTACCAACAGAGGTGGTATTATAATCCAACTCAAACGCATTATTTTACACATTTACTATTATAACCCCCAACTGATAAAATCAAAGTGTCATCAATATAACAAATATTGATAGATGGTATTTTTGTTCATTCAACACTAATACAATGAAATAATTCTCTAACCAAACAACCGATTGGATTAATAACTACTATCCAACATTTATGTTGTATATTATCAAACTTTATATAAAATTATGTATTATTCTAATACCTTATTTAATTTTATCTTTTGTCCATCTGTATTATATTAGATTGGATGACAATATAAAATCCACTCATTTCTAATAACCAAACGAGCCCTAGATTATTACAAATCTGAAGGTTATATCAGTAAAATAAGCAAAAAAATAGTTCATTCCATATTTTTGTCAATCCATTACAAGTCTGTCATGCCAAACTCATCATCATACCCCCCCCCCCCCCCCCCCCCCCCCCCTTCTCTCTCCCTCTCTCCTTTTAATAATAAAACCCTTGAGCTGTTAACCCTTTTTTCTCTCTTCCAATCTCCTTCACAGTGTCACAGACCCTCTCTCTCCTCCTCCCATGATTTTGGTAGCTTTCAATTCTAAATCATCTCGTTCTCTCTCCCCTTGCTCACAGCCACAACTTTTACTAATTCAAACCCTAAAAAAATCTTCATCTAAGATATATTGATATTTGCTATCAGTATATACACAGACTTGTATATATTATTCTGATTTAGAAGTATTTTGTGGTCAGATTTGTGTTAAAATTTAGATTTACATGTATTTTTAGAAAATTTTTGATTGGGTATTTGTATTTTTTTTTTTGAATGATTTGTTTTTGGCTCAATCTCGAATCAAATTCTATTTGAGCCGAGCTTGAATAATATTTTGAGCTCGATAGGTGAGCTCGAGGCGAGCTTTGAGCAATCGTTGAATAACACGAATCGAACATAAACATAGTCAAATTCAAAAGACTCTATTCGATTAACATCTCTAGTGGTGGGGGTGAGTTGGATAGTGGAGAGATGGTTTTTAGAAACAAAAAATGATAGGGTTTTTAAATTTATATATTATATAATTTTTATTTTTTATAAAATTATTATTTAATAAAGGTCAGAGTTGGAGTCTGATAAAACCAACTTCAAACATGATATGATACCATCAAACGTGATATGATGGCATCAAAGTGGTCACAATGCAAACAATCTATAACAAAACCCCAGATTGGATAGCCTGTGAAAATAGCACTCGGAGAGTTTATTAATGAAAATTCACAAGACTCAGAAGCAATGCCGCTTGGTTTAAGAGGACAACTTATTCATTGCAATGAACCAAATTTGAGTACATAAACAGTGATTGCACAACAGAAAAATGCAGATACATGAGAAATGGAAATCAAACTACAAAGATAGAAAAAGTACACAGAATTATTGGACAGTTCCATCTACGGCACTAAGAGACCATCTGAGTGCAATACTTCAGGCTCAGAATTTTGCGCCAGCCTGGGAATGGAACACATCAAAAGTAGTCCTGTCAAAAAGGTGAAAAAAAAAAGTCCTCCTTTACTTGGGCAGTCCAGTTTCAGGGCAAAGAAGGGCATGACTTTCATCAGGTAGCAAAACAGGACCTCTCCCGGGCCTTGTGCAGATAAAATAACTAACGTCTCCCTTGTATTTCTGGGTTGTAGTAGTGTTATCCTTAATTTCTGGTGGTGGGGGCAAAGCTTCCACATCCTTTAAGTCCTGAACCCCAACATCTTGTAGTATCGACCTATCACCGAGAAGGTAACTGGAGAGAAGAAAAAGGCAAGAACTATTATAGAAACTCGTCCAAGGGAATGCCATTATTGGAACCTATGTAACTCTACACTTAATTCATTTATACATGTTTCCATCGTTTAACAGAACAAAGATAGACATTAGGTTCAATATATAAACTTTTAATGACAATTTAAAGTTCGAATCTAGTCTCTCACTTCTTGTCCAATATTGACACATTTGAAAAGACAGAAAGGAGAAAATTTAAAGTTGAGGGACTAAAGTAATAATCAGTGTACAATTTAGGGGTGTAAAGTATAACTAGCCCTATAAAATTTGTATGCAAAGTACCTGTTGAAATCACAATCTGATTGCGGAGGAAAGTAAAAAAGCAGCCTCTGAAGCAATTGGGCAGCAACTTTTCTGTTCCGTGCAATTAGTACCGCATTTGGCCCCGCATCAAAAGTATAAGCCACCTGTTGAAATTCTTAAAGTTGGACAACCTTTTTTTTGAGAAATCAACGCAAGGCAACTAGAGAAAAGCACCATCACAGATATTTTCACCATATCTCACAAAACAGTTTGGAGATCAAGCAATTGGGCAACTTGGTTTCAGGTGTCAGGAGTCTGTACCATATATGTTTGTGTAATTTGCACCCAAACAAACAATAATTTATAGAATAATAAACATGCAATGACAGATCAGGCACTACAATTGTCAATCAGACACAAGGTGACTTGTGAACGGAGTGTATTTCATCGTGTGTATTTGCATACTATCAAGACATCCTGTGGCATTAAATGGCTTGAAACAAAAATCTGAATGATAAAACAGCTACAGACATAGGAGAATGTCATACGAGCAAGTGATTTCTTTCAAGGAAATACACTCAATATTATAAATAACAACTATTCATTCTTTAACATGCTACTTGTAAGGGAACTAGTCCCCTAACTCAAAAGAGAAATCCATCTACTATTGTTTAGCAAGCTTGAAACAAGCGTTTGCATAAGATGATGATATCGCATGTGGCAATTTGATAGACATTTAAAGTATAATACCCAGAGTTCTGTGCTTTTCAAAAAAGGGGCATAAATGACAAGGAACACCAATGCACTAGTGTATTTTTATCAAAATGTTTTAGTTGCCTTCAGCTGATAACATTGACGGCTAACACTGCATGCGATTCATAGCATTCTATATATTTTATACAAGTGCAGGGTTCAATTTTATACCAACTGATTATTAACACAAAATTTTCAAATGTTTAACGTAGGAAGAGTAGAAAGATGGGCAAGCAAATAGCCAGAATTCTGCATAAAAATTATTCTGCCTTTCTGAAACATAAAACACTCACCATATTTGTTTCATCGTTTTTATTCAGTAGACACAAGGACTATTGACATAATATGGGGTTTCAGTTCAGGCCATCTATGGCCATGGATTGCAGGTGCATCAGAAAATAATAGATCTTACTACTTTATGTGTCAGAGAATTATCTCTATTGCTTTCTTCCTTCTTTCACAGTCAGCATGTGGTAGAAAGTAAAATCAGGTTTGTTATCATATTCGGTGGAAACCCCCTTTCATCTGGCTATGAGCTTCATGATAGAGAAACCTGGTCCTTCTGATTCTAATCCCACATTTGAAATCATTTCTATTAAATAAGGTGTCTCAAACTAACTTCTACTCAAGCACGGGGTCATGGTGGTTAAATTCCGTCCCTGTATGTCACACTTCTCACCAATTTGCAGCAAGAAATAAAATTTATTACACACACTTGTGTCTGCAGAAACGCTCTCTTGTGCATGTGTGCACAAGAGAAGATAACTTTACCCATAACCAACCTTTTACACAAAATCTAGTTGCACAGCAGTACACATTTGGATCTTGCAACCCTTGGAGACCATTTTTCTATAGAAACTGATCCACATGTTCTGCTATTAAATAAGTGTAGTAAATTCCCAAATAATATGGCAGGGAAAACTAACCTGAGGTGTTCCTTCGGAACGATTCCATTTCTCGACATAGCTAATTATCCTGAAGTGATCGCCTTGTTAGATTATAACAACCAATTTAACAAAAATACTAAGAAAACACATAGAAAATAACAATGCAACAATCCAGTTAGGCATCAAAAAAGAGAGAAAGGATGTCTTACCTATGGGATGTGTCATTCATGTAGAATATAGGGGGACATGTATCCAGGCAGACAGCATGAAACTGATTACTGTCAGCACAAGCCAGACGTGCAAAGGATGGAAAATCACGATCTTTTATGGCTTCTTCCATTTGAATTATGCGCTTTGGTACTACTTCCTGAGACGTTCCAAAAACAACAATGAAAAAAAAGAAAAAACAAATCCAACTTCCATCATTCAAATAGGACTCCAATGACCATAACTAAAGGAAAATATGCCCAGAAAAACCCCATGAAAGGTAAAAACCATTATACTCCCTTGAGGTTTGGCCTTGTAACACTTTACCCGCCTGTGATCAAATGTAACCAGATAACCCCATCTAGCTTTAGACTAAAGTGATACTGCTACAAATTCCATCCAAATTGACGGAAATTGAGAGGCACACACCCAAATCAAGAGTGGGTGCCTGAAAATCTCAATTAAAGGCAACCTTAATACGAAAGGAAAAAAAAGGCCATATAATCTTTATGAAAAGACTTTCTCCGGTGGTGGTTGTCGTGGTGGTAAAGACGAAGAGGAGAAGGGGGCAAGTTGTAGGGTGTATTGTGTGGTGGCCGTGGTCATGGCTGTGGCAGTGGGGAGGGAGAGGTTAGCTTCGGGGGTGGTAGAGGTTCAGGTTGTCAATGCAAGGAGGAGCTAGAGAGAAGTATAGTAAAGATTTAAGGTAATTCATAATTATATGATCACCTTTGGATGCACTTAGTGAGAAGCAAAACTAGATGAAGATTATGTAGTTATATTCAAATCACAAGACAAAAAGTGCTACAAAGTCAAACTTATGGAGGTAAAATGGATTTTACCAAGATTTAACACACCATATTAAAGAACTAGTTATTGCATATGCCTATAGGCATAGAGTAATAAAAAAAATTGTCAATCATAAACTTATTTGTATTCACACTGAAATCAAATCACAAACATAAAGGAGAGAGAAAAGAATTTAAGCATCAGTTGTAGATGGTGAGCGGTGGTAGTGATAGTGGACGACTATGGTGGTGGTGGTGGGAGACGGTGATGGTTATGGTGGATAACGACAACCGTGATTATGATGGCAGCCATGGGTGGCAACGGTGATGGTGGTTGGCAGTGGGAGTGGTGAGGCGACGACAGTAGTGGGTTGTGGTGGTGGACAGTTACAATAGTGGTGGTCGGTGTGAGTAGTGGTAGGCGACGACTGGTGCTTGTGGACGATAATCGTGGTGGGTGGTGGTGAATGGTGGTAAGTGTGGTGGGTGTAATGGGGTGGATAACAAAGGATGGCGTGGGTGGCGGCGACAGTGGGCGGTAGCGTCAGTGGCAGTGGGCGACGACTGGTGGTGGTGGGTTGTTGTGGTGGGTGGTAGCGGTGAACGATGGTAATGGTGGTACGATAGTGGCAGTGATAATAAATATAAGAATGAGATGATGATGGTGGTGGGTGGTAACAATGGTAGCAATTGGTAATAAGTGATGACGGCAGTGATGGTGGTGTAGGTGGGGGTGGTAGTGATGGGGCAGTGGCACGGGAGGTGATGGTGATGGGGCAGTGGTGGTGATGGAGGTGGAGTTGCGGCGACGGCAGTGGGGGTGAAGTGTTTTGTAGAGAAGTTATTTTTCTTTACTTTTATTTACTTATTTAAGTGGTAAAACTATTTTTGACTTATTTGGAAGTAATTAAAATAAGTTGTTTCAAACACAACTTTTTTTTTTAAATATTTATGAGAAGTCATAAGTACTAGAAGCACTTTTGAAAAGTCACCTCAAACGCACCCTTAAGCGGCCTATTTTTCCTATTAAATTTAGAATGTTAAAATATTAGTTGTCCAATTAACTTTAAAGTAAAATTTAAAACGATCTCAACCGCAAAAAACAAAAGTAATTTTTTTATGTTGTACTCTATTATAAAGATAATCTAATTGAAAACTCCCAAACTGTGTAGAACGCACAAAGCTGAAGAGTACCTTTGCTCTATGTTTTATAAGCATACTTGTTTCAACACTCTCAAGCATTCCTGAAGTGCTACTTGTTTCCTTCTGCCGTGAACTTACCTGAAATTAACAAAACACGCTAATTGAATACCATAAATCTTCCTTTTTAGCATCAATTCAGACCAGAAAAAATAACAGAAGTAAAGAATCAAAATCAAAGGGGTGCAAAAGAAAGCAGTAGACAGAGATAACTAAGAAGGACTAGCATATGAGCACCACAAAGTTGCTCTTCAAACCGAGAGTGTTGCACAATTAAGTGCAGGACCAAATTTATTAGGCAAAATAAAGAAAAAAATGGGTGTTTACTGAAAAAAGAGAAATGAAAAAAGTAAAGAAAACAGATTTATTGAACATATGAACCCTAGACATGATATCAATATCGTGTTGTCAAAAGTACAAAATATGGTGCATGTACAAGATGATAACAAAATAATATAAGATTCTTTGTCCCAATATTGTAGTCCTTAAATAGGTTCAAGAACGAAAATAATGGTAAAAAATGCCTATGTCAGATTAAGTAGAAAAATACATAAAGCAAGTAATGAATTTCTCTATAGAGAGCATTTCTCTTAGGACCATAGTTGTTAGTATCGTACGATACGGAGGTAAAACGATACAGATTGTAGTTATGTATCGTTTTTGCATCGTATCGTCCGATACACGATACGTTTTTACGATATGATACGTATCAGTACGATACAACTGATAAGCGCAAAACTTTTTTTTTTTTTCTTGAAATGACATTGTTTTGTCTAAATAAGACACTAATTTTTTTTTTTTGTATAAAAATTTCTGAATCTTGATTAATTTTATAGATCGAGTTCAAAATAGATGTTAGAAATTTGGATTAAAAATCTCTTTGGGGTTTGAAGGTTGAATTAGTGAACTATGGTTATAAACTTCGCATTATAATATTAGTGAACTATGTTGATGACTTGAATAGGTGGTGAAGTATGAATGAAATGCTATATTTTTATGAGTGTATGATTTTTTTTCAAAGGTATATATATTTTTTTATTATTTATTTAAAATTACACCGTATCTTACGATACACGATATGATACACTATTTTTAAAAAATGATACGCCTTTCGATACACTATTTGATAACTATGCTTAGGACTTTTAAGAAATGGTAGTCTCACCAACCAAAAGGTCATAATTCAAACAGGGGCAACGTGGGGATGGGAGATCAGTGGCAAAAACTATTTGATTGGAGTTGGGGAAAAGGCTTGCATATATACCCACAATGATCTCCCACTGCTCAAAAGGAGCTTTTACAATTTTTGTACAACAGATTTCCATTTGTAAGAAAAGCACATACCACTGCTATAACAATCACAAGCTCATCCCAGTGCTTCTCATCAGCAAGTTGAACAGCAATGCTGTCACTTCCATCCTCCTCCTTGATAAATCCAGGTAAAAAAAATTAGAATAATAACACAGAAGGATAACATGCCCTCTCCACAGAAGCCACCAAAATAAAAACCTCAGAATCAAAATTACTTTTCCCATCTTCCACTTGACAAATCCACCAAATAAACTGCGACAAGCACTGCCCGAACCTTGCCTGCACATGAATAATCACACTTCAGAATATCACCTTCATTGTTTTCTTGCATTCTTGTAACCCTATTATCGGGAAAACTAAACGGAGCAAAAAAAAAAAAACAACACACACAAATCATTAAAATGGCCTACATTAGAAAGAAATCACAAGCCCACAAATGAATTACAAGATATTAACACCTGAAATGTATATGATTACCAGTTAAACTTGACTTATCTATGGAAGTAGTAAACTGAGAATACATGCTCAAAAAGACATCAAGTTGTTAAATTGAAGACAAGATGCATCATGCAGTCCAAGCAGTAGCACCTCCTTGAAAAAGAGACAATCAACTATAAATAAGTACCTTGCTATAGCAGAAAGTTTCCCTTGGTCTTCTTTCACGTTCATTAGCTTTGCAAGGGAAAAAACTGCAAATTATAACCAAAAAATCACTTATCCCAAGTGCTTTGGATACAATAAGCCATTATATATCCCAAAGTTAATTAGCAAATATGAAAAAGTAATACAAAGAAGTGGCTTTCGGAAAATTGCATATTCAAAGATGAAAACAATAATTTTTTGTAGCACAAAATGCATTATTATTAGCATACATATTCATTCCAGACACGATTTAAATCCCTCATTAACGCATTTTCGTCATGAGCAATAAATGTCTTCAAAACACAGAATTGAATTTTACTAGGTGGATGCCAACAAAGAGATGTATCATAACAAACACAGAATCAGATCAGATATGTAGAGTAAATTGTAACATGGAAATGGTTCTCATGGTCACCATATGCACAATAAGGATCAATGCATCCTGTAACGACCAAATAGGTATCTAAGTAAATTAATATTGCATATACATATATTTATATATATATAACAACAAAATGATCAAAGTTAGGCTGAAAGTTTCACCATCAACAAAAATTTCTACTTCTATAGAAATAGTAATTCCTCAGTATCACAATGGCTACTTTGCACACTCAAAATGTCACCTGAGTATTAGTATTAAGTCAAAAGCAACATGCTTTGTGTTGCGGGCCGATTAGCATGGTAATCCACAAAAGTGACTAACAATGATCTTCAAGGGCAGATAGAAATTTATTGACATATATAAAAAGGAAAATGCAACATTGCATGGCACTAGAGGTTAATTCTTCACCTCTCTCTGTTGTCTCTTTTCATTTTTTTCACTCATACAAAATCATCTTTATGCTATACTTCCTAAAAAAGTAGTGATAGAAAGATGCAGCCAATCATTTTTGAATTCATTGCAAGAAATATTAAGGCGCGGAAAAGCACAACAAGGACAACACTCTATTTTAAACGACGTCAAAAACTAATGCACCTCAGTGCATGCATAACATCCATTCACATGGTAACGATTATTATAATTGAAAATATGAGTAGGGTGTCTTCATTATATGCTGGATAGCAGCCCGTAAGACTGGTAATGTCTACTGACTCCAAAGGTCAAACATAAGACAATAAACATCAAATTCTAAACATTTACCAATGCAAAAATTTCATGCATTTCTTATTGTTTACCATGGTCCTACCATGATAATTTGTTAAACCACCAACAATGTGACAAGTAACATAAAGAAGATGAATGTTACCAAGGCAAGCAAAACCGGCTGCTGAGGAAGCCAAACCAGCAGCAGTTGGGAAATTGTTATGAGAAGCAATGTGCACATGCAGTTTCTCCCAATCCTTTTTCCCAATCTTGATACCCTTCTTCTCATCCTCAACATCAGTAGCACGCGAACGAATCTCCCTCAAACAAGTTTGGTATCTAGCTCCAGAAAGGGATATCTCCTGCATTAACCAGACATGCCAGAAATCAACAAACATTAATAAATCAGAAACTTGTAAAATATCTGTTTGTTGTATAAGGCAAAAAAAAAAAACCTCCACTCAATTCAGCTTAACTCAAAGATGTCAAACTCAGAATTTGATTTCTCTTAATATCTTTCTACAATAATCAAAGTTATTGTAACTATTTCGTATTAGTTCAGATGAGGTCATTATGTTTAGAATGAAAATTCCTTATTTATTTCCTTTTTCCTTTTCATTTCTTGTTTTTTACCCATTACTTCATTGTTAAAAATCATAGTCTTGGATGAAAAATGTCTTCACCAGTTCAAACCCAGGAGACCAAAAAGTCCACCTGAGCATCAAACATTATTATCAAACTTAATTCAGCTAAGAAATAGCACATTTTCATCTTCAACTTCTTAGAACCAAATTTGAGTTAATTTATGTTTTGTAAGATACTAAGCTCTAATTGTTTCTCCTTTAGAGTTGGCAATCGGATTTCCTTTAAAAAAGAGGAAAATAAAACCTTACTTTTTTCAGAATTAATAAAATCTTCTCTTATCCTCTCTCCCTCTGTCTCTAAATATTAACATGCGTCCTTGTGTATGTGTAAAATCAAGAAGTTTTCCCATTTCAAAATGGGCCAAGAAGGATTTTCAAATCTCGCCATATAATCTAGCTCAAATTTCACTTTCCTTAGAAAGTCTACTTGCTTCCAATTATAAATTGCTCATTGGAATTTACTCATCCCTCTCTCTCCCCCTCTCCCTCCCTCCCCGATTCTACATAAATATATTTCATGTGTGCATATGCTAATTACGAAGTCATTCTGTTTTGACACGGGCCCAATAGGATTCAGAATAATTATTTGTTTTCCTCAGTTTTCTAACCAACCAAACGGAAAGTATAGGATCCAGAAAAGGAAACAACACCCAAAAAATTTTACCTTGCCATTGAGCCACATACGATCTTTCTCAAAGCTGGGACTAACAGAAACAGTGGTGGTGGTGCAAAGATGAGCCGGATCTAAAGTAACACTGATGCTATCATTGATTGGCAAAATCAGGGTTTCGTCTCTCTTCCCCCAGTACTTTATCACTGCTATGTTGGTGGGTGTTTGAGCCGTTACCATCAGCACCCATTTCTGTGCTGCTATTTCATCTGCCATTTCAAACCCAACTCACAAAATATCGAAAGCAAACAGAGGAAGTCCGAGAAGAGAGAGTGATCTGAGGCTGTGAATGGGGGGGGGGGTGTTTTTATGTGTGTGTACTATCTACCGAGAGGAAGAGGGAACAGCCATGGTTGAATGACAAGTTTAATGGTTGAAATTTGGGGGGCCCCACATTTTCTGAATGGGCGTTGAAAGTTTAGTTTGGGACAAGTGAGTCATCGTTGTAGGCAGGCCAAAAATACTGGCACTAATATCAGTGTTCTTTAGCTATTAATGAAACATGATATAACATAAAATTTGAATATTTAAAAAATTATTTTTATTATATTAAATTATAATTTTTCCCTTTTCTTTCTTTACATATATAATTTAAAACTTCCCATTACTTTTCTAAAAAAATTAAAATATGTGACCTTAAAAAAATATTAATATGTACACTATCGTATATGAATAATATTTAAAATAAAATTGTATTGAACCACAAGTAATCAAAAATTAAATAATTTATTCTGATAGAAAATAAGTGGTGTAATAGAAATGAATAAAAAAATATATATAAGGATAAAATCTTATTAGATAGATTTAAATTTATTTTATGTTATTAAAAAATCAAAGTTGTACAAAACATGACCTTTTGCTATTTTTTGTCTAAAATTTAACAACAATTGAAAATTAGGCCTTAGGGCATTGTGAAAAAAAAATGGTAATAGGGAATTGAGTGAAAAAAATGTTATTTTTTGGCGAATCTCAGGTTTTTATTTTTAGAAAGTGAGATTTTGGTCATTTTGAAACTAACTCATAATAATAACTTAACACGTGTTTTAGGAGATTCAAATATCATAAGATACATATTGATGTGCAAAAATAGTGAGTATTATGACTATCACGGGATTAATATAATAAATAAGTGTATATTATATATAGTTTAGTTGAATTGAGTTAAAGTTAAATCAAATTTAGGTGTTGATTACAAAAATTGGTAAATATAAAAAGTGCAAACATAAAAAGAGGGGGGAAGCATGTTGAAGCTTTTTCTTGCAAAATTTCTTGCTTGTATGATTGAGGAGTGTGCTGGAAAAACACATTAACCACACTCCTAAAGTCTGGTTAATCTATTTTTGAATTTTGCAACCACTTTTGCAGCCAGACTTGATTGAGATTGGGGTTGCCCCACTCCAGTCCTGTACTTTTTGCAGGACTGAGGCTGACAATGCACAAGCCGCAATGACATGGAATCAACAGATTAATCAAATATATAATAAAATAATAATAATTTCATCCGAAAATACTATGTAATACAAAAAATTAAATATTAATCGTACGATATTTTTCTATTTTGAATAACAATTTTTTTTTAACTACACGATTTAAAATTAAAATGAACACATCAAAAATAAGATAAGGGATACGAGAGAGAAAAAAGAGATACATATAGATTAATAGAGTTGAGTGTGTAAATTGAATTGTTTGAAATTGAAAGCCGCACAAAGAATATGACAAATAAATAAATAAATTTAGTGTCTAAATACGAACACACCTTAAATATAAAATGCATGCCCGAACCTTAAACACGATGAAATACACGACACGAGACACGAGACATTTGGGTTAAGTACGAAAAATTGGATCCAACATGCCCGAATTGAAATCTCACGAGAGTTGAGAGGCTGCCCAGTTTAAGTTTGGGAGCATCGTAGAAGACGAAGTCAATGAATGTCATCAACGCTCAAAAAAGATGGGCGATGGGGCGTGGAAAATGGGGCCACCAACCACCAAAACGATACTCTTTTTTGTTAGGTAGAAGATGGAGCCCCAACTACCCAGTGGCAGCCAATGCTTACCCAATACCATAATTAATTAATTATAAAATCTAACTATATACTAAATTAGAGGTAATTCGTATTTGAAAAATAGTTTTAAAAGGGATGTTAATAGCCGTTGAATGAGTCTACAAAAATTGTATAAATTTTTTTTATTATTATTTTATTTGATAAGTTTCACAATCAATAGTTACAAATATATCAAATCAACAGCTATCACTACTAATCACTTTTGGTATGGTATTGACTTTTCTTTTTATTTTTGGGTATTTTTGTGTTATTTATTATTCACAAAATTCAAAATAGTAGTCCAAGATCGAGCATCAATTTTGCCTCCCTTGATCATGTCGAAAAAATATTGACAAAAAGGAAGAACAAAATTTATTCAAATCAACTTTACGCCATCTTTTCCTTTGAGAGAAGGATATTCGTAACTATTGATTGTGAAATTTTTGTATTTTGGGTTGCTCTGATTTATCTATACTAGCAATGTTCCACATGCATTGCATATAAATAATTTTTGTACATAAAAATTAATAAAATATATTAGGTATATTTGTCTCTTCCCAAAATCCTTTGTTCTAACTTAAAAAAAAAAAAAAAAAAGTTAAATTTTCTATTTTTTTTAGAATTTTGTGATTGATATTTATTTTTTTATTATTTTTGAGAAATGAATTTTTTTAAAAAATTAATTTGTTTAATATTTCACTTATAATTATTTGAATAAAATAAAAGTAATTTTCAATATACAAATTACATTAGAATCTGGTTGTAATTAAGAATTAATTAGATCAATTGGGATAAATTTTAATATACTACTCTATATTATGTATTATCAAATATGTTAAAATTTTAAAAAAATCAAGTTTTGCTTAAAAATAAATGACAATATTTTTTTTTTACTTAAAATCTTAGTACAATTTAAAAAGTTTATTATAGCTAAAGAATTATACTGATATAACATAAATTGATTTAAAAAAATTATATATATAATTATTTTTTATCTTAGAAATGAAAAGGCTAAACTTTTCAATGAAAAAGAAAATACATATACGCAGGTATAATATTATTTTTGCATATGAGATGAATAATATTAGATTAATGGAGTTTTGAATGTTTTTTAAACACTTTATTGAAAATATAATAATTCATTTTTAAGGGTAATATAGTTAATCAAAAAAATTATAAAAACTAATATTTATAAATAGATAATTAAAAGAGATGTTATCGATAATTTGAAATTTTAAATACATAAAGATATGATAGTAATTTAGATATTTAATTGTGAAATGATAGAGTAATCTTTACAATTCTTTATTTGAGTAAAATAGATATTTAAAAGTTTTTCATCTTAAGGTTACCATTACTAGTACTCCCACTCTACTCAATCCACACGCCACCTCATCCTACTATAATTAAAAAATTACTTATTAATATGTAGAATTGATATTATTCAAAATTATAAATGTGTAGTAGTTAACAAAAATGATGAGAAATTCAAATGTGAACTAGTTATCAAAAAGTTAGAAATAGTTACATAGGTCATATATTGGAATTTAATTAGAGAGGGTCAATTAAATAATTTAAAATTAAAAAAAAATTGAGGAGGAAAAACTTGTCAAGCATTCTCTCTTTTAAATTAATTTTTTTAGCATGTAGTATAGAGTAACTCGTTTTTGTAATTCTGGCACTAGCCGTCCTCAAGTTTGAAACTTTTAAGTATACGAGTTTTAGACCATTTCCTTGTCCATTAGGGTCTACTTGTACCATCAAAATATTGAACACTCAAAGTCCAACTGTTGCTGCTCTAGTACAAGTTCTTATAATGTTTCGAATGGTGGGTTGACAATAATTGGTATTTTGTTTTATTATATTTGGTCAAAATTTACTTAATTCATCCATAATTCACTTATAATAACTATATTAATATCGAGTTTTTATTGTGTCAAATTTTTGGCATGTGTGGCCAAGTTTATAGTGGTCATTTATTTAAAAGATCTGAAGCTAAACTTGTATTCGATAATTTAAATTTCGATTATATAGTGAATTGGCTATGCAAACAACAAATAGGAACGAGGAAAACCAAATGTTTGGAACCCATTGTGTTTGAAGAAATCAAAAGCACTTTTTTAGACCTGAGTTCTGATTTCGTTCCTCTTAATCTTTAAGTTGTCTTAATTTTGATCAAATTCGTTCATTCACTATTTAATTTATCAGATTCTATTGATTATCAATGAGATAGATGGACGATGGACTCAATAATTTTAACGGTGGAGATTTAAATTTAATTAAATTTGATAAAATAAAAAGTTGAGTATTCTGAGTAGTGGTTACTCAC
Source organism: Ilex paraguariensis (assembly GCA_963454935.2). Taxonomy (NCBI): domain Eukaryota; kingdom Viridiplantae; phylum Streptophyta; class Magnoliopsida; order Aquifoliales; family Aquifoliaceae; genus Ilex; species Ilex paraguariensis. The sequence goes on along the minus strand of CAUOFW020001848.1, from coordinate 623,458 downwards.
CAACTTCACATGAGTTCTACTCAAGATTTACAGGGTCAGATATTGCACAAGTCAAATGTAGCTTGGTTATAACTCTCAGGTCAACAAATAGCAGCAGCTTACTACTTCAACCTCAGTTTTGTTTATTTTACTTGGAATAAAGACTAATGACTACTGATCCTGTGGAGTAGGATAGTGATATGTCACTTAAAAATTAATTTTGGGCATGCTATTGAAAATTGACTTTGGACCATTAATTTTTCTTTGATTTAATTATAACTTTTGATTATGAAAATAATTAAGTAAATTGAAATAATAAAATCATTTTTTTTACATATTTCCCAGTCTTTTTTTGACCAAAAATAAATACACTATATCAAAAAAATCTTTTTCAGTATTATAATTGAATCCATATGTAATATGAGTGTTACTTAGAACGCTAAAATTATAAAAAAGGACAACTCAATACACTAGGTATTGTTAACAACATTTCATGATCGATCATGAAATATTTCAATCATTTATAATTTCAATTTTAAAAGTAATGACCTTTAGTACTATATCTCAAAAAATTATAATTTTAACCGTAAAAAAATGTGAATTTCGGTAAGACTGGGAAACAGCAGTCAAACTCAAGCTCAATTGTTTAGCTCAAGTCAAACTTTTAGCAGGAATAGGCGTATGCCGCTCATCTAGGTAGACCACTTCACACCTCAAAGTTTGGGGCTGATGGTGTGCTTTGGTACGTAATTGTAAAGCTTTAGCTTTCTTGTCATCACTCCCTACACATGTAAATCAGGAGACACATGATCATAAGTAGAGTTTTTTGGCGGATAATCACTTGGTGCAGGGCCTCTCGTGTGAGGTCAGGTGATGGTCAACAACTCAGGCAGGAAATGCTGAGAAGCGGCTAACAATGCAAGAGCACTTTTCCCCTTATACGCTTTGAGAAAAGGAAATGTTGGGTTTTTGGATTCTATGTCGAGTAAAGGTTGATGACGGAATATAAAGAAGAAAGTATACATTAAATTACTTTGAGATATCAAAACTTGTCATTTCACAATTCACACTTAAGCTAGAACACTAAATACAACCTCCCTCAGGCATTGCAGAATGCCATGTATGCCACCCTAAATTAACCCTACTTCTAGTCAGAATCCGGATCAGCGTCCACTATATCAGGAAGGGAGTCCATAGAGGATTCATTGTCCATTTCAAACACAAACCCCTTGCTTCCCTCTGAATTTGATGTCGTACCATAACTTGTTTCACCCATTGTGGATTTATCACACCTCATTAACATGTCCTTACCCGATACAGCATCAGAAGTTTTTTCGCCTATTATAGGGAACCCATCACCTTTAGTTGCCAAGCCATCGTTTCCAAGTGCCATTTCACTCTCCATCGGACCTAATGCACCACTATGTGAAACAACCGTGCCAGCCTGAGCATTTGTGGAGCCATCAACAAAACCTGCAACCCTTTCACCTTCATGGCGCATGGGTTTGCCAAACTGCTTAATGGTTTCTTTAGATTGCTGTGACTCAACCATGATTTCATCCCCATCTCCAAGTGTTCCCTCAGCAGCAACAGCTGTTGAAACCTCCAGTTCATTTTCTTTAGTAACTTTTGCACCTGACAAAGCATCTACAGAAACCAGCTTTTCTACAAAAGGATCTGTAGAAATTTTGAAGGGCTTTTTGGGCTGATTTGTATCCTTTCCTTGTTCAGTCATTGGAAACACGATTTCTTCACCAATCCCCAGCCAATTTTCATAGAGGTCATCATCTTCAGACTCGGGATCACCTGGTCCCTTTCCCACTGTGGTAACGGGAAATGTGGTGTTTTCTCTCTGACCACTTGTGTACATATTCTCTCGGTAACTGCCGTTTAGTCCATCAAAGGAATATTCGGTCGCAGACGGAAAATCTACTAGTGGGAGGGCCCTGGGATGTATGAGCACTTCCAGGGTCAAGAGAGCATGCGCACAAAATGCAGCAAGCTGTGTTCCTGTTTCTTGCATGCCTGCATACACCATATATCCATGAGCTGTGTTTTAGTAAGAAGTGAACAGAAAAGTAAAAAAGGTTGAAAGAAAACATATAAATGGCCAAAAATAGCACAGAATTAACCATAGAGCAGCATCACCCTTGCGGTAGCACAGTTATTTCAAAAACACAGTTGTTTTGCGAAATTGTGCATGACATAGGCATTAAGAGTGAGAACTTCTGGTCATACGGAAACGAAATTCAACAGAAAATGCTTGTAACTGTGAATATCCATTAAGATAAAGTTATCCTATTTCTTTATGCACTATAACCCCCATTTCATTATGTTTTGAAAGCTTTATACTGAGTTCTATGTGAAATGGTCGGCCGTGCGACCAAACTTGATAACTAACTAATGTGGTAGCTTCCTTTTTTGCTTCAGAAAGTCAAATTAAAATATTTCTACTCATCCACAACAGTTTGTAGCATGCAGACAAATGTGTGATCAACGAGTGGATGTCTGTGTGTGTGTGAGAGAGAGAGAGAGAGAGAGAGAGATCACCATAGACTTCCTGCTAACTACTGTGCTATTCCGATATATCATGCAAGATTTCACATCTTTTAATTCTATTATTGTCTTCAACTGGCAGTCTCAGTCATAGAATCCTTCGTAAGAATACCATTATTTCTGTTGCAATGTCTTCAGTTGCACAAAGAACACAACCACACAATAACATACAACTTTCCCTGCCTCAATCAAACTTTAGCACTTCTAGGAAATACCATAATTTGTACCAAGTACAAATTTCATCAGTGGAATAGAATTGCACATTCTTGTGTTACTGTTTTAACACTACTAAGATTGTTTTTCTGCCAATTTAACTTTAACTTCAAAATTTGATTCATAGCCCAAAATCCTGCTGTTAAAATCATGGTTTATCTTACTGTTGTCTCATACATTTGTTTGTTAGCATACCTCTTTGGTTGAAGCATAGCAGAGTTGGGGTAGGAGCAACCGTTGCACATTAATGGTGATGGGAAAGAAAAGCAGTTGTAAAATATCAAGATAACAACAATTACCTCTACGAAAAAGCTCAAGACCTTGGGCTAAATATGGGGGCCGAACACGAGCATGAGAAAGAAGAGACGCCAAAAGTGCTCGTAAGGCTGCAAACTGAAAATCTGCCCAAGTCGGTGTAAATTGACTGGAAAGGAAAACACTTTCCTCCTCATTGGCCAAGCCCCCTTTACAAGAGTTTGTAGCTACAGTTATAAGAAGATTGTCGATTTTGGATCGCCAACTCTCAGATCTCAAAGAACCACCCTGCTAAAGTAAATAGTGGTTTTCACTTGTTCTAGGTCAGCACAAAAAAATAAAAAACAAGAAGAATCATAGAAGCAGTTCACCTGTGATATAGGAATGCTATTATTTGAAAACACAAACATACAAATAATTTAGAATCAAGAAAAGGTGCAGTAGGCTCCGCATGTTTCAATGAAAGAAAGAAAGGAAATAACTGTCTATATGCTGCTTCATGAGGTCACATATCATCCCAAACAGAAGATAAGGTAGGTTATTGAAGGTACTGCATTATGTGAGACAACAAAAAAAAGTATTTCCAGCTAATGGCATCTCAAATATCAATAATGAAATCCAACAGCAGTGCTGAGGCAGAATCCATTGTGTCACATATAGTATGCAGGTTCTATTCCTATTGAATGCTCCAAGAGAAAAAATTTCCTAGTCCTAGAAGTAACCTATAAGATAGACGTAACATTTAAAAGGAAATTAAATTCAATAAATGAGATCTAAGTTCCTAATGGCCAAATAAAGCAAGTAAATTCCAATTGGGTCCTTCGCACATGAAACAGTGGCAACGTGTCAGACTCCTATTAGATCTTTTAGATAAAACTTTCCATGAATTACAAACCTTACCACAAACTTTCCAATGTTAGCACATACCATTTGGAAGAACTAAATATGTCGCTCTTCTTGGGGCTAGCAACAAATGATCGACTTCCCACTAATCATATCTTCACGAACTGGTTTGATTGTGCCACAAACTTTAACTAGTGTTAAATATAAGGGTATGGGGGTATACCCATGGTTGCCAATAGGGTATGGGTCAAAGTTTATCAAATAATCTGGAATATTCAGAGTCAAATCATATCAAATAACTCTCACCCACGACATCAAGCAACTGAATATAAGATTAAGCACAAAATCCTTTGGATGTTTTGAAAACCTCTTCTTAAACTTGATTGACAGTTGAGAGTTGCCACATAAAGTACAAAGCAACCATGCAGTCAGAGATGGTATACAATAATTGTTCTCATCGTTATTTAGTTCTCCAAAAGGTTTACAAAATACCAATCTTTAAAAGTCTTTGACAAAAGCCCAATAAAAGCAGCTGGGTAAAATAACAATTCACAAGTATTCAAGGAATCCCATTAAAGGGGCTATCTACAATAATGGTGAAGATTCAAGGTTCAACAACATAAGTAAGACGAGTGTAGTCACTTTCTGAAATCAAGGTCAAAAATTAGTTTGTGTTCAAATCTATCATCATAGACCCCCATAAATATGGAGAGGAGGGGGTTAAACTCGGTGTTACCTTTCAACATTTACATGATACGAACTTGAAACAATATTTGTGAAATTGGCAATTTTTTTTTCCCTAGAAATTGGCAAGTTCAAGTTAACTAGTTATTGACTTGCAAACCCTTAGTTGCACCGTATAAAGAAAATTTCTGATAGACCTGGTATTGTATGAATTCATATAGACTTGGAGGATTTTTTATTTGATTATATAAGCTTCTAGAAAAAGTGGATTTTAAGTTTATCAACTATGTAAGGCCTATGGGTAGCTTGTTTAGTTGAAAGCAAGGGATCCTAATTCAAATCTCTAATTCATGCATTATGAATATTGACCCAAGCATGACACAATTACAAAACATGACAGTTATAATTATGTATTTTTTTCGGAAAGTAATTATGTATTTGGTATAATAAATTATACAAGTTATGTTAGAGTTGATTAGTGCTCGAAATAATTATAAGGACAACAATGTTATATGAGACAGAATGTTGGGCAACTAGAAAACAACATAGTGACAAAATGAGTGTAGTGGAAATGAGAATGTTAAGATGGATGTGTGGAAAAACTAGAAAGGATAGAATAAGAAATGACCGTATTAGAGAAATGGTAAGGAAAACTCCAATTAAGGATAAGTTAAGAGAGAATAAATTAAAATAGTTTGGTCATGTTCAACGTAGGCCGATAAAAGCACTAATTCGAAAAAATAATAGAATTTCTTTTAAATGGTACTAGAAATAAGGGTAGACCTAAATTAACATTGAAGAAAAAAATTAAGAAAATATATAAAAATATTTAACTTAAATAAGTGTATAGCACATGATCGAAATGAACGGCGAAGACGGGTTTTTCTCCTTTCTCCCTATAAAATACCCCTAGTCTGTAGTAGTTTTTCCCTTAGTTTTCCTTTGTATTTTTAGCTAACTTCTTATTTGTATTTGGAGAAATTTCTCTCTAGCTCTTCACTTCCTTTTCTACCCTTGCCGTGACAATGAAGAGTAAGTAGTTTTTTTTATCTCTTTAGTTAAAGGTGAAGGTATGTAAATATAAGTTTGATATTGTAATTGCGTGACGTCTTCCCTTGGTTTAATGCTAAATCTTTATATTTTCCCAACTGATTGAATAATTTCTAGTGAAGCTTGGTATTCTGTATAATTCTTTGATTACCTATAAACAAGTTGAGTCTTGGCATAGGTAATTCTTAAAATATCCAGCAAATATTTCACGCTGGATCTTCAATTCTCACTTCCAATCATTCACCTTTTTGGTCTTCATATATGGTTGAACAACTTAACAAAGCTGGACAATTTGTATAAGTTGTTTGGTTGTTTATAGACTAGTTGAGTCTTGGCATATGCAATGCTTTCAATTCCCAACAAACATGTTGAAGCAATATTCTTAAACATTAGATTTTAACTATTATCTTCCGGTTAATCTGTTACTGACACAAGAATTTGACTGAGTTATAAGTTGCATAATACAATGTCTACTATATATGAACAAATCCAGATTCGAAAACTAAAGAGTATTTTTCTATATCATTTTCCTTACTAATTTTCTTTAAATCATATTCACACAATCAGCCCTCTCATCAACTGATTTTAGAGTATATCCCTTCTTTCACACTCCCCATCCAAAACCAAGATATTTTTTGTTAGTAACTCGATAAACATTCCTACGCTTGGAAAATACTTTGATTACAACAAAAACAGACAAACATTTTTAACACTGTTGACGGAAAAAAAAATATATATTTGGGTAAGAGAGTGGGAAAGAATTTGTGAATATTTCTCCTTGTTTTTCTTTTTTGTATAAAATTTTTCTTATGATTTTCTACTTTTAATAAGGTGTTAAATACTCCCTTCATGGAGTATATTTGTGGGATTTGTTCCGAGTTTGGGCATTGAGAAGTGTCCTAAAATTCCAGGTTTTGTTGGATCAGTTTATTGCTATACATGAATTTCAAATACCTTACTCCAACCATAATTTTGAACCTTGTTATCTTGATTATGGTTGGGGAGACGAATATTATACACCAGTCAATCCTACACTGCATGAACCATAGTATTTTTCATCATCATGAACTATTGTATTTTTCATCATACTATCATCTTGAGAACACTTTAAACCAATTCAAGCAAGCCCAAATGGCTATCAATCTTTGAATTAATCAAGATCTGGAGGATCTTAAGGATATTCTCAATAAATTGACCATGACAGTATATCTAACTCTAACTAATCTAACCCCTGCTAATTTAACAACTAATCTAACCTCTAACTTAACTGTGAAACAGAATATACATTGCCAATACATTGAGAATTATTCTTTTTATGAAATGCAGTTTGAGCTTGATCCATCTAATTCTACTATTAATAATGTGAAGAATATTAATTTTTCCATCAATCATCAGGCTCTTCATTATCAAGAGATAGTAATGTGATTGACACTATGGAAGTTGATTTGAGTGTTAATACTTGAACGACAACCATTTAAAGCCTCATTTTTTGATGTGCATGAAGATTAACATACTTTATTTTTGTTAAATTCTTTGAAGTGTTCTAGGATGATGAATGGGTTTTTTTTTTTTTGGGTTAAAATGATGAATGGTTAAAAAAAATGAAAAATGCAGTTGAACACCAAAATGATAAATTTTTAAAATTAAAAAATAGATTAACCGGCTATGCTCTCTTCAAGTTTGGATCAAATTACAATCAACTTCCTATGGTTTAATTTCAACAGATTACCTCCCATATTTTATCTCTTTGTAAAATTTGAGATTATATGACTTGTAAATGAATGTTTTGCATTTTGGCTTTGACATAATTTACAAATATTCAAACTTGGGGGGGTGGGGGGTAAATTGTTGAAACTAAAGTTAAGGGAGTTGATTAAATGTGAGCTAACCTAGAAGGGAGCATTTTGTAATTAACCCTTTTGCTTAAGTTTGTACCATCTCCAAACCTTGCTAAATTACACTTTGTACCCTGCAAATTCATGTTAACAACCAAATCTACCCTATATATTTCAAAACATAACATTTATACATAACTAAACATGAATTACATGTAATTAACCCTTCTAAAACATATTGAATTGTAAATTTTGAGGATTAATCAGTTGACCAGGCTATCAAACAAATTATTTATTCTTCCTCAGTCAATTAGCATCAACCTATTAACCTATCCAGGTCAATTATTCAGGCTGTGTTTTTCAGCTTCCTACTCCATCTCAAGGTCATATGTAGATTCTATGGAACAATCTTAAGAAATATGTTTGAAGCACAAGTATATGTCAAGTGCTGCCAGTAGAACATTTAATGAGTGTGAAAACTATAGTTGTTAGTATCGTACAATACACTATGTATTGTACGATACATTTCGATACATGAACAACAGATGATACAGTCAACAAGATCACCGAGCCTCATGATCTTTAACAGTAAATATGCAAATGGAAAACAACCAAACCCTTACCACTTGATGGATGTGTTTTAACAACATCAAGTGTTAAAACCATTAAATAACGCAAACAGATTAAATGGAGAAAACCCAAGTGTGACTACGGAAATTTATATGTGCAACTGCAAGTATAATTATATTCCCCATAAGCAGATGCGGCTTAAATAAACATTCTACACAGAGATATATGCCCAAAAAACATACCACAGTTAGGAGAGCCTCCAACGCCTCGAGAGCAGCTATTTTCAGAGATAGCGGAGTCTCATGTTGGGGCGTTTCCACTTCCAACCCAACTCTATCAGGCTGCTCTTCAAGGGACCTAGTTGTACTCGCGTGCTTTCTTTTCCTCTGAGAAGGCTGTGCCCTTGTCTCGGTGGGGACCTTAGAGTATGCCCCAGAACATGTCCCACCACTCTCACAGCCACTGGTATCCAAATCAACAACTGCATTGCTGATGACTTCCTGGGTCAGATATATAGCTATCCCTGCTCAGGATAAGAGAAATCAATTTGATTTTCATGAGAAAGGAAATAATTTAAAATTTAGACCAGCATTTAAAGTTCTATGCTGAGCAACACTAGCTCATATTAACAGCTACACATAACAAAACCATAAATAGACAATAGTAAAATTCAGTCAAATGCTCAGAAGCTCCAACATACTAAGCTAGAAAACAGAATTGAAAATACCATATACACATACATAAATGTATATATGAATATATTTATGGGCGTGTGTGTGTTGAATGTGGAGAAAATGAATAAAAAAACTAATTGTAGCACTGTAATGTTGCTTCCTAGTGATAAAATATGGGTGGCAAGAATATCAACATTTCGTCTAAACATTATCAATACCGTCCAATTAAGGAATTTTAGAAGATTTTATTTTATTTTATTTTATATCCTAATTTAATTAGGAATCTTCTTTGTTCTAATTTCTTTGTTAAATTAGAATTCTTTGTTATTTGATATGTTTCCTAGTTTAATTAGGACTTTGCTATTATAAGTAGTCAAACATGTAACCTTTTTGAGGAGCTTGTGATGATTTTGCACTACTATTCAGAGAATAGTTTTCTTTTTGTCGATTGCTTTGGTATTCTTCAAAATCAACGTTATTGAAAACTTTCGTTTGTTATTATTGTGATAATTGACAAGTCAATCACGTTCCCTACATAGGTTATTATTAGAGCTTGCCATCTTTCCTACGTCATGTCGCTACAGTAGCTTAGAAGATGCGTTGGTGGGGGGAACATGTCTCTGGACAACGTGCCTGCATGTGGTGATGAAGCTCGACTAGCACAAGTGCTGACAATCAACATGTAAACCAAATGACGTCCTTTTTTGTGCATACAAAGGCGTCCGATGTTAAACGGATTGCCTCAATCGCTTCCAAGTCTTGGGATAAAATCAATCATGCTGAGCTTTCTCTGTACACATGCATGGAAGACCAATGAGGGATCACAATAATCATCAAGCTGTTGCTTATGTGATCCATGAGAATATTCTCAAGGAGATTAAAGTTTTTGATCCAAAGTTCCAAAAGGTATTTTAGGATAGTGATTAATCTTCTCTACAGTCAGAATTGATTCTAATTTCTCCCCCACCATTCGATGAGTGTTCGGGTGATAATTCTCTAATAATTACCAAAAATTATTGTGATATCCCAATATACAATGAATATTTGAGAGATGATGAAGTATAAGAAGATTTAATTGATTTCTTACTTGAAGATGGTGTGTCATTAAAGGAGAAGGTAGGCGAGGTGCAAGTGTCTTCAGCCACCATTGATATAGGGATGCCTACTTAGGGTGAACAGTGCAAAAATTTGATGAACCAGCAGTGGCTTTATCGGACTTCAAGATACAATTTTCATAGCTTCTCATGGCATGGAAATTCTCAATAAATTGTGATCAATATGGATTTTGCAATGGTCGAAAGGCCAAATTTAAGAGAAGACTCAAATGCCAAACTGAATTTGAAGGCGAATTCTTCCAACTTGGGGAAAGTGACGCAATATGGGTGGTGAGAATGTTGGCATTTCGTTTAAATGTGATCAACGCCTTTCAATTAGGAAATTTTAGAAGATTTTATTTTATTTGATATCCTAATATTCCTAATTAAATTAAGATATCTCTGTTATTTGATTTGTCTACTAGTTTAATTACGACTTGGTTATCATAAGTAGTCAAGTGTGTAACCAATTGGAGGAGCTTTTGATGTCTTTGAAATAACATTCAGAGAATTGTTTCTCTTTGTTGATTGCTTTGGTATTCTTTGGGATTAACAAAGTTATTGAAGAACTTCAACAGGGCATTATTGCAATAATCAACAAGTCTAAGATTTTCTTGTTATTCTGGCTTCATTCAATCACTCTCCCTGCACCACTGAATAATGACAAACTATTCCATATCATTAAAACTGGAAATGCATATGAAAAGATTGCACTACTCAGAAGAGTCCTAAGCTAAATTCAAAAAGCGGTCAAAGCTTGTATAAATAGAGCAGAATAGACACCCCACCTTGATAATAGAACATAGCTCTAAGGGTTTTAGGTATGGGGATGGAAATTTGTGACAGTCCTTCAAACAGCAAGTGCTGGTAGTTTTCATCTGCACTTGGGAGTGTGGCATGTGCTCACTCAAATTAAAACCAGATTTAAGTTCTTATTATTACCGCCTTGGACGTAGATTATGTTCTCCCCCTACCCCTGCCCCAAAAACCAAAAAAATTAAAATTAAAAAACAAAATCCTCCCTCTCAATAACATAATCCGATACATATATCATCAGCCAATAAGTATGAAGACAGGCATGCTTATATCAGTAAAATATAAAGTAAATGGATAATTTAGAGAACAAATTTTGCAGATTTGAAATAATTTGTTCATAAGAAAAAGTAATGCTTAGTGAAGGAATTTAGCATCTAACACCAAGCAACTATGCAGTAACATAAACAAAAAAGTAAGATTTCTAAGAATTAAATGCATACCAACCCCCATGGATATCAGTAAATTTTTCATGATTGAGTAGACCTTTATCCTTAACTCTGGCAATGCACATCTCCGGAAATACTCTGCAAGTAGTCGCACAATATCCGCAGCATGAGGTAATAGTTGGCTGCAAAGAAAAATACAGCATTGGCTGATGTGAGGCACATCCTTTAAAGTGATGATGTCCAGAAAGGAAAGAAATTATGTCAGTCTCACCTAATATGAAAAATATTTAGAACAAAGATGAAGGAAAGAGACTGAAAATTTTTGTTTTCTAGTAGGAAACAATTTTAAAACAAGAGATATCCGAAGTATTATAGAGTTGCAAAACTAGGTTCAATGTAAAGACATGCTGCTGTACTGCAGAAAAAGCCTTCACGTCCCCCCAAGAGAAAAATATTAAATGGACAAACAAAGCTAAAACATGGTCAAACAAACATTCTTATAAAACCCATTCTCCCCATGAAACATTCAGCACTTTTTCTTATAAGAACTCCATATGAAACATTCAGCACTTGCAGCAAATTGCCAATTAGACATCAAGTGCATCTTGTCTTAAATAACATAGTGATGAGAGGGTAGTAGTTTTATTTCCTTCTTGGGAAAGAAACCATAACCATCACATGCTTCCTTCACCAAAAAAGAAAAAAAATACAATACATGCTAACATTATATGTTACCTGCGCAGTCCCTTTACAACAGCAGACAGGAGTTCCAAACTGTACAAATGCAAAGCTGGAAGTTCTGAGCAAATAAATTCTTGCTGCAAGGCTGTTGTGAAGGGAAATAAGGCTTGTAACAAGGAGCCATCCACCATCAACACTCTCCTTGAAAGGGCTAGTAATGGCCGAACAGGAATAGTTACCTATGAGTCAACAAAACTCAGATTTATGATCCCATACAATCTCAAGAAAAGCTTACTGAAAATCCAAATGTTATCTTCTTGTCAATCGGAAAATATAAAAATCAACACAAATTATATAACACTACCTGAACTGTGTAAGAACTTGTAAGCATTGTACAACAACAAAGCATTAGGGTAGAGACTCTGGACATAAGCAATCGCTCAGGCCTCTTTGTTGCTTGGTTTGAGGCTTCTCCAAAAATTGTCTGGCCGCCAAGAGGAGGAGGGGGATCTTTTCCTGGGGGAAGCAATACCCTCATAGCCTCATTACCTTTGCTTTCTGCAATGTGTGACAACAATTTTGTAATAACAACTAAGATAGTCTGGGTATACTCTGCAATGTGTGACAACAATATAGTCTGGGTATACTCTACTGATGTACCTTCTTCTAGACCTTGGAAGGCCTCGTTCAGGTAAATATTTATCAAGAATAATATCTTCTGCATCATCAAAGACCAGCTGTCCTCATCTCCTCTTGATTTTGGAAGTAATGCCAAGCAATTACCAAGCTTCTGAATAAGTGAATTGGAAACCATGTAAAGTTGTCTAATTTGGTTATCACATGCCAAGAGATTGCCATATCAAAGCATACATGAGTTCTATCACCTTCAGCATACTAGCATTGCATTTCCCTGACATGATCTTTAAGACAATAGCAGCTTCAGCCTGCCAAAATAGTTCTGAACTCAGCTTATAATCTAAAATGGTAGCCAACCAACTGCAGTAGTGTCCACAAAGACTTCATACAATTATTGTAATTCAGCATAAAGCATATTTTTTGGGCTCCAAACCCAACCTTGTGAGGTATTCCTGGGTGATACCACAAATGCGGCACAGCAATTGGCATCATTTATGCCGTTACTCCATAATATGCATGAAGGAAAGAGTTATTCTAAATTCTTTCCTCAGAAACTAGACAGCTAATCTAATACGTTATGGCATGCAAACGTACAGGACAGAACATAATCAATAGCTTCCCATATGGGTGTTGCTCATCTATCACAGATGGTCCTTTTTTCTTTTCAATTAGAAAATGGAGCATCGGATAACTTACACTATCATAATGACGATGAATAGAAGATGGAAAGATAGTTGTAATGGTACACAATAAGCAGACAGCTCCTTCCTGCACAAGTATCACCTCAACTAGAATCATAAATGAATTGCAGATACAAAACCAGGTCGCAAAAGATGTCACATGTGAAATAAATAGCACCCATTTTAGTCCCCACTAATGGAGATCTAGGAGGGGTAGATTAGGCACAGACTTAACCTCTGGCTATCTGCACAAAGTGATTGGGCCAACTGAGCGAAAGTTTTTGTTGAAATCTATTCACATGGAACAGAGGAAGATACAGACCACAAAGTGATACATAGTTCTTACCTCTACCAAGTTCAACAATAACCATGAAAGTGCATGCGCAAATGCATGCATGCTCAAACATGTTTGTGTTCACATGCTTGTGTTTGAGGTCTAAGGTGAATGTATGGATGGATGTGTGTGTGTATATATAGTGAGTTATGAAGCATGGACACTCTCGAAAAGGTGATGTATCCGTGTCGAGCACCAATACTCTTCGGACACTCTCGAACGCGTGTCTGATACTCTTTTATCCATGTCCATAATTAAATGATAAAATTTTAATTTCGGACACGTGTTCAACACTTTTTTGGTGACGTGTCCGACACTTGTTTAGAACGTGTCTACTATTAAACAATAAACATGTGTCAAAATGTAATTAACAAAATTTAAAATTTTGAGAACATATAATTACTAACACTAGACATGTTAACATTGTATTCCAAATATAATAATAAAAACAAAAGATACATAAAAGTTTAAAAAAAAAGAGGAATCGAGAAAATCAGACCAATTATTTAAATTACATATTAGGTGCACATTGTCTACGAAAAAAAAATTGATGATTATTGACTATTATGATAATGTTTTAGTCTAAAAATTCACCCAGATGACTATACATAAAATTTACTTGTCATAAAATACTGAATATTTTATGAATTGCATATCATTATTACTATATTTACGATAAATTATATAATTTATATATAAAATATAATTTTTTGCAGTGTATCCCTAATGTGTCCATGTCCTTTTTTTGAGAAATGTCGTGTCTATGTGTCCGTGTCGTTTTGTATTTGTGCCCCGGTCCGTGCTTCTTAGATAGTGAGGGAGAGAGAGGAAGACCAAGGAAAATGATTTAAACTTCACACTTTGGTACTATAGAGAGTGATATCCTACATGCAAAGTAAAACCAATATGTACTCTTAGAGGTAATCTCAACCTAACTTCATGCCTATTGCCACGGTTTGGATCTTTCCATTTATGGACACAGTTTAAATTCTAAAGGTTTACAATCGACTGAAGGTATACTTTATTACCAATTTCAAACATAAAAAAAAGCTATGACCTTTTTTCACACTAGACTAGCCTTTTTAACTAATCATCACAGTATTATGCTGTGCAATAACTTTATGACAAAAAAGAAACATGCAAAAACCTACTGATAAGGAATATTGTAATCAATGAATATGAATAGTCTAATAACCACCTCCAAGAAACAAATCTCCAACATATTATTTAGAACCCACACAACACTAGAGCAACCAAAGCAAGAAAAAGATCTCCAACATATTAATACTAACCCATACGGCATCAGAGTTATCCTCATTTAATAGCTTCAAAAGTGGTTGAATAAGTTTTGTGGCTTGCAAAGTCCCATCTTTCTTTGCATTTGGAAATCCACCCAACCTAATTCAAAAAAGAAAAATGGCTAACACAATTATGAACATTGCAATTGATATTAATCAAATTTGAGTGTACTTTTTTTTTTCTCCCTTAGTTTCATTTATTCCTTTTATGATTTGGGTGTGCAAATACCTATAAGAGGATGTGTAAGCTTCATCAATCATGCATGTACCCACCCGAAGGAAAAAAACAACAAATGAGGGTAGGTTCAATTTATATATAGATGTGTGTGAGTATATACATACATACATACATATATATATATATATATATACACACAATATGTACATATACAGAGGTGTATAGACTTACGTTTATAGGTGTGTGTGTGTCTGCATATGATTTTAGAAGCCCCGCACTAGTGATATAAGGGCAAAAATTAACACCATGGGAATGAAAGACAGCAATCAGTTGCCCAGTAAAAGAGCTCTTAATGACCAGTAACTTCAGTAAAAACATACACAGTAAGACCAAAGAAGCCATCCTCCTGATGATTACACACAATTTAAACATGGATTCCCCTGTTGCCACCTATTTCTTTGTCCCACCCACACAAAGTTTAGTTTCTGTTCAGCACAGGTTACCAGGATCGTGTATGTCACCTACGACCCATGATCAGTGTCGTACAACCCTAGACAGGGTGCCTTCAAGACTTGGATTGTGGGAATCTCCGAAACCAAACGAAATGCTAAGTTCTTCCAGCTTGTACGCAGTGGAAGAACACCGAAATTTTCTGCCATTGCCACCCATTCTTGAGTTATTTTGAGATCTAAAACTTTTTCCAGCTCGATCTCTCCTCTTTATCAATTTGTGAAAGCTCCACAATGCTTTGAGTCCATGGCCAGATGAAATCAAAGAAAGATGCTTTGGATTCAGATTTACGGAAAATTATTTTGCTTGTAGTTGAAAGCAGCCTCTGCTTTCTTTTCTTTGGTTTAGAACCCAAGAGGATGCAATATGACCATTCTGGCCTTCTAGTTCCAGAAGCCCCTAAGGCAATAAGCTTGAACAAGTCTCGGACGCATTATTCTTGCTTTCTTTTGGCTTTTTACGTTTCCTATTACTTTTTCCATATGAATTATATTTTCCTATTCCTCTTCATATTCCTATTCATTTTGGACTTTGAAAAGTAGGAAACTCATTCAATTCTACTCATTGAGTCTCCCAGAACTCACCATGCGTGTGGAGAGGCAACATATACTTTTTTTGAAATAGTAAGAAAGATCCAGATAAGATTTTAATGTGAATGGCGACCAAAATTAACATACCAACTAAGCCCACCCCCATCACACCGCATACCATAAAAACTAACATTCCCTGTACCCGTGATCCAGGTAACTTTGGTTCCACATGCATGAATATCAAAAAGGACTACTCAATGGCAAATATCTATGGCTAGAACAAAGAAACCAAACCTTGTGAACAGATCCGATATTGAAGCACAAGAAGCCAACTTCACAAAATGTGTATCTGCAGGAAGCTGCTCAAAATGTGAAAAATCTCAAACTGTGTTATTTTCTTGAAATAAGCAGCCAATATACTAATCATGAATTTTAAAAGGCTATAAGGACAATTTCTGCCAAAAAACTCAACCTAAGTTTTAGAAATTGACAAGATCTAAACTTATGCAATAACAATAGTCACAATCTTCAAATGCAAGAAACTTTTCAGAAAAAAAATAGTAGAACTGAATTAAATTATTTCATTTGTTCCACTTCAAAAACTCTCTCAGAAGAAGCAGCTGTCTTGTTCTAAGACTTTTGGAACTTAATATATAAATTACTTCATCAAATTGACATGAGTCTATACAAGTGTCAAATGGAGTGTGTGATTTTTGGAAACTTAAAATATAAATTACTTCATCAAACTGACATGAGTCCATATAAGTGTCAAATGGAGAGTGTGTGTGTGGAACAGATGCAAATAATATAGTGTAAAGCAGCAAGCATAGACTCACTGTGTTTAAATCAGAATTGATGAGGCAGCTCCAAAAGAAAGAGGACTTCTGTTTTCAAAACTTCATCCAGCGGAATGAAAGACCAGAAAATATCCATTCCATTATGCACATATTCCCAACTATAGTTTATACAAAGATTAAATGCAAACAACAATTTAAGAAATTGGTAAGCAATTGCCATAACATCACCCCATCTCCTCAATCAATGATCGTTCTGTTCAATACGAAGTAATTATTTTTTTATGCGTCGAGAGTGAAATTGAAAAAAATAAAGGGAGTTTCCTCTTTTTGAAAGAGGAAAAAAGGTATTGACACCCAGCTTTAAAATCCAGCACAGAAACACACCATATCTTGGTACACATGATTCAATATGTGAGTCACTAGGGCATTAATTTTTATAACCTCCTTCATACTTTAGATTTTTATTAACCAAGAGGTATGTAAGAGAGTCCATATAGGAGGTTCCTGAGTTAGTCACATACCTCAGGGGACGTCAGTTGTAATTAAGCGCAATTCTTATTAGTACCTCATTACAGATATCAATAATGCTATGTTTTTGTGTCTTCTGTTCAACATGACTAAGAACTCAATAAAGTGATCAATATAGTTGAATTTTAATCATTTAAAAACTTTAAGGCCAACAAAAAAAACTCAGGCATGATATGTAGCCATGAGAACAACAAGCATTCAAGTACATAACAAATTACCACCAATCCCACATAACATTTCCATATGCTGAAAATGTTAAGATATATCATGAACTACTGTTCTTTAAGGGCATGCTTCAATGACCATAAAAATATAGGTTATAATGTAAAAATGTCAATGCAAAATAAGTGAACCAAAATAAGCTTGAATACCTGAATATGTGACAAGAGCTTGTTAAACCAAACTGAATACGACGCCAAGAAGCGCTCAGAACTGCATTCTTGACATGTCATTCCTAGCAAACATAGTCCAGCCCAACACTTATCTGGCTACAAGACATTCACACAATCAACTAAATAAACTCTCAATTTATTACTCAAAACAATTTTTCCTTTCAATTAAATACTTAATCACAAACACACGAATAGAGAACTACTTGTATGAAAACATATGGATCAAAAATTCAGCATACGATCCAGCAAATACACAGTCAATTCATATCTCAGACAATTTTTTAGCTCAACAGAAACCCACACGCACGAGCATGCAGCACCAACAACAAACTCAAATACACGACGTGCACTTAATGAATCGAAAATTTCAGCAGGTAATCAACAAAGCAACACACAAAGACACACGTCAAGAAAATACAATGTGGGTATAGAAATTAACGAAAATTTTCACCATGTTGCTAGAAACGAGAGTGAGCAATCGATTGACCCATGCATCAACAGCTGATTTCCAGTTTTCGATTTGCTTTTGATCGGTCGAGTCTGTGGCAAACTCGGACAATAGTCGATGAGTCTTGACTGCAGAGACGACGTGTGAGAGCTCCCAAGGGTTTCGAAACGGGTGTTTTTCATCTGGAACGTGGTCTTTGAGCAAGGAACGGAGCAATCGAGGCTTCAGAGATACGTCGTACATGTTGTGAACATGGTCGAAAGCCGCCATTGACGTGTCTTGTGGCCGTGAGAAAAAACCCAGGGGAGAGAAGGGGGAGGAGGAGAGTGGTAGAAAGACTATTAGTTGTAAGTAAGACAAGTGAGAGTGAGCCCTGGGTTTAGGGTTTTTGGTTTCATTTAAACGGGCTGGCGGCCTTCCACCGGACCAATAGTTTAGGGTAAATTACACTGACACCCCTACTAATTTTTGACATTTTAATGACCCCTTTTTGTTTTGTATATTATACTAACACCTTGTCAGGGAGGTAGATTCCACATTACAGTAACAAATGCCACAAAATGACATTGTTAGAGCATCTCCAAGAGGCTATCTAAACCCTCCTCTTTAGTTATTTTACATAGGTTTCCCTTAAAATATGATTCCAAAAGACTAACTTAAAGGCTATCTAAAATAGATAACCCATTTTTCACTCCATAGATGTAGCTAGCCAGTAAATCGCTAGCTAGCGTCAATCTCTCCATCCTCGCCTCCTCCTCCTATTCAAGTAAAAAAACATTTCAAATAGAAAAACTCAAATTTTAAAATTTTGAATTTCGTGACCGTCGTAAATATGACTGTTATTATAAAAATTAAAATTTTAAAATTTTGTTGACGTGGCGTAATACGTCAGCATGTGATGTCATCAATATGGTGATGACATGACATACTAAATAGTATTTTAGATTTTATTATTGAAAGTTAGTTAAAGTTAGTTGAAGTGGTTAGTTAAAATAGATAGCGTTGTTGGAGTGAGTTTGAAAAAGTGATTAGTTAAAATAGATAATACAATATTTAAATATATTTTGAATAACTATTTTAGATAGCCCTCTTGGATATGCTATTACCCTCCTTTATGTATAAGTACGTTTTCATTTCTCTCACATAATCGTTTTTCCCATCTATCGTCTTTCTGTTGGATTCGTTCTCTACCACTGTCAATCATCACTGCCTCCTTAATCATCTCATCCCCATCTCTAATTCTCCTTGTTCTCTTTTGCTTGAGCACACACATCATATACACACATGCACAACACTCCAACTCAAACAAATAAATCAAAGTCTAATTTGAAGTCGTTGTTAGATGTGAGGATCGTTATTCTTCTTTAGAGACGAACTTGTGTTTTAGCTCATGGATGGGTTCAACTGTGAGGTGGGTTTTGATTTTGAATTTGACTATTTGTGAATTAGGTCATAGTTGATTCAATTGATGTGCACAGGTTTGATAAATTTTTAAGTAAATTTGTTTTTTTTTAAGTGTAAATTTTTGGCAAAGATCTTTGTATAACTTTTTTTGACCAATTTGTAGGTAAACGTGTTAGTAGTTTTTGACAAAAAAAATTTTGGTAAAATTTTGATAAATTTTTTTGGATCAATTTTGTTGACTATGTTTACGGTGGAATTAGTAAATTTTATATTTAGTTTGGGGTAATTTTTTGTGAGAGATGACAACATTTACAAGTTGAGGTTAATTTTTCTTGTCAGTGGATTTTCATATTTAATTTTGTCTATAAAGGTAGACATTTTTTCTAATTTTTTTTAAAAATTATGTGTGTGGAGGTGGTTGTTAACAAAATAACTTCAATAGATTAGTAGGTTTTGATCGTGTATTCACTCTTTTTAAGGAAATTATGCCTCCACTATGTTGTTGTTGGGTTTGTGGCAAATTTCTCTAGGACTAACAAAGCTAAACAGAATTTAAGATAACAATCTCTAAAATTCTTCAAATAACAAAATAGAGACATGTTTTTGTATTTATTTTTATTGAAACATTTGTACATGTATTTATAATACCTTAGAAATGTAAAGAAGATACACAACTCTTGGGTCAAGAGACATGTATCAGTTAATTAATTCCTTAATTAATACAAATTATTAATTATTTATAGGCTTCAAGCCCAAAATGCCCCAAGTGCTCAAGTGCTCATCTTTTAACTTTAAATATTATTTTATTTAATCAAGGCACATTGATTTGAAATATTTGGAGCTTCGCTCCAAATCTTCCCACCATCCAAATTTATAAAATTTGGTGTGTTTCTCCTTTTAAACTCTTACACTCCCTTTCAATTTTCCAATAAATGATATCTATTACTAACTATTTCTAACAATCCCCTACTTAGATAGTAATGTAAGTAATCAAAATTAACTAAAGTTTATACATATAGAAGGTGTTTTTCAACTTAAACCTATTATTAGTATAAACATTTCAAAACCTTGTCAAATTCAATGGTTATTTAAATTTATTAAACCTTGATTTTATACAACAAAGATCAGAAATGTCATACGTATAAACTTTCAAGTTTCTCTAAATGTGTTCTCTGTGAGCTTTAGTACCATATTATGGTCTTGTGCTACCTTCTAGTTTCATGAACACTTACAACAGTTTTATTTTCAAACTCTTGATAGAAGCGGCACCACTTTTTGTATTCACATAGGTGAAGAGTAGTTAAAGTTTCAAAATTTTGAACTTTCTTGTTCATAAAACTGAACACAAATTCTTCATTAAAAATAATTAATATTCAATCTCCTTTTCCATAAGCACTATATATAAATCCTTGTGTGCTTCCTAACAATCACTGGTAACTCGTTATTACCACTTAAACTTTTAAAAATTGCAAAGCAACAAAAAAAGGTGGTATCTCTCGAGAGTCCTTTAATTAATGGATCAGTCAGGTTTTTACCAGACCTAACATACACAACTATGTTTATACCATCAGAAAGTAGTTGTCTAATATATTTATGTCTTAAAGCAATATGTCTAGATTTACCATTATAAATCTTGCTTAAAGTCCTAGACATAATTGTTTGACTATCTAACAATAAATTTCTCAGCCATTTCGCCTCTTTACCTACCGCTGCTAACGCAATAAATTCAGATTCCATTGTGGACTGAGTAATACACATCTGTTTCTTAGAAGCCCATGATATAGCTCCTCCACCTAAAATGAAAATCCAACCAGACGTTGATTTGTTATCATTGATACTAGTTATCCAACTAGTATCAGTATAGTCTTCTAGTACCGAAGGAAATTTCTTATAAAACAAGGCAAATGACTTTGTCCTTTTAAGATAACCGAGAACTCTTCCAATTGCCCTCCAATGTTTGGTACTAGGATTACTTGTATATCTTGAAAGTTTGCATACAAAAAAGACAATATCAGGTCTAGTGCAATGCATAGCATACATTAAACTACCAATTACACTTGCATAGTCTAACTAACTAATAGACCTACCCGAATTTTCTACCAACTTGTTGGAGACATCAAATGGGGTATTAGCTTCTTTAATTCCCAAGTGGTTAAACTTGGAGAGAATCTTATCAATGTAATGAGATTGGCACATAGCAAAACCCCCACTATGTTTCTTAACTTTAATCCCTAAGATAGAATCGACTACTTCTAAATCTTTCGTTTTAAATTGAGAAGTTAAGTATCTCTTAATATCATTTACTCGTTGCAAATTGGTTCCTATGATTAATATGTCATCAACATAGAGACAAACTATTACACCATAGTCTTTAGTAAACTTGGAGTAAACACATCTATCTGCTCCATTATGATTAAAACCATGTGATAATATGACACTGTCAAATTTCTCATGCCACTGTTTAGGAACTTGTTTTAATCCATACAAGGATTTACCAATTTGCAAACCTTCTTTTCATTACTAGTAAGTACAAATCCTTCAGGTTATTCCATAAATACTTCCTCAACAAGCTCACAATTTAAGAATGTTGTTTTTACATCCATTTGATGGATGTATAAATCATATATTGATGATAAAGCAAACAACACTCTTATTGAAGTAATTCTTGCTACCGGAGCACATGTGTCAAAATAATCAACTCCTTTTTGTCTAAAACCTTTTGTCCCTTTAACTAGGTGGTAAGTCAACCAATACTCGTGTTCCATTTGATAGAAGTGAATTCATTTCATCATTTATTGCTTCCTTTCAAAAATTGGAATCTCTTGATGGCATTGCATCACTTTAAGTTTTAGGTTCTTCTTCCAAATGCATAACAATGAGTATCTTATTTAAAATCTCATCTCTACTTCCTTTAACCAAGAAGACTATTGCTTGTGAAGAAATAAAATCAGAATCTAAGTTTTTTTCTTTTCTTACCCTTTGACTTCTCCTAGGTTCACTAGGAGGTTCAACTCATTTCCATTTATTATTTAAAGAAGAACTTCGATCCATATTAATGTCTTGTGTAATTAGAGGTTCAACATTTTCTCTATTTGATTGTTAATTGACATTTGAATTTTCAAGAAAACTTGTTTTTCAAAATTCAACGTCTCTAGACTCTATGATAACATTCGAGTCTATATCTAACAATCTATATGTTTTTGAATTTTTAGCATAACCCACAAAAACACTCTTAAGAGCTCTAGGTCCTAATTTGGTTCTTTTAGGATTTGGAACTCTATAATAAGCTATACAACCCCATACTCTCAAATAGATTAAGTTTGACCTTCTTCCTTTCCATATTTCATATGGGGAGATTTTTGTTTTCTTTGAGGGTATTCTATTGTGTACATGACAAGATGTTAATAGAGTTTCTTCCCATAGATTTGTTGGTAGTTTAGCATGCATAAGCATAGAATTAATCATATCTACCAATGTTCTATTTTTTCTTTCAATCAAACCATTTTGTTGTGGAGTGTAAAGTGCACTCATTTGATGAATCAAACCATTTTCTTCACAAAAAACAGTAAATTCAATTGAAAAATATTCACCATCTCGATTACTTCGTAGGATTTTAATTTTTTTTTTCAATTGATTTTCAGCCAAGGTTTTATAACATTTAAACATATCAAATGCTTGATCTTTAGTTCTCATTAAATAAATATGAGTAAATCTAGAATGATCATCAATGAAAATAATAAAATATCTATTTCCTCCTCTAGTTAAATGACCATTTAATTCACATATATCAGAATGCACAAGTTCAAGTGTTGTAGTTGTTCTTTCATTCTTTGGAAAGGTTTCTTAGTCATTTTTGCTTGTATGCATATTTCACATTTTCAAAATTTTCATTTGTACATGAAATTAAACCATGCCTGGACATATACCTAATTGACCCATAATTAACATGTGATAAACGAGCATGCCATAAATTAAAAAGAGACTCAAGAATATAAACAGAAACATCTAATTTATTAATGCTCAACTTAAACATGCCATCACATGAATACCCTTGTCCAACAAAGACACCATTCTAAGAAAATATAATTTTTTCTGCCTCTAAGACAGTCTTCAAGCCCTTCTTGCATAGCAAACTTGCAGATATCAACTTCTTTCTCACATTAGGAACATGAAATACATTCATTAAGATCAATTTCTTTCCAGAGGTAAATTGCAGTTCAACAGTCCCTTTTCCATGCCCCTTGACAGTATTATGATTCCCCATCAGAACACTTTCATCATTTACTGCAACTTCATAGTTCTTGAACAGATTTTTGTCATTACAAACACGCATTGTCACACTAGAATCATACCACCAATCTGCAGTCTTTTCAATTGTTGTCATCTTGCATTTTGTAATCATGTTGATTTTAAGTTCAACAACCATAGATATAATTTCAGAAAGACTTGGAGGACGTTCAACAATACTTGCCTTATTTTGTCCAGTGTTTGCCTCTATCTTTAATTTCTTATATAACCTACACTCTTTCTTGAAATGACCATTCTTCCCACAGACAAAACATGTCTTGTTCTTCTTTTTGTTGGTAGAATTATTACTTGAAAATTCTGCGTGCTTCCTTTTATTTCCAAAAGTATTACCTGTCTTTGCTGATTTTTTTGTATTAGACTCAATATGGTTTACTTTAGAACTAGACTCTGAAGCATTTTTATTCTCACGACTGTGAGTTTCTTCTTCTATTTGGATATGCTTCATGAGTTGGTCTATGGTAAAATCTTCAGAAGTGTGCAACAATTTCTTTTGATTATCGTTCCAAAGTGTAGGCAATTTTGCAATTACCGTAGCCGCTTGAAGTTGTTCAAACACTTCAATTTTAAAACCTTTGAGTCTAGATACTAAGACAAACAATTCATCTACTTGTTCCATGGCAGATTCATTATCAAATATTTTGAATTCAAAAAATTTCATACCGAGAAATATGTTCGTACCTTGCTTGACAATGTATATTTCTACTCCAAGACACTCCAAATTTTTTGTACGGATTTGATTGAACGAAACAGATCGTACAATTGATCAGACAGTGAAATTCAGAGTATAGCCTCTACAACAAACTTCATCCTCCTTGTGTTTCTTGTAGGTTGTTATAGTTTCTTCATCGTCTTTGTCAGATGGTTCAGGAATAGTTGGCAGATTTCCACTTCGCAGATACGCAACATCCAATTCAGGAAGCAAAAAAAGTAATTTATCCTTCCAGCGTGTGAAGTTCGTTCCATCAAAATGACCTAACTTGAACACTTTGGGATTGAACTTGAAAATAGAATTCGAACCAGTAGCCTCCATTGTTGTTTAATTTCCTTAAGATTTTTAACAAAATAACTTCAACAGATTCGAAGGCTTTGATCGTGTATTCACTTTCCTTAAGAAAATTATGCTCCCACTATGTTGTTTTTGGGTTTGTGGCAAATTCCTCTAGGATTAACGAAGCCAAACAAAATTTTAGATAGCAAACTCTAAAATTCTTCCAAGAACAAAATAGAAAAACATTTTTGTATTTATTTTTATTGAAACATTTGTACAGGTATTTATAATACCTTAGAGATGTAAAGAAGAGACACAACTCTCGGGCCAAAAGACATGCAACAGTTAATTAATTATTTAATTAATACAAATTATTAATTATTTATAGGCTTCAAGCCTAAGATGGCCCAAGTGCCCAAATGCCAATCTTTTGACTTTAAATATTATTTTATTTAAAGCCTAATTAAGGTACATTGATTTGAAATATTTGGAGCTTCCCTCCAAATCTTCTCACCATCCAAATTTATAAAATTTGGTGTGTTTCTCCTTTTAAACTCTTACACTCCCTTTCAATTTTCTAATGTGGGATATCTTACATTACTAACTATTTCTAACAGTGGCAACATGTCAACGGCCATGGAATTATTTTTTAAGTTTTTCATAAAAATTCAATTCATTTTGATTATGTGAAATTTTTCATGACATTTTGATGCATAGAGGTGGAGATACATTTTCCTTGATATGTTTGAATGTTGTAATTTATCTTCTTTTTGAAAAGATCTTCTTATGGAGGGGTGAAGTTGTGGCGGTGGGACATATATTTTTTCATAAGAAAGTTTAATATTACTCTAGGGCAAAATGGACAAAGTTATTTTTATAAAAGTGTTTATATCCGCAAAATTAACTTCTAATGGAAAGTTACTTTATGATGGAAATTGTTGAAAATTATCACATCATAAGGGGTGTCATTGTAATTTCAAAAACAAAAGGGATTCGATAAAAATGTCAAAAACTAAGAGATGTGTTATGGAATTTAACCAATAATTTTTTACGTTATATGGATTTAATGGGCCCATGACTCAAACTTAAAATTAAATCTAAATCTACTAAATTAACAATCTATAAAACCCTAAAGATCATAAACAAAGGATAAGCAAATCTTTATTGTTTCTCAACAATCCAAGGGTTAACAAGAGAGTCTACCATAACCCATTGAGACATCACCGTACATTTTGAGAGAATAGAGAGTTGGAAGATCTAATAGAGTCAATGGGAAAGTGTGAGAGATGATTAGGGTTAGAGGTCAAAGAGAGAGGTCTTTAAAGGCGATATGAGATAGTAAGATATATGTGAAAGCAATCTGAGTGTGTGTGTGTGAGAGAGAGAGAGAGAGAGAGAGAACAAAGTTGCTAACAGGGGAACAAGGAGTGAGCAATTGGTTTAGGATTTTTGGTTTCTATAGTTAGGTTTAAACGGGTTGGCCGGTGCTCCACTTGGACAAATAGTTTGGGGTAAATTACAATGACATCTCTTATAGTTTCTAATTTTCAATGACCACTTTTCTTTTTTTGTACATTACACTGACACCCTTGTCAATGGTAGATTCCATAAGACAGCAACAAATGATGCAAAATAACATTATTGTCCACATCTATGTGGAAGTAGGTTTTCATTTCTCTCTCACAATTATTTTTCTAGTCTTTTTTCCTTCTGTTGGATTCTCTCTCTCTCCCCTTCTCTTTACCACTGTCCCATTTATCATCTCAACCCCATCTCTCATTCTCCTTATTCTCTCTTGATTTCACATGTGTGCTTCATAAAATTGTGAATTCAATTTTATTTACAATGTTAGGTGGAATTTAGGCAAATTTTGTGTTAAGTTTTGGGTATATTTTTTTGACAAATTTATAGGTTGTGGTTAAGTTTTGTTGGCAACAGATTTTATTAGGTTTAATATTGTCTACAAAGGTAGATATTTATACCAATTGTTCAAGAAATTTTGGTGTATGGAGTTGTTTTTTAAGTTTTTCACAAGTATTCAATTAATTTTATGTGTGAAATTGTATATGGATGTTTTGTGGTGTCAATTCTTTACTCTATAGTGGTGATGGTGATTATAAGAACATCTGGCGATAGTGATGGGTGACCTTGAGGAATGGAGTTGCCAAAAATTTTCTTGATTTGTTGTGTTTGAATGTTGTAATTTGTCTCTTTTTGGAAAGATTCTTCTTATAGGGGTGAAGTTATTGTGGTGGAGCATGTGCAATTTCATCAGAAAACTTAATTTTACTTGAGGGCAAAACGGACAAGTTATCTATACTACTTCTAAAATGCTACTAAACCCAAAGATATTTTTTTAACCATAATTACCCTCAAACATTTGTATAAAGTCAAATTAGTGCTAGGTTAACTACCTCATTACTTACCAAAAGTGTTTGATTGTTCAATTGCCCATAAATCCGTTAGAAGATTTATACAAATTGTAACTAAGTGACCTTTTAGCTTCTAAAAGGCTACTAAATCCAAAAATATCTTTTACCATTGATGAGGCTAGATTTTATTGGGTCAGACTCAATTAATTAAGTAAGCCCAAATTAGCTACAAGGCAGGCCAAGTCTAGCTCGTGGATTCGGCCCAGTCCAAATTCCAAGGAATCCAAGAAGATTAGCGCACATGAGGAGCAATCATTGGGATAGTCACTTTCAATGATCAAGACAATCTTTAATTGTACTTATCATTACCTGTAGCTATCCTCCTCGAAGAACTAGTGACTTTACCCTCACGTCACCGCCTCACCAAAGGCTATGTGCCTATAAATTGTAAACCCTCTACACATGAGAGGGACATCTTTCTACACACCTTATATAGTTATCACTCTCATAGCTACCAAGAGCATACTTTCTTTCTCTCTCTCTCTCTCTCACCTACACTTCATCAATAAAGACCACTGGCCACCGTTGCTGTCTTCAAAGTGGAGTAGGTCACCATGATCAAACTACTATACATCTGTGTGTTACTTGTGTTGATTTAATATTTGTCTCTTTCATTAATTGCTATATAGATTGCCTCATTAATTACCCTAAATCACGTATTCGACTGTTGATTGTGCATAAGCTTGTTTTGTGTATCATCAACCATAATTACACTCAAATATTTGTATAAAGTCAAAATAATGTTGGATTAACTACCTCATTACTTACCAACAATGAAAACACTATAAAGAAGTGATTGTTCAATTGCCCTCAAATCTGTTAAAAGATTCATACAAATTGTAACTAAGTGACCTTTTAGATAGTAGCAATTTGCAGTACACATTCAAGCTGCAATGAATTAATCATTTGGCATTCTTTTGTTCTTTAATATGAACTGAATAAATAAATAAATATATATATATATATACACACACACACACTTAATCTTACCGTCATATACATCCTCTCTCTCTCTCTCTCAAAAAATGATTGTAGACTAACCTGATATTGTTTTGTTGTCTATGTAAAACAATATGAAAGGAAAATTTTATGAACTTGCTTGTTGATATCAACTTTGTACAAGGTCATGACTCTAAAGATAAGTTGAAAAATCCATCAGGTGTGAAGACATTAATAATTTATTTATTTATTTTTGGTTATATGATAAATCATATTTTGACCTAAATTATAGTTTTTAGTCCAAAAACTAGACTATAAATTCTATGGTGTTGCTTTCTTTTTCTTTCCTCCTTTTCGTTTTCGTCATTTGGTTTGTGATGCAAGTGCAAGAGACAAAACAAATGGAACTTGATATTTTGTTGGAGTTTAATTATTTTAAAGCTAAACAATTTCTCTAAATGGGAAAATAGGGCCACTCGATAATTTCCTCTTCTATTCTTTTTGATTTCAATGATTTTTGTATTTTTCCTAATCCATTTATACTGGTAATGAAGTGACCAAAATTTTCTCATCTTAAAAAACAATGTGAAGGCTCAAAACAACTTTGTAACATCGTGAATCTTAGTCACCTATATATATATATATATATATATATATATATATATATATATATATATATGTATGTATGTATAAATGATTAGTAATCATAATCGCTTCACCATGAAAATGATAGTGTTCAATCCAAGTATAACTAAAAGAGGCAATCCAAAAAGTCTAGAAACATATAAATTGAAAATGTTTGCATGCCTAGCAACAACTAAATTGAGTCCAACATCTCACTTGTATGTATTTAATTTTATAGTCATTTCATCAGTCAAATTAATCATTCAACAAATTAGGAGTGAGAACGAGAAAGATGATTCAATATACTTTTTATGCAAAGTAAGGAGAAAATTTTACAATATTATCAAAATGGGTTCCAAAGGTTACACTTTGTGGGTGAAAAAATAGAAAGAGAAAAAGCATAAGAGGTAAAGGAAAGTGAATGACAGAGTAGAAAATTATTAAGACAGGTATGTGTTCATCATCATAACCAATAGAGAAACAAAGGATATTGGGCTAAAAACAGATAGATATTGAACTTTGTTGGCTAGTCAAGGTCGTCAAGTTAGTTCTCCATTTATTTATACTAGCTTCTGTGTTGAACATAATTTGTGAATAGTGAACAATTAATAGAGACATGGGTGAAAACTAAGTCTGAATAGAAATATATGCTTTGTACACATGTCACATATAATTTATAAACATTAAACTGTTAAAAAGGATACAATATTTTAAATCCCTCTACTTTTATTAACAATAATAGATAGTAAAATAATCACATTCTCAAAGACACAATTACCAACAAATTGACCAAGTAATGACATTCCCCACATAATTATTGATATTGTTGGTTGGATTGAGATTGAGTCAGAGTCAAACCGCCCAAATTGCATCTGTTATAGCACATGAAGCACCAACATATTGGTCCATTTTTTCTTTCTTGGTTTTAAATTTTTGGTTTAAACTTCGGGTCAATATCAAAACCTGAAAAGTAATTTGTATACATTGGGTGCACAAACAAACACCCAAATTCTAAGTGGTTCTTTTTGGTATTGGAATTTATTTTTAAAACAAGCACACATTTGGCTTTTGTAACCTTTATGCCTATGGAAAATTCATATTAAAAATAATCCACGTGCAAAAAGCACTTGTGCATCAACTGATGTTTATAAATTTGTTTACATTAGAAAAATCAGTTTGACGTTTGATGGGCAATTACTTTATGGGGGAATTTGTTGCAAATTATCACATTATAAGGGGTGTTCTTGTCTCTCATAAGTGAGTTAAATAACAAAGATTTTCCAAGCATAGAAAGTTTATCCTGTTTGTAATTCGATGGATTACCGAAGTTGTCTCCTCAAGGGAAATGAGTGGTTCAAATGGTGATAGGCAAAGAAAAGTAAAAGTTCTGAATGTTTGGAAGATTGGTTGTAGAATTTATCAACTAAGAAATAACAATTAAAGAAAAGACTAGTCAATTGGTAAAATCCAGCTCATTGTGAACAGATATTTTTGACCCAATTTGATAACTCATTTGAGATTGTACTCAAACTCACTCAAGCGAAAAATATTCAATTAATACTCAATTGAAAATAACCAATGTGTATTTAAATTGATTGACCTAATTTTGAAAAAATTATATTCACTTCGATTGCAGTGATTTCAAGAATTACTCATGTCAGAATCAACTATCTAGGGGTAAGTAAGAAGATATACATATTGAATGTGTTTTCAACTTTAATCATTCAAATAATTAAATAACTCATTCTTTGGAAAACCCTAATTGAGTCCAAATCCCTATTCACAGATAAGACTCCCCAATTTGATCAAATAGAAATACAATTACTCACTCATAGTGGAATTGAAAAAAAAAGTAATTGAAGAAAACATGATTGTAACTAAGCAAGAAATAAAGTTGAATTGAAATTACAAGTAAAAGAAATTACCTTGAATGAAATTGCTCTGAATGTAAATCGTTCACAATAAAGAAAACTGAAATTCACCTTGCAAGAATTTAAAGACTGAATGTAGCACAGAGTTTGGAATTGAAAATAATGGAAGAAAATCCTTGAAAGGAGAAACCCTAATTCTAAACCTAAGAAGGAGAAGAAAGAAAGAACGATGATTTGGTGATATCCCCATTCCCTTTTCTCTGGCTAGACTTGAGTATTTATAGGAAAGTATCCGTTGAAAATCCTCTCATTTATTCCACCAATCACGAACCTTTTAAATCCCATCAAATCAATTTTCCAAAAGAGTCTTTGTAGTAAGAAAAATACTAACTTACCGGTAGGAAGCACAAAACAACCTACCAATAGAACCGTTCTCTATTTTCCACAAACTAGTAGTTCTTCATAGCTACTAGTAGAATAACTTTCTATTTAAGACCTGCTGGTAGCATAGTATCAACCTACCAAAAACAAAGTTTTTGTTTCACTTCTACCGGTAGGAATGATTTGCTATTGGTAGAAGTCAATTCTGCTTGTTGAACCAGTAGAAGACCTACCGGTAACATTGGCCTTTTCTCAATTATGCTTGTGCTTTGTTTTGGAAGTTGTAAACTCAAGTATAAGTGTCAAGCAAGTAGTAATTTTTTGGTAGAATCCAAGGTCGATCCATAGGGAGATGAAGATTTTGGAGTGAAAAATGATTTACAAAAAAAAAAATATGTTGTGTGTTTGAGAGAGTGATTTGGTAATTAGAATATAATAAAAATAATCTAAAAATGTTTAAGAAATGTAATATGGAAAAATATTAAGGCATTGGGTACTATTTCAATATCGCTTGGGGTAGTAAGTTAATCCAAATTTCTAATCTCAATTGAGAATCAACTAGGAAGTAAATCCAATTGGAGGATTTAACAATAATTACTTAGGAAATTCTCTTAAAATATAATCAATGAGTTAACCTAAATGGATCCACATATTCAATTGTTAATTACAAGCGTTTAACATGCCCAGAGTCAATGATAAATCAAGTAATTAACCAATTAAACATCCAAATTCATAAAAACCAACAAATCAATTAATTAGATGAAAACTCTAACAATTCAACCCATGCATGTAAATCTAGCTATCCAACTCATAGGGAATCTCAAACATTCATCCCAATTAACATAATAATTCAAGAGATTATATAGAGAAAAAGTTTTACTCAAATATGATGAATTGAATTAATAAAGAAGTAATCAATTGAAGAACATAGAATTAACTTACATACCCAATTGAAAAGAAATCTCCCCTAGCATTAGTATAAATGCTTAGACAGCCATAAATGAAGTGCTAATAAAAAAATTAGAGAAGAAAAACAAATAGAAAATTTCTAGATCTGGTAAATCTCTCTAAGCTAGCCCAAAAAGTACAGTGTGTACTTTTGCCAAAAGAGGAAAGATGATCCCTTCTCGTGTGATCGGGCGCTCTGATTGGTTGGGAGTAAAGGCATGCGTTTGGATGTGAAATAAATGACGTGGCCTTCTGGGAGCTTAGCCTATTTTTGTCTTTGATACAGAACCTCACATTCGGACATGGATAAATTTCATCTAAACGTGGTCTTCGAGACTTCAATTTTCAATTTTCTCTTTTCCTTTGCGCAATCCACTCTCATTTCTGCCTATTTGCCTCATAATCTCACCTTTTTTCCTGTAAAATAGATAAACATCAATTAAATCATGATAAAATCAAATATTATATTAAGCATATGCAATTAAGTCCGAACCCATGACAATTAGCTCACAAAATATGGGATAAATATGCAATATTTAGGGTTAATCACACTCTCCAACTTGGCTCTTACTAGTCCCTAGAAAGAAGCAAAGTAAGAAAATAAACTAAACCTATATGTACATCCACTTTTGTAAGACTCACGATTGCATTTAGCTCATGTAACAAGCCTTTAAAACCCTAGGTGATCCCTAGTGGACGAATGTAGTCTCGTGAGGATTTACAGTGCTATTACACACAAATATCAAATATCCATGAACTAGTCATACCTCGTGCCTAAAGGCACGATGAAACATAAGATTCTAACATTCAAAAAATTGATTCCACTATACGAAATTTAAAATTAATTTCTTTGCTTACATCATTTAAAATTAATTGCGTCAAAATTGTCTTAAAATACATAACTCGATAAATTTTTTTTAACATGTATACATTATCATGTATGAAATAAAAGTTGTGTTAAACTAAAAATTAACTAAATATTAAAAGATTGAATATGTGACAGAATTGAGTGATGTGATTTTTTTGGGGGAAAAATGTATAGGGGATAAAGATTCAACTTGCTAGCTGATTTATTATATAGATATCAAAATAATAATTTCATAATACAAATGAGCATCAGCATCCAAGAACTTAGAGTCATGCAATCAATAAGCATTTGCAAAGCAAGATATGAACCACATCGCTATATGAAAGTATACACCTATTATGTTAACATGAAAACTCGTTTGTAGTGTGAAATAATCGTATCAAATCAACAATCCACCAGGTGTTCACCCATACGACTATCAATTCATTCGCTTCAATGCCAATCCTCACAAAGTATAGTTCTCTTAAAAAATCTCTTAGATTGTGGTAGTTAATCTCTCATAGTTCACATGTGAGTAGAATATATTTACTTCAAAACAAAGTGATATCTACATGTTAGATACAATAAAATGGTATTTGAAAGGAAGGACTTTAGCATGGTCCCATGAAAGGAAATCAAGCATCAATATGCAACAACTCCTATCTCTATCCTTATTCACATAAGTCATGCATCACTAATATATTCTTGTGATCAAATTGGACTTTACTAGGTTGTCAATAGATGCTCCATCTTGGAATAACCAAGGGTAAGTGATATTCAACCTATGGTAAGCTTGGTTACATGATGTGACTTAAGAAATAATTATATTATTTGGCTCAATCACAGCTTTTAAGCTTAATGATAGGCAAAGAATAGGGCTAAGGCTCAAATGATAACAAAAATGGCCTAAGATCATTTCTCAAGAGTTTCTTAATAACACACTTTCTCATGCATGTAATTAAAGATCAAGAAGTCATTTAACAAAACAATGTTCGATCAATTCAAAAATAAAGAGACCATTCAAGGAAATAACGAAAAGAATAATTAATCAATAAGTAAATGTCTTAACACTCCAAACATGACATGCTCAAAACTCTCTAAGGCCTTTGCATCTCCACTATTTGTCTCTAGTCTTCGAGACAAGACATCTAATGAACTATCAATATAGTACAGTAGAAATGTGCATAAGGATTGAGTTTTCAAAGCAACACAACATGCGATACTAACATGTAGAAATGAATTTCATCTAGTGGTTAAACATTTGCAAATCTCAAGCTCAACTCATTATTCTCTACTTATGATTGTCATTGCACATGAAATTATTATGAGCAATGCTATATGGACTTAAAAAATAGACTTAAAAACTAGAGTTGATAATCTCAATCATTGATTTCACTGTGGGTCCCAACATTTATTGAGACCTACTACCTATTCAATGGTTGATATTATCAAGTCTAATTTTTAAGTCTAGTTTTTAAGTCCATCTAGTATTACTCAATTATTATTATGATATTCAATGATCAACCTATGACGTAAGAGAAATGCTCAAGGAAATAGATAATCATCTATATGTATATCACAAAAAAGTAGTTACAAAATAGCAAAAGATGGTTTGATTAAGCCTATACAACTACTATCCTAATGCTTTGATCAATCATTCATAACTTGCACTAAAACATAAAAGACAATACAATATCAAAAGAAATGAAACTCCTAGAAAAACCAAGGAGTCTGAACCCTATCCATCAACGTCAACTCTGTCATCACCATTAACTCCAGTTCATCCAGCTCCACCACAGCCACAACCGCTACTGCAAGCTCAGCATCGACCACATCCTCTACCCATCAATAATTGTCTGATCTTAGCAAGCTCTGCATCTTGTCTCTCTGCCTTCCTTATAAGCTCAAATAGCAACTGACGGTTAGTGCAGGGATCAATCTTCTCATCAAAAGGATCCAACTATAGCTCTTGGTCAAAAAACTCATTGATGTCTCCCATCTTCGCTATAGGATCAGCTGACTGTGCTGCCCTGGCTGCATCAATCGAAACTCAGCTCTTGGATACCATCCTAGAGTTGATCTCTGCCATTCTAGATGTCCTCAGGTAGCTGGGGTCTATCACTACTCTTTTGCTCAAACATAGAGCAGTGACTAACCCGGGGAAAGGTAGTGATCTCCTACCAGTCCACTCAACCCCCAATCTAATATCTGACATAATGTAAGAGGGAAGATCGATGGTTAAACCTGTGGCGATGACATGAATAAGTCGAGCATGATCCAGATACACCTCGTTGCTGCACATCTGTGGCAACAACCGAGATGTAGATATTGGATTAAGAATTCGATATATCTCCAAAATGGCTCCCTAGTCCAGGAACTTCTCCACAGCCGGGTTCCAGACATACTCTGGATCACCCAATAGTTGTTGTGCCACCTCAGATTGGTCCCGGTTTGGCTATTGTTTAAATCAATAAACTATTGTAATTTAAACAAAAGTTTATTATGCTACTTTGATTTAAGGGGACACCAATTTTATTTAATGTGCAATACATGCGTTTAGAACGAGGTTTGAAGAGGTAATAGTAAACAACTTTACTCTCATTTGAGATAAGTTTATGTCTAGACTCTTTGTGTGACATATTGCTTGAACCTATGCATCCTCCTAATCAAAACAGTCCTCTCCCCCCCCCCCCCAAAAAAAAGAATAAAAATGTAGAAACCTTCTAAAATCCATTGTGCTATTTTTAAATTAAATTAGATATTTCAAATCTCTATTCTTTATCTTCTCGTGGTGCATATTGGTGTCTCGGTGGGTTGCGACAAACCCTCTTACTTGGATTTTCAAGAAGCAGCAAAAATTTGATTTTGATATCTTCTCCATTGTTTCTCATCTTTAGGATTTAGTAGACTGTTAATTCATAGTTTGGGGTTCATCTGACAAAAAAATAGTAAATTCAGTACAACAACATATTAAATTTAGTAGATTTAGATATACTTTTAAGTTTGAGTAATTTGTTTGGTGTTGATTGAGCCGAGCTCTTATTCATTAAAGTATGATACGATTTCTTTATCCACTAAAAACTAAGTTGTGATGTCATTTTTTTTAAATGGGACCTAGTTACCTTTGGCTATTGTGGATCAAGTAAAATAATTAGATCACTATGAAGAATTTAATATTGGGATAGAGATTGAAGATAGTATAATAAAGGATAATAAGAACACTATGAAATACATTGTTTGACCAGTAATGCTTTCATTCAAGGATCAAACACTCTAGGGAACGTCGATGTATAATTCATTGGTCAATGAGAGCTCAGAGAGATAGAGAGAAGTATTAAAATGTGATATGAGAGGTGAGAGTGCTGTGAAAACAATTTGAGAGAGAGGCAGAGAACAAAAATGCTAACGTAAGAACTCATAGTGAGCGATGAATTTAGTGTTTTTGGTTCCTATAGTTAGATTTAAACGGGTTGGTGGGTGCTCCACCCAGACAAAAGTTTAGAGTAATACCCCCTTCTAGTTTTTTACATTTTTAGTGACTATATTTTTGTTTTGTATATTACACTGACACCCTTGTAAGTGGTAGATTCCATAAGATTGTAGCACTTGATGCAAAATGACATTGTTGCCCTGCTTTATATATAATTTGATTTTTATTTCTATACACAATTGTTTCTCCACTCTTTCTTCCTTATGTTGAATTTTCTCTCTCTGACATTGCCAATCACCACCACCTCCCTTATCGTCACTGCCATTTTTCATTCTCCCTATTCTCTCTTGTTTTCACATGTGTCAAGCAAACACATCATAAAGATACACACACAACACCCCCAACTCAACATAAACACATCAGAGCTTGATTGGGAGTCATCGTCAAAGGCAAGGATGACCATTCTTCTTTGGAGATGGACTTGTGTGTTGGCTCATGGATTGATTCAACTCTAAGATGTGTTTTGATTTTGAATTTGACTATTTGTGACCTGGGTCATGGTTGATTTAGTTGATGCAATTTGATAATTTTTTTAGTAAATTTGATTTGATTTATTTTTTTTTTGGTAGAGATTTCTATACATTTTTGTATAACTTTTCTTGACCAATTTGTACGTAAACAAGTCAGTAATTTTTGAAAAAATATTTTTTGGTAAAATCTTGGTGAATTTTTTGATTCAATTTTTTTGACAATGTTACATTTTTCAATTTGGCAGATTTTGTTTTTAGTTTTGGGTAAATTTTTTTGAAAAATTTATGACAACTTTTGAAGATTGTGGTTAAGTTTTGATGTCATCAAATTTTATCAAACTTAATAGTGTCCACAATGGTAGACACCTTTATCAAAATTTTAAGAAATTTTTGTATGTGGAGGTCCAATGCATGGGATTGGAAAAAGGCATGGGCTTGGTTTTTAGTTTTTTTCATGAAATTTTAGTTCATTTTATATGTGGCAGATTGTACATGGATCTTTTGCTGTGTGTATTTTTTACTCTACAGTTGTGATAGCAGTTATAAGAGCATCTAACGACAGTGATGATGGTGACTCTAAGGAATTGTGCTGCTTGTTCTTTTCTTGATTTGTTATCTTTAAATGTCATAATTTGTCTTCGTTTAGGAAAGATTTTTTTTTTTTTGTTATGGAGAGGTGAAGTTGTTTCGTAGAGGGCGGGGGAGCATATACAATTTTGACCGTCAAACTTAATTTTACTTGAGGGCACAAATGGATAATTTATGCTATAAAAAGTGTTTACATCAGCAAAATAAGTTTGACTCCTACCAACTACCAGTATATTCTCTCTCAACAT
The DNA here is from genome assembly GCA_963454935.2 of Ilex paraguariensis. Lineage (NCBI taxonomy): Eukaryota > Viridiplantae > Streptophyta > Magnoliopsida > Aquifoliales > Aquifoliaceae > Ilex > Ilex paraguariensis. Next base: position 585,953 of record CAUOFW020001848.1, on the reverse strand, counting down.
ACGAACTGTCTCATCATATGTAGTCATGATGTTATCATAGCCATAATCTTTAAAATCCTAGTGTACCAATACAATTAATATTGTATTAGAGTTGCATAGCGGAAGTGTAGTGAAACAATGGTGGAGATGTGTATAAGAAAGGGTAGCAATTGAAAGAATGACATGAGACACATATGAGGAAATATTCAATGAAGTTTTGGATTGTCGTGAACTAACCATTGATATAGGGACAACCGCCAACTCAAAACCAGTCAAGAAGAGATCAAAGAAATTTAAGGAGGTGTGTTCATGATAACAACCGATATGGAGGAATGATAATGGCCAGGTAAGTATGACTCTATGAATAAAGTATGGAGTAAGATGGGAAAGTTTCGGGGATGGAACTTCTCTAAAGAGGGTAGGTTGTAATGCCCATGATTTGAACATTGAGAAATAAAATTAAATGTTCATATTTTGTTGTTTTCAAAAGTCGTGGTAAAAGCATTAGTTCGAAATTGCATGAATATGTGCTAGGGGTGCAATCATCTGAAAAAATTATTGATCAAATTTTAGGAGAAGGATAAATTCTTTGGATCTAGGAAATTATTATATTTTATAATTTAACATTTAGATTTAAAAAATAAAATAAAAAATTGAAATTAGGTGATAAACCCTAATTTCAAAGTAACAGAGGCTTGGCAATTCACTTGGAGTGGTGACTTCACTTCGTTTAACACAACCATGCATAAGATGTGTTCGCTAGATGAGGAGGAATGGATTTAAGGGGCTCTGTAGTTCATTGTTTAGCTAACTAGGAAGAAAGAGAAACAAAGTGAGAGAAAGAGGAGATGAGAGAGAAAGTCTAGAAGTAAAAAATGAGATCTTTGCAACCAATCCTTCAATTGAAAAACCTTTGAAGGGTAAGATTCCTTGTAACTTATGTAGTGCTCAGTTCAAATTTCAAGTGTTGTTGTTGTCGGAGTATAGAGAACTGTCAAACCATATGTTGAGCTTCAACTTGATTTTTAAGGGTTTTGGAAAACCTTGGGTTTTTACCTTAAAGGGATACCATTTCCAATCTTTTTTTTTTTGGGAGGGGGGGTTATTAATCTAGTTTTGGGATTTATTTGATCTCAAAAATTTGTTTGGTCAATGAAAAACCAAGTAGAAGGTATGTCTGGGTGAAAACCTAATTTTTAGCTCAACTTTGAGCTTCATTTAATACAAATCTGGAAAGGGTCTGCACAAACCACCACTTGGATCGAAAATAGGGTTGAAATAGGAATATTTTGGATTTTGAATCACTTCATTTGGATGAAAATAAGGGAGTTATGCTTGAAAAAAGGAGAAGGGTTCAAGATGAGAAAAAAATGAGGATGGGGTTTTTGGGTAGCAAGTTTCGACAACGCGTGGAAGCTCTGTTGTGGCGTGGTTGGTGAATTTGGAATCCTTTATTCAAGAGCTTTTTGACGATAGGCATATTGTCCAAATTAGATATATATTTTCCTATTTAACTGAGCATGTCCGTTTTACTAGTTCTTAGTACCGGTTTGACGCATCGATAAATATGTTTCAATAGGTCTTAAGACATCTCTAACCCTTATGTCACACCCCATCCCGAGAGACTCTCTTTGGTTTTTCAGAGATGGAAGTATAACTCAACACGTGGCAATACCTGCATTTGTAATGCAGTAATGCATTTTAAAAATCAATAATGTCACATAATGCCACCATCAATATAAAGAACTATATAACATGGTACACATAAGTGTCGTTTTTTCCAAAATAAAGGATTAAAGATTCCATCCCTTTACAACAAACAATAGGAAAACAGACACTCATGTACAATATGTACATAACCAGATTTCCTTAGTTTTTCTCCCATCTCTGTCATGCTAGTGCAGTAGTGGACCTCACTCTAGACTTCGGCATCCTAAAATCAATAATTTTCTTGAGTGTATTGCGTATCATAATAAATGGAGATATTAAAAATATGGATTAAATATCATTTCACTAAATATGTTCACAATTTGAGGAGAATGTCAAAATAAAAGTGTTTTCAATTCACTTTGAAATCCGATAATCTCTGCCAATATAACATAATAAATAGTCCACATGTACTATGATTCAACAACAACATTTAAGCAATGTCAGACTATCTACAACATTTAACCAATGTCAAGCTATCTTACGACAACTGCGCAGTGTCCAAATTAACAACATATAAGCCCTGTCAAGCTATCAACAACTCTAGCATAGTGGATACTACTCAAATCACAAGCTTTTCAATAAATCACAAGTTTCTCAACAAAACATATTTGATCCATAGCTTAAGCAACTCAACTCAAATCAATTCAGCAAAATTGGTTTCTCACATATAAGAGAATAAACTTGGTATATCATATACTTTTACTTCCAAGTATTATGAAAGAGTACACTTCACCTTTACCACTGACAGATACATTTCCTTTCTTTACGGTCAATCCCTATGCGTAACCGAGGTAGTAGCCTCCGACCCTAACAGTTAACACATAGATTAATGCAAATCAGTATCGAATCAAAAATAGATTAACTAATGAAAATCAATGCACAAGAATGTATTTCTTAACGTTTCGTATTCACCACAATTGCATCGTTTTGGACCACTGTGCATTACCGCACTCAAAACCCTAATTTGGATCTATGATTTCTAGTTTAAATTCAAGATCATCAATCATAAGTTTTAAAATATATTAATAATTCATAATTAATGTAATACATGATTTTAAAATAAATTTGAAAGACTTCGACTGATCCGAAATTGAGGAATTCTACATGCGCTGCTTTTCGATCCGAAATAGCCAAAAATAAAACGATGTTATTTTTCAATGAAATTTCATACACATATTCAATTTACATATCTAAGAATGAATATACAATTTATTTTCCAAAAATCACCCAAAAACTAGGTCAAATTGGCCTCGGAGGTCAAAATAGTCATTTTAATCTTCATTTTGATCCGGCCGTTGGATCAACTTGAAATTTTACTGGGACTTCCGCACAGAAGTTACGGAACTTTTGGCACCAACTAGAGATCAATCAGATGTATGACATGCCCTCACATGCCGTCGGGGTGCACTGGTGTACTTCATCTTCTTCTTTGGTCACTTTGACCAAAACCCTAGGCTCCTTCCACTAGCCCTAACCCCCCATACTTCTCACCCTTATTTCTCCCTACTCAATAAACCTTTTCACCTAATTTTTGATCCTAAACACTCACCACACATCACTCTAACAAAACCCATAATTCACAAGCTTCGAATTAACCTTAAACCCATAAAAAAATTGGTTAAAGTAACCCAAAAATAAGGTTTTTAGTTTATGGCCAGACCTATAACTTGCATTTTAACCATCTTTACAACTTCTAAATCCATTTCTAACATCACCAATGGATTCCTAAGGTCCATTTTAGCGAGGAACAACCTTCCCTCCAAAGCTTAACCCCCAAAACCAAGAAATCAAAAACCCACTATAGCCAAAACTTTATCACCACCACCCCATCACCTCTGACCACGGCAAGCCTTGAAATAACCACCAAAATACTCCTCTACCTCCCCACAACATAGTCATGCCAACCAAGTTAACCAAAATGACCTCAACCTCAAAACCCATTTCAGAAAAACGTAGAACCCGAAAATTTAAAACATAAATTCGAGCAATTGTAGCACATTATATGAAATTCTAATGATACCAGGAGATTTCTAGCCCTCAAATTAGTCTAGTAGCATACCTTTAATTGTTCGAAGTAGCTTCTTCCACAAATTCGAAATTCTAAATTTAATTTTTTCTCTCTAGCTTCTCTCTTCTCCCTCTCTCCTTTCTTGACGGTTCTCTTTTATCCAGAGACTTGCTGAAGTATTTAACACCTCCTCAAACACATCTGGAATCATGGAGAATGCAGGGAAAAACTCTTGTGCTGCCAGGCAGCAGCTTGGGAAGAGATGTCATGCAATGACATTTTCGTAAATAACTCAACTTTATTTTTTTTAATTCCAATTTGTTTTATAATAGATACATATTAAAACATGTACTATAAAAATATTTTTTCTATTTTTTTTCGTATACATGCATGCTCGGGTTTTACACCTTACCCCTTTTTAAACTCAAATTCAAAATTTGAGTAAAAAAAATCATTAATAACCTTCTCCAATGTTATACTCAAACTCATATTAGATCAAGAGAGACTTAAATTTTTACCCAAATCAAGGGTGACTCAAAACTATACTCAAATCACCAATAGTTAAATTGCATTCTCCTTTAAAGATTTAATGGTCATATTCTATCCTCCTTTAAATTTGAATTTGTCATCATTTAAATTTGAGTTTGTCATCTTTTAATTTGGAGTTTCTACATTTAAGTATTTTGTATCAAATTAAGGTTTTTACCCATTTTTTCACTCAAATTGGTTAAGTGTTTGGATCTCTATTGGAAATGTTTTCAGGAATTTATACTTGAATTGCGTATAAAAATTTTGATTATTTGATTTTTCGCAATTGCATGAGGCCCCAATTCGTGTGAGGGGTAGTCTACATCGGTTTTGTTCTAAACACGAATTTTTCTAACACTTGTACATATTAAAATTATTTTCACAATTATTTTGATAAACATCTTGAATTATGTGATTGGGTAAAATACTACTATGACTTTTGGATTCAACGACCGTTTCACAGAATTTTGAACTATTGATATGTTAAGCTAATGATGTGCATACAAGGTTGAGCAACAAAGGGCTCATGATCCACCTGTTCAAGTCGTAGAGGGTTTAACTAAGTCTTATCAGTCCTTAGTGGCCCCAGTGGTCTGCAAGCCTGGGGTATCAAATTTGGATTGAAGGAGTCTATCTTCTTGGGGTGAAAGCCTCTTAAAAAGTTTAGATCGTGTGAGATGATTTAGACTCGATGCAGTCATTAGGATTCTGCTCTTCGATGTGACACAACTATGATTTGATATTTCGTACGTAACAGTTGTTGATTAATAACTATTTCAATGATGCAATCATTTTGATGTATATGTGTATATGCTTAGTAGTTATTTAAATTACAATAATTAAAATGTTATGTTATTTTCAAATTGTGTTTGTTCAGAATTAGATTAACTTATGATCTGATTCTCGCTCACTCTACGTTATCTATCTCATTTTAGTGTGCGGATAATGAAATGTTAGTGTGGTGTTAGAAAGAGAGCCTAGAGTACCATGATGTCATTTGAACTTGTTTATATTTGAAATTGTAACTTATGAGAAAGATTTACTCTCTAGTTTTTTCAAATTGTGCTTTTTTATAACTCTTTTTGACACAACTGCATGTACTCACTCACTTATACCTCAAGTTAAGTTGAAACAGTACAATTTCAAGTTAAGGGCTTTTGAGTAGCATGCTTGTGTGATCTTGGACGTTATATGTTACATGTCTGACGTGATTTAGGTCGTGTCAAATTGGTATCATAGTTTTGAAAGTGTGAGCAATCCTTAACCCTTGGAATTGAATGGACCTACTGAATATATATATATAAGTTCTGGATGTACGTATTTGAGTTAAAGTGTGACGATTGAATACCACAACTTAATAAATTGCTTGAAGTATAATTATTTATTGCATTTGGAGGTTATTCCCGATCTGATTTGTATGAGAAATTATTTATTACATTTGGAGGTTACATTTACTTTTTTGACACCGTTTGGTAACTTTTTTGAATTTTTTTTTTTTATTCCCCCCTCCCCCCTCTCCTCCTCCTCCTCTTGTAAGTACTCTTTTAAGTAGTGTTTTGTTTTAGGTTTGTGCCTTTTTTTAGTTTTCCTATCCAAATTTTTCTCACTTCCTCCATATATATTTGTACAAGTATATATATATATATGTCAATTTTATTACATAATAAATAAACACATTTTTGAAAGAAATATATTTTTTTCTTAAAAAAAAAAATAACCAAACAGTCCCTTAAACTTTGAGTTCACTTTTAGTAAATTTGTACATGAACCTTTTTTTTTTATAATTTTTTTTGGCATATAACCAAAGAGCAAGATATCATGACGTGGGTCCCTAGTCACTGCATGCTTTCTTAAATTTAACTCATACCATATGATTATTTATTAAACCTTTTTGACGTTGAAAAACAACCGCAATTATGTTCATGGCCTACAAACCCTAAAGTCACGCTGATAAAAAAAAAAGTTCTAATTATATTTCTTCACCAACTCTCTCTCTCTCTCTCTCTCTCTCTCTCTCTCTCTCTCTCTCTCTCTCTCTCTCTCTCTCTCTCTCTCTCTCCATTCGGGTAAGAGTTGGTTACAAGCCTGTACAATCAATGGTCATGATTCGGTTATAACCCTTGTACAATTAATTAGGTTTCATATTTGGCACGGTGCAATGGTTAAATTTAGACCCTCTGATTTTATTCATAAAATGTTTATTCAAATTCAGATTTAACTGAAATATACTTTCAATCCCCGAATTATGGACCCCATATCGCTTCAATTTCCTTATTTTTGAGTTTCTCATATTATCTCTCAATTACTTGAATTTGCTCTTTATTGACTTAAAAACGAAGGCATAATAATTTTTAGACGAAAGATACACGTGTTGTTTCATTTTTGAGATGAAACGAATAAATAAACACATACTTGAAGATACGAAGTGACTTAACTTTCTATCAAATTGGGGTTAAATGCTATAACTTTTCATTGTATTGAATTACTATGAAATCAAATGCCATAATTGGAGACACAATGTAAAAAAAAATAACACTTTAATGGATAATATGGGATAAGGTAGGGACATAGTTAAAAGGGTTAAAGTATAATTTGCACTTTGGATTATCCGAATTCTTTGGCTAAATAAACTCTCTCAAAAACATTTTGGTCAACAAAACAAAAGGAAAGGAAGCACAGACATAACCATTGTGGCCATTGGCCAACACAACAAAAGAAAAAGGAAGCATAGGGGTAGGAATCTTCATTACTAGAAACAATGTTATCAAGTAAAAAGTACACTGCATGGTCCCTCTCACACCGCAAGTCATGCCGAAATGGAACATGTTTTTGTCACCTTAATAAGTGCTTCACCATGCAAAGGGTCCTTCATTACTCCCTTTCTCTGTCAAGCTTACCCTACCCTTATTATGCCCACGACCTTTGGTTTATTGGCTTCCATGGCTAAACCTAAACTCAACTCATCACCCTTGTTTTTCGCCTCCTTGATCTTCATTGTGATCTCGAGCTTCATTCATGGTGTATCCTCACAATTTGAACTCGACGAGTTGTCGTGGCTCGATGAGAAGGAGGATGAAGTGGCCATGGTCCAAAGCCGGCATGCGAGTCAGAGAAGCTGTGATTTTACGTCAGGAAAATGGGTTTATGATAAATCTTACCCTCTCTATGACTCGAGTTGCCCTTATCTGAGTTCTGCAGTGACCTGTCAAAAGAATGGAAGGCCGGATTCGGACTATGAGAAATGGAGGTGGAAGCCTGATGGTTGTTCACTTCCAAGGTACTTGAAAAGATTTATTCTAGCTAGTGTGCGTTTTTTGCCAAATTGTTGTTTGATTTGGAGCCATAATTGGTTTAGCCACCCCATATTATATTTACAAAAAGCCCAATATCACAATCATCATGGACTTCAAAGTGTTCACATACATTTATAATAGAATTGCTAATCGAGCCGAGAATGTCAAATTTGAGTATATTGAAACTTGGGTAGTTTGTGAACTCGACCAAATTTTACCTTGGCCGCAAGCATCTGATCTTAAAATGTTGTGACTTACTGTTTTCCACCTCAAAAGTTTTATTTCCTCGGAAACTGTCTGCTTTCACCAAGCAAATAAAATTTTCTGGTAAATATTTCTTCGATGAAGACCATTTTTCTTGTAATGATGGGTTGTTTGGCAATAAGTTCATAATTGTTGAAAAAAAGGACCTTTTTGAGCTGACCCGAGTCATGCTTTGTTTGAATTCAGTTTGTTTAAACATCAAGCTTACAAATGTGCTAAGATTCAGTTCATTTTACAATTTGAACGAGCAATAAACCTAGCCAAATCTGAACTGTGCTCGAGGTACTCCTTATATCATTTAACAGCCCATAATGCTTTTGATGATGAAGGTTTGATGCATTGGATTTTCTTGGAAGGATGAGAAGGAAAAGAATCATGCTTGTAGGTGATTCTATTGTGAGGAATCAATGGGAGTCTCTTGTCTGCTTAGTCCAATCAGTTGTTCCAACTGGTCGAAAGACAGTAACCTATGATGGCCCTTCAATGGCTTTCCATGCTCTAGTAAGAAGTTCTGTCTCATCACACAAAAACCTTGAAATGAAACTTCAAAATAGTATGGCCTCAATCTTAATCATGTACCTTCTAATGACATTATTTGATCATATTGTTCACAGGATTTTGAGACATCGATCGAGTTTTCTTGGGCTCCATTCCTAGTGGAATTGAAAAAAGGAGCAGGAGGCAAGAGAATTTTACATCTGGATTTGATTGAAGAGAATGCAAAGTATTGGAGAGGAGTTGATGTTCTTGTGTTTGATTCAGCTCATTGGTGGACTCACTCTGACAAATGGAGTTCGTAAGAAAATGACTTTTTCCTTCCTATCTCATAAATTTCTTGGAAAAATTACGCTCAAATTCTCTTTGTTGTGTTACTTAATTACCTAGGTCCCCTAATATTTAATATATTACACATAAATCTCTTAGATTTGTACAAACGTAACACATAGACCTTGCTGTTAAATGTCTGTTAGTAAATTATATTTAAACTCCTAAAATTTGAAAAATGTAATACTTAAACCCCTCAAATTTAAAATGTTATATTTATACAAAAAATACTCCAATTAAAGATAGAATATTAAATATTTTAAATTTTAAAACTAAAATTTATGTTCTCTTATATCATTTATTAAAATAAAATCAAAATAAATATTCAATTCTATTGATGCCAAAATTTGGACGTCCTTTACGTCAGTTTGGACTTAGACTAAATAGATTTTTTACTTTGGATTAATTTTTTCATTATCAAGCACAAACATATGAAATAAGTCTAATCAACACATTTGTATGTTTTATTATATCATCTATTGACCAAACAAAATTCTAATTTTTTGAAAAGAAAATAGTAATTAGTATAATATATCAAAGAACTCAATTCAATACTCATTTGTATACAATTATATTATCTATTGGAATAAAACAAAACAAAATTAAATAAGATGTCAAACTATAACGAATACAATATCTTTTATCTTTAATTGAAATAATTTGATCGTTTAATAGATTATGTTAGTTTCGTAACTAATAAGGGCTTTAAGTGTAATATTTCAACTTGAAGGCCTAAATGTTACACGTATACAACTTTTAGTTAGTTTGAGTATAATTTACTAATGAATATATTAACAGACATTAACGGCGGGAGTCTATATGTTACGTATATATAAACCTCAAAAGGTCTATATATAACATTTTAAATATCAGGGCTTTAAATGATTAAGTGACAAATCTTGGGTGTAATATTTCTTATTTTCTTTCAATTTCTTAGACAAAAGACCAAATTGGAAACAAAAAGATGTGTCATTTTAGGATGCTAAGTTGCAATTTTGAAGGTTTTTCTTTGCTATTTAAGTCTTGAGTAATGTTAGTTAGACATAAAAATCTGATTTAATTTGTGGTTTTAATTTGCTAACTTAATTATGTGGCTTTAACAGAAACGTTGAATCAATACCAAATTTTAATGTTTAATAGTGTCCACAGTCAATCCAAAAGACATAATTAATTAGGTCAATAAATAAGTCAATTATATCTCAATAACATTGTTGTTAAATTTTTTTTGCTATTACTTAAATGAAACTACCAAAGGAAAGTTGCATGAATGCTTCCATTTGGAGGGGTTTGAAGCATTAAGTAGGCAACAATGTAGCCAAGAACTCATGATCTTTGATTCATTATCATAATCTAAGTTTTATAACTATTGCAGGTGGGATTTCCTGATGGAGGGAAACAGTGTCATGAGAAATTTGAACCCAATGGTTGCCTATGAGAAAGGACTCATCACCTGGGCTAAATGGGTTGATCTGAATCTGGATCCCCGCAAAACCCGAGTCTTTTTCCGAAGCATGTCACCTAGGCATAACAGGTAACAAGCATTTTTTAGTTACATATAACTCAACTCAACAAAATCGTACCTCAACTATTTTTGAATGGCTTTGTTGTGATTGATATTGTTCATTTTTTTGTGCCATTTTCAGAGAAAATGGTTGGAAGTGCTTCAATCAAAGGGAACCACTTGGGTTTTCCAGTCACCCCCATGTACCTGCACAGCTAGTAGTGTTGCAAGGGGTGTTGAGGAGGATGAGATTTCCAGTATTTTTGCAGGACATTACAAAAATGTCGTCCCTTCGACGAGATGCGCATCCTTCTGTTTATGCTAAAGCAAAGGGCCAAGAAGAGAAGCAGCACCTGAGAGACTATACCTCTGACTGTAGCCATTGGTGCCTTCCTGGAGTACCTGATACCTGGAATGAGATGTTGAATGCTTTGCTTTAAGTATGAAATGTGAACCTACGTTAATATAGGTAGTGTGGCTAAGCAGAATAGTTCTTCTATTCTAGAGTCTGTCATGTTTATTGTGGTGCTTTGTGTTTTGGGGTGTCCACCTGAACATGTTGTGAGGCTGGTTTGTGTGGCATATGAATTTCTGTTGCCAAATGGTGTTGTTCATTTTGATGATGTTCACTTTGATAAAAAAAAAATGTGAATTGAATCACAGTCCTCAAGAAAGGGATGAGTTCATGGACTTGGACATTCAATTCTGCCTAGCCATATGTTGGACAATGGACAGTTTTAAAAAAAGAGTGTAGTGGATGGGGCTTCTATCATTGCGGAGTCCGAGGAGGAAATTAGAACTAGTAAATCCTAATGAGCTTGAATGGGAGCAAGAAAACCATTTCTTCATTCAAAGACATCGATATTATCTGAAGTTGGATAAGACAGTCTCTTATTGTGGCAAAGTAAGGCAACCAAATCAATCCCTTTCTTAGTGTTTCAAGTATATAGTCAAGCTTAAAGTTCACCAAAATGCTAAAGTGACCAATTTTTTAGATCAAATTTGGCAGCCAAATGATATGGCAATCCAACAAAACTCAATAAACCAATGAGACAATTTTGAGCTCCTTTTTTTTGTTGGCTACATAGCAAGCTGTCAGATAATTTGGGTTGTCAAATTTGGCCAATCTACCATTGTTGAAAAGTTAAATCCAACTTCTGCTATGTAATGGAAAACATGGCCATCATAGGGTAATTGGATGACAGTTTGTATGCGATTAACTTCCCCATCATCTTTTTCTTTTCTTTTTTTCCGAACATAAAATGCACAATTAACACACAAAGAAAGGAGGAAAAGATATTATTCTTCCTTTCCCTTTACAATTCAACCTTCTATAAAATGATGTTGTCGCATGATTTATATATGACAAGATAACACTAATTCAATGACTTTTTTATCCACCTTAAAGCATTTAGAATTCTTGTAGAGATTAATTTTTGATGGTGCTCAAAATCAATTGATTCAATTGCAGACCAACATGGAGTGTGGCCCAAAAGGAATAAGTATGTGCCTATGTGATAGAAAACGTACCAAGTGTTGAAGGTGTGCAAAGATAGAAATATGAGTGAAGTACTAAGGCTACATCCACTATAAGAGAGACTCTTGCTCTTGGAGAGTTGTATTACTTGGGAAGAAGACTGCTATTACAAGAGATTTAGCGGGAGGCCTTTTCCAAAGTATCTTTCTAGGTTATTGCTAGGTGATTCTTTTTTATATATCTTTACACAGTGGTATCGTTTGTTATTTATACATCCCATTAGGGTTCCTCGATGGTGTGGTCCCCTTCTTGTTTGTCCTGTAATTGATCTTGTCATTCCTAACGTTTTTCTATGCCAACTATGCCTTGAACGAAATACATGAGTCATCTTCGCTATCGGTGAGTATTCGTTCGTTAGAATCGTTAGGTATTGTCCCTTTGTCTCATGTCCACGTGTTACGGTACGCCCATTTGTGATTTGTTGTGCGCCAAGTTCCCAACTCTTATGTAGATATTAATACCGAGCTTGTTAATGCTGAACTGACATCTATTTTGAGCTAAATTATTCTGGACTTTCATAGAGCTTGGCTATATATGGTCTAGCCCGAGCTTGGTGAATGCTATCTTGATGGGGCGCTTGGGTCTTCTCGCGTGAGCCCAAAAGGGTTTTGGACTTCGGAAGGGGCCAGACTTAAATCCATCACCATCAATTTTTAATCCAAAAATAATGAAAAAAAAAATGAACATAAGATAGAACGTCGATGTGTTAATCCCTAGACATAAGAAAACTGAAAAACATAGATGAGAACCAAACCTAAATCGAAAACTTATATGAAAGGTGTAGAGAGTCTTAGTAAAACTAGAACAAATCTAACTCGAAAACTTCCTTCTAGCCACATTGTTATGACTTGGCATATTCTTTGATCATTTTATCTAGTAGGATTGACCTCTTTCACAGAGTTTTATCCCATTGTAAACAATCTATTTTGACCCAATCCTACGTCACATCATAAAGTGTGAATTGAATCCTTTATAAATATGAATTTTGAACTTTCATTCAACGTTGCGTTGGAAACCATGCAAACTTAACCTAAACGGCATAAAATATGTCAAGCAATTAATATTGATCTGTGATGCAATTAAAGACATCCGAGTCAATGATTCTCGTGCTGAGGCTTGGCTTCTTGGTGAGATGAACATGTGCCTTCTTCCTTTGGTTTCAGTAAATAATGGAGTAGTTGAGAGGTCGTTGAGAGTGCACATGTTTGCTTTTGACTTAGCTTTCGCCTTTGTTGTGAATTTGGACAATGTCTTTCAGGAATTTTAAAATTCTCTTGAAGCTTTTTGCCAATCTTTATCTTTGACTTTCAGTCTTCCAATGTTGCTTTAGTGGTTGAGCACAGCAATTATGCATCATGTCATTCTACTTCCATTTGGTGTTTGAGCTATATGTGTTAATCAAGTTAAGCTTATCGAACTTGAGTATGCTCAGATCCGGCTTGAATATGATTGGTCAAGCTTGAGCTCTAGCCAAGAAAGTTATATTCTTGCTTAATCTTAACTACACAAATGCTTAGGCGAAGAGCCGAATCCAAAAGCAATGTTGAGCAAAAATTGCCAAGTATATCCAGTTACTTGTTTGTGATGGTTTAGCTTCCTTTCTATTGGAATACATAATTTTAGAATAATGTTATGTGCATCAAATCATTGTAGCCGTTGGATTATGAATCTCATCACTGATCTAATGACTGCAATTAATTTGGTACACAAAATTATCGTTATAACCTTCTCAATCTCATGTCCATAGCCGCTCTCAAATGCTAACATTACATAGGGGATCAACTTGGAATCAATGGACCTTTGGTCTAATGGTACTACGTCAAGAATTCAAGTCCCTCTCCCCCTTCCCCTACCCCTCCCCCCAAAAAAAAACTAGGAAAATCCCAAAAATTGATGACCAGAGGTCCAGAAGTCAGCCAATAAATATGGTCAAATGGAAAATTGGCCATTGACCTTATGGTATACAATTAAGAGAGATAGTAGTGGCAAGAGGAGGCTAAAGTCAAAGTATTGGGATAGGCCTCTCAACAGATTGGATTCGTATTGGATTTTGAGAAATCGAATCCATATTCAAGTTACGATCCAAATATCTAATAAATTTTATTTTCATAATCCATACCTAATTCATTCAAAAACTGAAAAGACAATGTCGAATAAATCAATTAAGCTAGATTTTAGAGAATTGTATCTAGTTTTTAACTCAAATACATCAAATAGTCTCTTAGATTCATAATATATTCATATACATATCTATAACAATTGGATCGGATATTAATATATCAACATTCGAACCCAAAAAAAATATAACATGACAGATTTAAATTTGAGTTTGAATTATTAGTCAAAAATTTTAATTCACATCTGACTAATCAGATTCAAATAAAAATTTAATTCATTGATAAGCCATATTTGCTGTACTAATCAGAGATGGACGGGGCAATGGATGAGAGGAGACTATGCAAGAATAGAACCAACAAACAGCCTAACAACTGAACTTTGGAGTATCTTGAAGTACCTAAAACTTGTAAACAGACAGCCATGGTAACAACAGGAAAATCATACTTTTTTTCTTTTTTTTTTTTGTTTTGAAGTGTCAGTAAAATCATAGTTCAATCAGACTCCCCAGAGACTATCAATTTGATAGTCAGAAAAGGGCAAGAGGATAACCAAAACAAAACCTTGATTGAAAACTGCAAGGTCCTGAGTCAAAAGGCTCCAAGTCTACTTCTCAACTCCCATTACGATATAAAAATAATAATTTTTTGCTAACGTATCTTCGTTTTTTACCCAATAAAAATGTCACATATAAAGTTTCTATATAATTTTTTTCAATAAAATGATTGTACATAATTCAAATCAACTTTGCCTCCACCATGCTACCTCCACCTAACCTTCTCCCCCACTTTAAAGACACAATGAAAATTATTTGTTAACATGTTGTGTCCAAAATAACACGGCATAGAAGGGCAGGAACTACAAACCCGAAGCTAGCAGACCTTGTTGGTACCTCCAAACAAAGAAGCAAGGATAGCTAAGAAAAAAAGTAGAAATGTTGCAATCCTCCAGCTGGCTGGCTTAACTCTTCTTGACCGTAAGAGCAATACAACACTAACTTAAAAATTTGTTTAAAAGTCTAACTGTTATATTTGTTATTGATTTACTGTGGGTCTCAATTTTTATGGGAACCCATTACCTATTCAATAGTAGTGATTTATTAAATCAAATTGTTAAGATATTTTCCTAACCGTAAACCTCCAAAAAATTCCTAGCAAAACTTGAGTTGTGATTTTGATTCTATAAACATGTTACTTCGTATTTCTTTTGATTTAACATCAATAAGTGAGACTTGTATAGGTAACTTACCCGACTCGCTGAAACCAAAACTATTGAAATGGTTTTTTTATTCAAAAACAAGTCCAAGCATAAATAAGAAAAGAAAAGAGGCAAGAAGTTCTCGCGACCTGAAAAGGATTAGATGTAATCTTATCCCACATGTAAATTGGTTATTTCCATGACTTGAATTCATTACTTGAACTAAAAACTATATCAAAAATTCAAATGAACTTTAAATTTCAAGGGAAAACTATAAAATCAAAATTTCAAGGGAAAACTTGAAAACTATAAAATTTCAAGTTGGTTTATCATCCAACTGATAATAAACCAGCACAATTGTTCTCACATATAACTGCTGTAACTTCTTCATAAAGATTATCAGTAATTCCTTTTATTAATCAACAAGTATGAATTAACAATAACAACCTCTGCTCTAACCTCAGCTACTGGGGACCAAGCTTCTTCCTCATCTTAGCAATCTCCTTAGCTTTCAATCCAAAAGCCTTCTCCAGAATCTCTCCCTTAATCTCAGATCCAAAAACAGCTGATGGAATTTTCACTGATCCTGGATTTTGGCTGTCAAAACTGCCCAATATAGCAGCATGTGAGTCACCAACATTCATCTGAAAATGTATTAGACCCCTTGGGAACACCATTACCTCTCCCTTTTCAATCACTTTGGCGAAAACTCGATTTCCTGAATCGACAAAACCCGAATAAATCTTCCCCTCCAGCACGAACGCGACCTCCGTGGCTCTCGGGTGAAAATGTGGCACATTGATGCCACCTACATCAAAATCAGCTCGAACAAATGACATGCCTAATGTGTTTAGACCAGGAAAGACACTTGAAGTCACTGCCATGGCCGACAACCCGGCTTTGCTGAATTTTCCTGGTTTTTTGACGCCATAGAATACAAAATCTTCAACTGTGGCTGATGAAGAGTTCTTGCAAGAGTGGAAAGTGGATGAAAAATCTGTGTGTGGTATGCAGAAGTCATGGATTGGATCTGGGTCGGAAGCTGAGACTGCATAGAGATGGAGCAAAATAACTAACAAAACTGTCATTTTGGGGAACATGGTTGATCCGCTTGTTACTGGATCAGGTATGACAAAGATGGCATTTAAAGACTCGGTAGAGCCAAAATGATCAGAAACCTTTTGGGCTCGTTTGATTATCGTATTAAAAATTGATGGATTACATAAAATAGTTCAGGCTAATACCATATAGGAGGATAAAAAAACAAAATTAAATAAAGTATTAGAATAATACGTAATTTTATTTAGTATTTAGCAATGCATAACATAAACGTTGGATAGTAGTTATTGAATTCAATCGTTTGTTTGGTTAAGGAAATATTTCATTGTATTAATGTTGAATTAACAAAAATACTCTCAATCAATGTTTATTACATTAATGACAATTTGATTTTATAAATTGGGGGTTACAATAGTAAATGAGTAAAACAATACGTTTGAGTTGGATTATAATATTATCTCTCTTTGTAGTATTAAAATACATCTATAATACATGTCTATTGTATAAAAAATATACGAAAGTATACGATTAATATATGTTTTTGAAATTAATATGGTATCAAATTTGTTTACCAAACAAAATATTTGGTCTGATTAAATAAAAAAATAATATAATTCAATATTTAATCCCCACGTAATACTTCTATCAAACGAACCCTTTGTGTCCAGTGTTATTTTATCAATAACATCATCACACATTAACTTTCGATATAATACTAAAATGATAAGATTATAACCCCGCAAGGTTAAGATAAAATATAGTTGTTTGGAATGGATTACAATATTTTAAAATCAATTCCCACTCTTTTTATAAATTGTAACTTGAATCTATTGAGTCGTAACTGATTTTTTTTTTTTAAGTCGTAACTCAACATTCAATGATTAAAATTTATTTTGTTATAAATTTTACCAAACTGGGTACCATATTGTTATCCTTAATTTACACGATTTTGTAATTACAACTGCACCAAAGGAATTTGTTGCAGCAATAATTGTAAATTTGGTACTTATCCCCACCCAAATTGCTGGCTTGGAACATAATCTTCTAATCTGGAATCGTGAAGATGACTATCTATGCCACCTTAAGCTACAGTTTGGTGGGCTTTTATTAACTGAACCACAGACATATGTCCTTTGTTAAAAAATTAGTTATTACCTATGCCTAAAGGTATAGTGTAATAAAAAATAGTAAAAAATAAATATATTTGTATTCATATTTAAATTTAAATCACAAACATAGATAAGAGATAAAAAGAATTTAAGTATCGATTTATAGCGAGGATAAGAAGTGGTGGGCGACAGTGACGGTGGTAGGAGACGGTGATGGTTGTGATAAGTGGTAATGACCGTGGTGGTGGTAGCTGTGGGTGGCGGCAGTGGCGGTGGGGGTGGCAATGGCGTTGGTGGAGGCGGTGGCGGCAGTGGCGATGGTGGTGAGAGTGTCAGCGGTGGCGACGACAGTGGTGGTGGTGATGAAGGCGACGACGGTGGAAGTGGTGGAGGGGCGGGGGGCAGAGGCAGTGGTGGTGGCAACAACAACAACGATTGTGGTGGCGATGGTGCCAGTGATGACGATGGTGGTGGCGGCGGCAGCGGTGGTGGGGGTGGCGGCGACGGTGATGGTGGTGGTAATGGTGGTAGTAGTAGACGTAGTGGTGGGACGGTTTTAAATACTATTTTTTATAAGTATTTATGAGAAATAATTTTTAAAAGTACTGTTAAAAATTCACTATAAACACAACCTTAGGAGTCTATTTTTCCTATTAAATTTAGGGTGTTAATATTAGCCGTTAGATTAACTTTAAAATAAAATTTAAAGCAATTTCAGCCGCAAATAGCAAAAGTCATTTTGTTTATATTTTGAGATTTGAATTGTAAGCTACTTTATTATATAGATAGGAAAATAATCATTAATTTTCTTGTCAATACAATCTACTTGGATTCCTATTTTCTTCTTAATAACTACAAAAATACATTTGATATTAACTTTAAACATTTCATAATTTGTTTTAATCATAAGTTTTAACTCAATCTGTGACTAAGACTTATAAATAAACTTAATCAAATCGTTAGCCATCAAGATAGATGAATTTGTTGCGACTATATTACGCTTATTCAAAATAGGGTTAATTGTACTAAATGTTCCTAAAGTATAAAGTTTGTCTCATTTTAGTCTATAATATTTTAATTACATCATTTTGGTCCCTAAAATATTGAATATGTTTTTATGTGGTCTCTCAAACAGACAACATCCAAATTAATAACATTTTTTTATCATAAACTTGTCATGTAATACCTAAATATATGTAAAAAAGTAATTTTAATAACTCTTTGACTAAATTTTTATTCAAATTTTGATCAAAGAGGTACCCAACCTATGCAGTTTTGATCATAAGCTATCCAAAATTTACATATTTTTAGTCAAGAACTACATAAATTTTGGTTCAGAGCTACCTAAATAATTTTTTGTTCATATTTAGGTATTACGTGATAAGTTTATAATAAAAAACCGTTAACAATTTAGACGTTGTCTGTTTGAGAGACCATATATAAACATATTCAATACCTTAAGGACCAAAATGATGTAATTGAAATATTAGAGACTAAAATAAGACAAATCTCATACTGTGAGGACCTTCAATGTAATTAACCCTTGAAAATATTACTTTTTAATTTTGTGCTTTATTATTGAAAATGTATAGAGTAACCACTNTGTAATTAACCCTTGAAAATGTTACTTTTTAATTTTGTGCTTTATTATTGAAAACGTATAGAGTAACCACTTTTTATTCCAGTTCTAAAGGGGTACAACAGAAACTCAAGTAAATTCCATATTTGTTGGAATTAATTTTGAAAAAGTAGGATTTATTTAAAATTTTATAGGGGGCAACAAAGTACAACTTAACCACGAATTGTCTTTAGAATGAAAAATGAAAGTCTTTTAGGTACAGGGGCCCTCCCTGTATAAATAAGTGTTTTGTCTTTATCGGTCTTTAAAAACATGTTTTTCAAAGCATTTAAATTGCCCCATAAAATCTAAAAGTCTCTCTCCTAAAGAAAAATGAGTAATCAGTAGCACGCTTCATACTAAAGTATTTTTGCTTGGGAACAAAGATAAGCAGGGTTAGGTAGGCTCTAACATGGATGTATCCACTAGTGCAAGTCATAGTTATGCTGTCTTGTAGTGACAATATGGGTATAAAGTCAGTGGGTGAATTGCAATTGATTATTGCTCAGTTCTTATTCTTATATTCAAAGACAAGTGAAAATAATTCTATCATCTATCTCAAAGTAGCCTGAGATGACCAACTTCTACTACACCAGGGAATCATGAGAACACATATGACATGATGAGAAACAATTATTGTGGTTCCAGAACCAATTGGCCATCTGGGTTTTTTTTTTTTTGTGATTTTTAATCAGAATAGAAAAAAGGTTGTTACTAGTTTGGTCTCGTTAGTCAAAAGTACTAAGAAAAATGAACTTGATACAGGTTATGAGTGTGTTTGGCAGCACTTCTAAATGGAATTTTGAGTCTAGAAAGTCTTGGGAATTTTGAGTTTGGTAATACTTGCACCAAGTCGATACCCTTTGTTTCAGGGGATTAAATTATCAACACCGCTAACCTTTGCATTATTTAATTTTGCTTATCAAATCAAGTATAGATTGTTGGATCAACAGGTTCTATCTATTTTTTGGTAGTGGGGCAAACTAATTCAATCACCCACTTTTATTTGATCTTGAAAAATTGATAATAGACTTGGTTACACACATCATTACTCTTAGATCATGACCAAAAGAGGTAACAGGTGCACCACGCTTCACATTTAGAGAAAATAGAAACGTTGTCCTGCCCAATTTGGCAGATTACTGTCTCATGGTCAAGCTGTCTCAAGCACAAGAAAATGCTGACGGTGACATCACGTTATCATATTCTGATTAAAAAATAACAAACAAATAAAGTGAAAATAATAGAGTTCACTTTATCTATATCATTTTCTAATTGAACGATGACACCACGTGACAATGATGACATAATGTCACCCTTGTATTGAATATTTATTTGGCGGAAAACCAAAATGAAACATTCACAGCAATATTGTACCATCTCTTTTTGGAATTATATGAGGTTCTGCAAATCTAAGTTGGCTATAATTCTCTCGGGAGACTGCGGTAACAACTGTGAACTTTTTTTAAGAAGGTAAATAAGTTTATTAAACCGAAAATAAGATATACAATGAAGTTCAAAACACGCCAAAAAAAAGGACACACAAAGCAATACTCAAAAAGTTTGCTCCGTCCATACACCTAGTCAATAAATAAAATAATCTCTCACAACCCGAGACTAGAGACAACCGTAAACTTACATGAAAGAAGTATTAAAAACCGTAGTGTCCAAAGAGCTTGGCTTTATCGTGGAACAGGAGAGGATGAGATTAGAACCCGTAACCACCTGCGAGCAAGAGTGAGACCTTACCACCGGGCCATTCTCTCTCCCCCTCCCCCCAAAAATGAAAGAAAGAGCATGCCATGGACCCAAAAAAGGCTTTTATGAAACAAAAAACTTACTCAGTGCACTAGCTCCGACCACAATTATCCAGCATGAGGAAAACTTGGCACAAGAAATTGTAGAAAGAGAGAGCATTCAGTGTTTGTACCAGAAATATCTAAATTAAGAAAGGGACCTGAGATCAATATCTTGGCATAACAGAACTAAACAAGTGACTCGATCCCACGGAATTATTTGGTGTACAGTTAGTGTACATATATGAGAAGCCTTCCCTAGTAGCTATCTTCATCCGTTTCTGGCCTCCGAAGGTAGTAACGCAGGCAATTTACCAGCACCTGCATTTTCAATCAAGAAGTTTAAAAGATATTCACGTATAAGTCAACTATAATGTATTAAGTCGAGAGATTGTCTGTAAGCAACAGGTGACGTTATGACTTCTGGTACTACCCCATTCTATGGTAATACTTTCTCAATCTAAGGGCAGTTGTGAACTAGGAAAACTCCCACATCCTTTTCGGATCCCCATTTTTCTAATGGTGTTAGCCGAAAGTATGGATAGAAAATATATATATAAATGGCTGTTTCTAGACTTAAAACACTAAACTTGCCAGAGGATATCTGAAAGAAGTACCACAGTGCTAATCTGAGCCTAAAACAGATTAGTTGAGTTACCTACTAATTCAAGATTGACAAGATACAGTTAAAAAAACCTCACTTGAAAAAAATAAAAAATAAAAAATAAAACAGACTTTTCCAGCTCCATATTCTAAACCAAGCTTCTGAGCTTTGCAGAATCTCAATTTCTAGGAAATCAGGGGCTTATGGCATCCAAAAAATACTAATCCTCCCAAATTCTAAAGGTGGTTACAATAGTAAAAGCAGTAGCAGCTACTGCAACTGTAATTATAATGGCATCCATTTACTACAAAACCAATGCTGAACTCAGCTGACAGAAAGAGAGAGATTGTTTACGGCACAAAGGAAAATAATTATCTAGTGATCAAAGAATGTCTAGCCAGCTACCTGAGACAAGGAACTGTTCAATGCTGCTCCTCGATAACTAACGTAAAACTTATCCTTGGCCACCAAACCCTGTAAAATGACAAGTAAATGCTAATAACAAATGTGTGTGTGTGTGTGTGAGAGAGAGAGAGAGAAAGATGGCACACCTCTGTGTCAATCTCTGCTGATTCCACATTAACGTTAATATCAGCCACAATTTGGATGATTTCTAATAGCAACCCAGGTCGATCTGCTGTCTCTATATAGAGCAAGCTGAAATTCCAAGAAATTAACAACAGGATAAATAGATGGTGGTGAGCTAACACTTCACTCAAGTGGAGACTCATTTGAGGTAGAATAAATCAGATGTACAAATAAAAAATACATGATAATACTGAAAAGTATTTTCAACGTTATAAACATTAATATTGTGAAGCTGCAAACCTTCTCTTAGGTCCATCATCCTTGACATGTATATGAGTTGCAATATCAACATCAAGCTGTCACCAACAAATAAAAAGTCGCAATTTGTGGAGTTAGATATAACTGTGCAAGATCATCACGAAAGAAAATGATTTCCATGAAAGATAACTTAATGTTGAAAACTTTGAGATCAGATATGAGTTACTTTAAAGAACTTTTCTGGTTGTGTTGTACTGTTTGACATATAAGCCGTTATGGGAAAGACCTTCATCGATTAGTTTGACCATTTTGTTTAACAATGCTGTTATGAGCACCTACCAAGTAACCAAGGTATTATAGCTCTATACAACTTGAAGTTTTTTTTTTTTTTTTTTTTTTGATAGGAAACAGAGATCTTGCATTAATAAAGGTCAAAAAGTACATCAAAATGGTTGGATAAGGAATCCAACCAAAAAGAAGAAAAAAAATAGAAATAAATAAATCGGCAAAAGAACTAGGTCACATAAAAGCCTTATACAACTTGACAATTTAATCACCAAGGATGGAAAAATGGTGCATGAAAAAACTTATTTTAGGGGTGGGCCGTCATTTTGAGAATGTAATGGGAAACTGGCACCCTTAAAACTTCAAGTCAATAAACTTCATACAAGTGCAATTTGTACAAAGTTACAAATGATCATCCAGTCAATAAAATTCATAAAGTGTGCAATTTGTACAAACGAGCAGCTTGTACAGCAAACTCAATATATGATGGCAAGATAGCCATGAGAAAAGTGTCCCCATAGGACAAGAAATGGATTACAGATTGCAATGAGGGCATCAATATAATCAAATTTTGGGGAACCATGGCCATCAAAGATAAGCATAAACCAGAAGGCTGATGCTTCAGTTGGGGATCTATCACAACAAATGTTTTGCTTGATGACAGAGAGGTTTAATATTTGAATTAGACATAGCAGGCTAGATGCATACTCAAGGACGGCAGATATCACCTTCAAAAACACAAGTCCACGACATGGCAACTCACATAAAGACAAAGTGATAAAACAGTACAAGCATGAAGCAAATGACTATGTTTCTTGAACAGAGTCACCTTCTTGGCCGGTGCTTTTATCCCAAAAGCCTCACCCATTGCTAGCCGCTCACTAGACTCCTAATAAGGTAAGAACAAACCATCATAATTAACAGAGAAAATTAAATGAATTAAAGAAGAAATAAAGGTTCATAGAATGAGAGCATCAGTATGACAATATACTGGATGATACTTCAAAAGGTTGTTGATAATGGTTAATCGAATTCTCTCCAACAAATCAGGGTCTTTAACCTTGCGCCCAGTTGCCCTGACATATCAATCCAAAGAAATTAGCTTATGACATTAAACTATGTAGTAAAAGATAGCGCATAAATATTTAGATAACATTGGTAGAGATAAATTGACAGTTATCCAGTTTGCTTTCAGAACAGTTCAAAGAAAATGTTCAAGCATCTCATTAAAATGCCACTTACAAATTCTTACCCTGGCACAGTTAATCATCCACAGACACAGAAGTAATTATCCAACCAGAAAATGGAATAACAGAAAGGAAGAGCCTTGATGTATTAAGATATCAGGACAGCATAGGATAGAAGTTGATTTGTTTATTTGCAACAAACCAAACACATTGTCAAATCCAATTTATCCTCAAATGATGTGCACACCAGTTTATATGCATCATTTTTTGGGTCAAAAAGAAATTGGTGCATGTCTTAAGAGACAAAATAAAGTTTTTTACCAGAGCTCTGTTTATCTTAAAATGTAGTAGAGCCAGCTGATGAACCATTCTATTAAATGTGAATACAAAAAATCACCGCAAATTGAGTATGCATAAACCAATGTAAATATCGAATGGCAAGTTAGTGCAGGAGGGAACTTCTATCAAGGACTATGACTTTCACACAGGCAGACATCATGTTACTCAAATGGCACAAAATTCTATGGATGTACGACGAAAGCATGACTCGATAGATAACTTGCATTGACTATGTTAAGTGTAGAGAATTAACATAATATTAGAGAGAAACAGAGAGAGGTTAAAAACTTAACCTAACTCTCATACATCACTTGTATTTATAGTTAACTTACAATAATAAGAATTACACATACACCCTTTTGTATTTACACATAATACCTAACACTATTAACAAACTACACATACTACCCTAATACTCTTAACACTTCCTCTCAATCTGAACTATATATATCATATAATCCAATCTTAGAACATATCGCTGTAAAACGTGTACGACTCAATACTTTTGGTAAAACTTGAAATAGTTGTGAGTGAAAAAGGTGTTGTGGGTTTGGTTGGGAACTATAAGTTTTATGCTAGTCGGTTTAGTTGGGTTGGTTTGATGTTGCAAAGTATTGGGTTGGTTTGAGTATGTCGGTCGGTTTGTGGGTGAAGTGTGGTTGTCGGTGGAGGATAGGTGCATTGCTAGGGAGTGTTACTGTCGGTGGGTATTGTTTGACTGGGTGGTATGGACACTGTTCAGTTGGTCTGGGCAGTCGGTCAAGGTAGTCAGTGAGTTTGCTAGATTGGTTAGGTGCTGGCCTCGGTGGTCTTTGTCGGTGGGTTGTTGGTCTGAGCAGTCGGTATGGTGAGTATGGTGGAGTCTATGGTGGAGGTTAAAGTTAGGGTTGGGGTTTGAGTTTAGCTCTGATACCAACTTAAAATGGTTGTGAGTGAAAAAGAGATACAAACTAAATGTAGAGCCCCCATATATATAGCCAATAAAAATTTACAATAAGGATAAAAGGTAAAACAAAAAAAACTCTAATAAACTAGGTTGTTATATCTCCAACAGTAAACATATTTACAAACTGATCTTCAGATTTCACAAATGGAGTTGTAATCTCTCCAACTACTATCTTGTCCCAAATAAAATGACAATCAACCTCAATATGTTTTGTTCTCTCGTGAAGCACTGGATTGACAGCGATATGAATAGCTATCTGGTTGTCACACAACAACTATAAAGGAAGTTGAACTGAAAACTCAATTTCCTGAAAGAAGTGTAATAGTCAAGTCAACTCACTTGTCGTATGTGTTATTGTCCAATACTCAGCCTCAACACTGGATCTTACTACCACATATTGTTTCTTACTTTTCCATGAGATAACGTTACCTCCTAAAAAAGTACAATAATCAGTAGTTGATCTCCGATCATAAGGAGAGTCAGCCCAATCAACATTTGAGAAACCTTCCACTCTAAGATGTCCATTAGCTCGATATAACAGTCTAAGTCCAGGAGCACGTTTGAGAAATCACAGAATACGAGTAACTGCCTCCCAATGTGGTACTCTAGGCACCCTATGAACTAACTTACTATACTAACTACATAAGAAATATCCAATCAAGTAATAGTGAGATAATTGACCTTCCCAACCAATCTGCAATACCGACCCGGATTCTCAAATAGTGCACCATCATCTATCAAAAGTTTTTGATTCAGATCCATAGGAACATTAACAGGTCTGTCACCCAGCAAGTCTGCTTCTTCTAGCATGTCAAGTACATATTTCCTCTGGGATAAACAAATACCCTATTTAGATTGAGCCACCTCAATATCCAAGAAATACCTAAGTTTTTCCAAATCCTTAGTATGAAATCGATCCTGCAAAAATATTTTTAACTTAGCAATCCCCTCAGAATTATTTCCAGTAATCACAATATCATCTACATAGACCACCAATAGAACATATCCAGTATCTGTCTGTCTATGAAACACAAAACGATCTGTTTAACATCGAAGAAGACCAAACTCTAAAATTGCATCTGAAAACTTACCAAACTATGCCCTCGGTGACTGCTTCAAACCATAAATATTTCTTTAATCGACACACACTCTTACCATACTCCCCCTGAACAGTAAACCCAGGTGGCTGCTCCATGTAAACCTTTTCAACCAAGTCACCATGTAGGAAGACATTCTTGACGTCTAACTGAAACAAGGACCAATCAAGANAGTTGTAATCTCTCCAACTACTATCTTGTCCCAAATAAAATGACAATCAACCTCAATATGTTTTGTTCTCTCGTGAAGCACTGGATTGACAGCGATATGAATAGCTATCTAGTTGTCACACAACAACTATAAAGGAAGTTGAACTGAAAACTCAATTTCCTGAAAGAAGTGTAATAGTCAAGTCAACTCACTTGTCGTATGTGTTATTGTCCAATACTCAGCCTCAACACTGGATCTTACTACCACATATTGTTTCTTACTTTTCCATGAGATAACGTTACNTAAAGGAACGAGATCCCCAGTCCCATTATGATGTCAGACATCTATCTCCTCCTCTATAGCTTTCCTCCAACCCAGATCAGATAATACATCCTATAAATGCTTAGGAATAGATATATTAGATAATTGAGAAATAAAATAAGAAAAGACAGGAGACAAGGCATCATATAAAACAAAATGAGCAATGGAATGATTAATAACACNGATATAACAGTCTAAGTCCAGGAGCACGTTTGAGAAATCACAGAATACGAGTAACTGCCTCCCAATGTGGTACTCTAGGCACCCTATGAACTAACTTACTATACTAACTACATAAGAAATATCCAATCAAGTAATAGTGAGATAATTGACCTTCCCAACCAATCTGCAATACCGACCCGGATTCTCAAATAGTGCACCATCATCTATCAAAAGTTTTTGATTCAGATCCATAGGAACATTAACAGGTCTGTCACCCAGCAAGTCTGCTTCTTCTAGCATGTCAAGTACATATTTCCTCTGGGATAAACAAATACCCTATTTAGATTGAGCCACCTCAATATCCAAGAAATACCTAAGTTTTTCCAAATCCTTAGTATGAAATCGATCCTGCAAAAATATTTTTAACTTAGCAATCCCCTCAGAATTATTTCCAGTAATCACAATATCATCTACATAGACCACCAATAGAACATATCCAGCATCTGTCTGTCTATGAAACACAAAACGATCTGTTTAACATCGAAGAAGACCAAACTCTAAAATTGCATCTGAAAACTTACCAAACTATGCCCTCGGTGACTGCTTCAAACCATACAAATATTTCTTTAATCGACACACACTCTTACCATACTCCCCCTGAACAGTAAACCCAGGTGGCTGCTCCATGTAAACCTTTTCAACCAAGTCACCATGTAGGAAGGCATTCTTGACGTCTAACTGAAACAAGGACCAATCAAGCTTAGCAGCCAAAGAAATCAAAATACGAACCGAAGAAATTTTGGCAACAGGAGAGAAAGTCTCCTTATAATCAACACCATAAGTCTGAGTAAAGCCTTTTACAATAAGTCGGGCTTTGAGATGCTCCACAGAACCATCCGGATGAAATTTAATAATATACACCCAACGACAACCAACAGTTCGTTTACCAGGAGGTAAAGGAACGAGATCCCCAGTCCCATTATGATGTCAGACATCTATCTCCTCCTCTATAGCTTTCCTCCAACCCAGATCAGATAATACATCCTGTAAATGCTTAGGAATAGATATATTAGATAATTGAGAAATAAAATAAGAAAAGACAGGAGACAAGGCATCATATGAAACAAAATGAGCAATGGAATGATTAATAACATACGAACGAGTACCTTTTCGAAAAGCAATAGATAAAGAGTCTAAATTACCTGATATACCAGGATCAGAAAGCGGCAAGGAAAACGATATGGGCACCTCAGTCGATGGGCGAGGACGGCGAGAGTAGATACGGAAAGATAAAGTAGATGGTAACACAGTGGACAGCGAAATATCTGAAGATGAAGGAAGTGGTACAGGAGATGACCCAAAGTCCAGATCCAAAGGCTGAGAAGGTGTTGAAAAATATGGAACAAATTCCTCAAACGTAACATCAGCACTAGTAAAGTGTCGGCTCAGAGAAGGACTGTAGCAACGATACCCCTTCTGCGTGCAGGAGTAACCAAGAAATACATATTTGGTTGCTCGAGAGTCAAGTTTGTCAAACCCAGGACCCAAATTGTGAACACAACAGACACATCCAAAAACCGTAAGAGTCAGAGAAAATAAGGGTTTACCAGAAAAAAAGACAGAATATGGACTTTGTCTATTTAACACAAAGGATGTCATATAATTAATAAGGTGACAAGCAGTAAGAACAACATCACTCCAAAAATATTGAAAAATATGCATCTGGAATAACAAGACACGGGTGACTTCCAACAAATGACAATTTTTGCATTTAGCAACACCGTTCTGTGGAGAGATGCAAGCACAAGAAGTCTAATAAATAATGTCTATTTTACTAAGGTAAGCTGAAAAATGATCAGATTCATATATTCGAGAATTATCAGAACGTAAAATATGTATACGACAACCATATTAAGTTTTTATTTCCTTACAAAAAGTCTCAAACATAGAGAATAATTCAGACCAATCTTTCATCAGAAACAACCAAGTCACATGAGAATGGTCATCCACAAAAGTCACAAAATAAGGATATTTATTAGATGAAATATTCTTTATTGGACCCATACATCAGAATATACCAACTCAAATAGACTAAATACACGATTATTGACTCTAGACTGAAATGACATATAGTGATGCTTACTAAGTTGACAAGTTTCATAAGACAAAGACGACACACAACTCAGACCGGGAACTTGGCGCTTCAAATTCTGGAGAGAAGGATGTCCAAGACGATAATGTCATTGAAAATGAGTCAATGAAATCTGTAGAGCCCGAGTAGATGAATCAAAATCAAAGAAATATAGACCACCGGCTTCATGCCCCGTACCAATCTTCCTTTTCGTCTTGAGATCCTGAAAGACACAATAAGAGGGATAAAAAGTTACAGAACAATTGAGAGAATGAGTAATCTTGTTGATGGAAAGTAAACTAAAAGAAATCTGAGGAACAAATAACACGGAAGATAGGGACATATCAGGACTCAAGTGAGTAGTCCCCAACCTGAAACTTTAGAACAAGTAATATTAGCAAGAGTAACACTATGTGTGGAAGTAGCAGACTGATAAGTAGGAAAAATATCAGACACACCAATCATGTGGTCAAAGGCGCCAGAGTCTATGATCCAAGGACTGCAAATGGAGGACACTAAACAAATGAAAGCAGTACCTGACTAGGCAAAAGTAGCAACAGAGGAAGATGGAACAGCCTATTGTTGGAATAAGAACTGAGCATACTCCTCTCGTATAATAGTAACTGACCTAGTGCCTGGTGGAGCTGACCGAGGTATGGAAGCAACAACAGAGGTATCATCCTGATAGAAAGCCTGATTCGTAGTATCAGAAGGTTTTCCATGTAAATTCCAACAGAAATCAACAATGTGCCCTCCACGACCATAGTGAGTACAAGAACGAGGTCCACTACAGCCCCCATGACCACCCGTACAACCTCCTGTACGACCCCCTCGAACACCACGACCATCACTATGACTACTAGGAACCACAAGAGCTGAGTGATCAGTGGAAACACCATGATTGATACCTAAAGTAGACAAAGTAGCACGCTATGTACAAAAGAAAACCTCAAGTAATGAGAAAAGACTATAACCACCCAAAATCTGAGAACGAATAGCCTCATATTCAGGTTTCAATCCTATCAAAAACCTAACAACATTCATGTCCTCATGTTACTTCTGTCAAACTGCTGCATCAGTAGTAAACAGATGGTAGGTCTTCATCTCCTCACAGACTCACCGAACGTGAGAGTAATAATCTTCAATGCTTGAGTACTCTTTTCCAGCCAGAAGTATTCCTTGCATATCTCATAAGCTCATGTAAAATTACCTGTACCAGAATGNTAGCCTCATATTCAGGTTTCAATCCTATCAAAAACCTAACAACATTCATGTCCTCATGTTGCTTCTGTCAAACTGCTGCATCAGTAGTAAACTGATGGTAGGTCTTCATCTCCTCACAGACTCACCGAACGTGAGAGTAATAATCTTCAATGCTTAGAGTACTCTTTTCCAGCCAGAAGTATTCCTTGCATATCTCATAAGCTCATGTAAAATTACCTGTACCAGAATACATAGTAGTCAAGTGGTTCCATATCTCCTTGGCAATATCAAGGTAGAGCAGAGTAGAACCAATACTAGGCTCAATGTTATTCAATAGTAAAGAAATAATTTGAGCATCCTCTTGTTCCCACTGGTCATACCCAGGAGTTCCTTGAGTTTAGGATTCACCAAATATTTCTTTAATCCTTTGCCTCGAAGAAAGACTTGAATAGATCGAGACTNTAAAGAAATAATTTGAGCATCCTCTTGTTCCCACTGGTCATACCCAGGAGTTCCTTGGGTTTAGGATTCACCAAATATTTCTTTAATCCTTTGCCTCGAAGAAAGACTTGAATAGATCGAGACTATAAAGTATAATTGATCTCATTGAGTTTGACTGAGGTCATGGGACCATTGATAAGAGTTAGAGGAGTAGAAACAGGTAGCAAAGACGGAGTAAGAGCCCTGGTATCTTGCTTGAGTTCCATAAGAGTGCAGCAAATAGGAAATAAGAAGTACTACAATGCNTGCCTCGAAGAAAGACTTGAATAGATCGAGACTATAAAGTATAATTGATCTCATTGAGTTTGACTGAGGTCATGGGACCATTGATAAGAGTTAGAGGAGTAGAAACAGGTAGCAAAGACGGAGTAAGAGCCTTGGTATCTTGCTTGAGTTCCATAAGAGTGCAGCAAATAGGAAATAAGAAGTACTACAATGCTGTGGAAAGAAGGCTGTTGGAAGGCTAAATCGACCTAGAAAACCATTGAACCGGACTGGTGTAGTCCAAAGGAGGCTGCTGGAAGGCTGAACCGGCCTAGAGAACTGCTGAACCAGACTAGTTTAGCCCTCTGGATCACTGAACCGGCCTTGCTGAGGCTACTAAAAGCCTGAACCGGACTGGTTTAGCCCTCTGCACCACTGAACCGGCCTTGCTGAGGTTACTAGAAGTCTGAACCGGACCGGTTTAGCCGTCTGGCCTGCTGAACCAGAGTAAAACCAGTTTGCACCAATCTGAACCGGGTTGGATCAAAGTGGGTTGGACTCGATTGGATTGGGCTGGGCTTAAAACAATTTAAATCCGTTGTCTTTTATCCAAACCCGTGAAGTCAGGTCTGGACTTTTTCCGAGTCTGGACCCTTTCTTCTTCATCAATTAAGGTTCCAGTAACCCTAGTTTTCGACTGAACAACCACCACTACACTGATCAACAGATCACCACAATCGCTACACCCATAACACCACCACAACGAACACACAAACGATGGCGAACAATAGTCTACGACTGCACAACCACCACCACAATGAACAACAGATCACCATGATCGCTACACCACAACGAAGGAATCAACACTACACCACCACAACGAATACACAAACGATGACGAACGATCAACAGTAACACTAGTACCACCACCACAAACAGACCACAAATATATTCAAAAAATATATTTAGGATTGTAACTTTGCTCTGAAACCATGTTAAGTGTAGAGAATTAACATAATATTAGAGAGAAACAGAGTTAGGTTAAAAACTTAACCTAACTCTCATACATCACTTGTATTTATAGTTAACTTACAATAATAAAAATTACACATACACCCTTTTGTATTTACACATAATACCTAACACTATTAACAAACTACACATACTACCCTAATACTCTTAATAGACTAGAACCAATGTCCACTTTAATTTATCTTCTGGTAGTTTCCATGAAAATTTTGTAGTCAATTTAAAAAAAAAAAAAAATCAGTGGATCAGCCAATCCATTTAACAAGTTAAGCCAGTCTAGAAAAATTACAGCAAATTCACCCTTATCTGAGCACAAATAACTCTGCATAGGGCCACTAAAAAAATATAACGCCAGAAGAATTACTCACGATTGTGTGATAAAAAATTTTGTTTGTGTGACTGAACCTTCTTTAGTAACGGTTCCCTTTACCACATCCAATCCTAAATCTTTTAATGCTGTCATCTGCACCAGGAAACCAAGCCTACTCAATAACTTAAACTTATCAAAGTTACAATAACTGAACAGAGTAAAGATAACAAAAGTTTCAACAAAAATAACAAAAAAAGATAACAGAAGATGAGCTCAACAGCAAAGCCTCCAAGAGAACAGGATTTTTTTTCTGGTCAAAAGAGAACAGGATTCAGGAAGATGAGAAACCATACTACTGATACAGAGAAAGTATGTATATCAGATAAGATGCCCAGACAATCTACTTAAAAATAAAAAATGTCTAATGATTTGTGAATAGTTTTCAGTGAGCATCCACTAGTCAACATGTTTGACTGCCTATTTTACAAATAAAAAGTGCAAATACTGTGCACATACAATGCTCAAATAAACTATCTTATGTTTGATTGCCAGATGCCAGCATCTAATCAGTAGCTTTTTATGAGAAACACATCAACTGATATAAAGAATGAGGAGAAGATGTGAAGGGGGTCAAAATGATAGGCTTTATTAAAGTGATAAGCCCAAATCTCCTCCCACAATTTCTCCAAATTATGTGCAACACTTTGGATTGAATTTGCATATGTGTGGTATAAAAATCATATAGGCCTCTTGCCACTTTCCCTTGAGGCACTAACAGAGTATTTATCAGTATAAGATGATGCTCCAGTAGTAGCAACATAAATTTATGGAACAATGTACAGCATCAGTGATTCAGTGATACTTCACCGTGTCAATGAGAGCACCAAGGCGATCTCCAAAACTAATTTCAACAATAGTTGCATCAGAATCTGAATCTTGATCAATCAGAACTATTGGCACCGGTACATAATCAGCACCCTGCTCAGACTTCTGAAATGGAAAAATATTCCCAGTCTTACAAAGTTGGCAATTGATACAACCTAAGCAAAAGAACAGCCCTATTATAGAAAAATAAGAACAATGCAAATATACATATCTTTACAGTATATACATTGCTAATTTAGACTTCAAGAGCTATTAAGTGTGTAGTATCGTTTAAATCGTTAGCTGGATATGCACATGCTATGTGACACTGGATCAAAATTCAAATTAGAAAACGTTGGTTGACACCTCACATGATACAGTATGATGAAAGGTGCCAGCAAGTGCACCTGTAAAAAAACACTCCAGGCTTACAAAAATTATTCCAATTTTCAAAACGGGAGGGGAAATTAGGGGGAAAAAAATAAACACAGGTTGTCCCTAGGTAGTCGTGCAAGAGACTGATTATCGAATTTTGCCTTCATTGAGGCTGGGGTGTGGTGTTTCTGTGTGTGTATGTTGTGTGAATAAGGGACGGCAACCCATCATTGTTACTTGTGTACTAATATTAAAAGAACAACGGAAATACGAGAAAGACTGTTATCAGCTGAGATAACGGAAAAGACCAAGAAGGTTAGCGAAATGCCTTACTATAACAATAGGGAACAAACATGGCATAATGTAGAGGTGCAGAAGTGGAAAAGGCAGTACATTTTTGCAAGAAACAGGGCATACATTGTACTTGTGAATTGCATGAATTCACTAAAATTAGGCCATTTTCAGATTAGAGCATGTCAATGACAAAAATGCTACCGGAGCTCACAATATAATTCTAGCACTTGTTACAAAGAAAATATAATTCAAACAAAATGTCACAGGGAAAAATTAAATGCTAACACCTACAGCGTCAAATTACAGATATACAATTTTCCATGGTAAACTTAACATCACGAGCCATAGAAGATATGCTTGCAAAGTTCTATCCAACAAGAAACATAATAGATAATGAGCAGCAAAACTNAGAAAAGACCAAGAAGGTTAGCGAAATGCCTTACTATAACAATAGGGAACAAACATGGCATAATGTAGAGGTGCAGAAGTGGAAAAGGCAGTACATTTTTGCAAGAAACAGGGCATACATTGTACTTGTGAATTGCATGAATTCACTAAAATTAGGCCATTTTCAGATTAGAGCATGTCAATGACAAAAATGCTACCGGAGCTCACAATATAATTCTAGTACTTGTTACAAAGAAAATATAATTCAAACAAAATGTCACAGGGAAAAATTAAATGCTAACACCTACAGCGTCAAATTACAGATATACAATTTTCCATGGTAAACTTAACATCACGAGCCATAGAAGATATGCTTGCAAAGTTCTATCCAACAAGAAACATAATAGATAATGAGCAGCAAAACTAACACAATAACATGAAACATGCATCACATGTTCAGGAATAAAAGATGTTAAAGGAGCTTTTGACAAATCTGACCATTTTCTCTAAACCCCATTTCAAAAGCGTAGGATGGCATAGAAAAGAAGCTAATTAAGTTCTTAGTCAAAAGAATTTGGAAGTTTGGTTTCTGATCATGGTTTTTTACTCTTTCAGTTTTACTTTCATTTGCATTTTTGTGATGCTGCGTTTATGGACTCTGATTTTGTTCAGGTTCTAGTCCTAGACAGATGGTCTATGCACATTAACAATAAAACCTACTAATTTTAAATGGTTAGTTGCACTTATTCTTATTTTCGATGTGCGTAGTTCTAATTGAGAGATGACCTCAACCCATTTCAGAATACACTGCTAAGCCAACCACTATCCCATCCAAGGTCCAAGCCTTTCCTTTATTTAACTCATAAGACTCAAACTCCTACAACTTTGCTAACTGTAAAAAAATAAGACACGTCTTAAGGAGCTCAAACACCGAGAACTGCAAAAGCATGAAGCTGTTTATGGACCTTTAAATGTAGAAGTTCCCGACAAACCCCAAGAGATTGTATGAAGTTATCAACAAGTCAAGATGTTCAACGCAAGAAACTAGGTTTGCATGACATTGTCCCCTCAACCAGTAACTCAGTACTACTTAGCAAAACAAAGGAAGCAATATTTCAGGTTCAAAGTATTTCACACATTAATTAAGTCACTACAGAGAAATGTGACATAAAGTTTGTTTGTGCATAACAAGAGAGTTCCTTTGCGAGATCAGACAAAATCAAGAATTTGGAATAACATACAAAACCACTATCAAAATTGGAGAGGCAAGAAGTGTTGGACTGACCAATGAGGTTGAACCCACTGAATCCACGCCATCGATTGAAGCATGTACAAAGCTCCTACATAAACAGTCCAACCATAGTTTACAGTAAATGACATGTCATCACAAGTACCTTTTCTAGTTTTATGCTTCTCATTGGAGGTAGTTGATACCACCAAAAATAAGAATATACTCAAAAACTACCATAGCATACACCAAAAATAAATTAAAAAAAACATTAGCTAAAGGCTTCGGAATGCCATTTCATTGAGAATAGATAAAAGTAAACCAGTGACTTTTTGGAAGCTGAAAAGGCAACTTCACTTCTATTTCTAAAGACAGCCCACCAAATTCCTTGCATTAAACATTAATCTAAAATTTCAACTTATATGGCCAAAATATAAGTAATCCAATGAAAGAAACGACTAAATGAAACAGATTTTAAAAGTAAAATCACAGGAAGAAGTAAGTTATAATCATGCAAACCTGTACAAATATACGATACCAACCATGATATCCTGCATACTTATCTATAGCCTCCGAAAAAACAATTCTACTTAGCGAGGGAAAAAAAGAACATAATTAAATTGATTTGACCACCACTCCAACATCAAATTACTTCATGTCCCTCAAAACACCTCAATTAATTGAGCAGATGTTGTTGAGGAAAACCAAGTTCAATCACGAAATGAGCAACCAAAATTTTCATTGGTTAGTACTTAACAAACCAAAAACTTCAGTAAACAACAATTGTGTTACAGTCAAAGGCACTACAGGCGATAAATAAATTAATTTTTTCTCAGAAAACAAACAGTAGATTAGTGAAGGATCAGAGATTTTATTTTCCCTTACTTTCTGCTGGAAAAGATATTTACAGGTTGTAACAATCCATGCCGAATTGGGAGAAAACTTGATGGTTCCAAGACAGAGAATTGACGATAGGAACCGAAATCGGAAGCCCTAGGTCGACGGCANGCTGGAAAAGATATTTACAGGTTGTAACAATCCATGCCGAATTGGGAGAAAACTTGAAGGTTCCAAGACAGAGAATTGACGATAGGAACCGAAATCGGAAGCCCTAGGTCGACGGCGAGACAAGGAGGGAGTGAAAAAAGCGTAGGCGATGGCCATGGAAAAGAAAATCGGAGTCTGTGGAAACGTTTGCCGGCGATATATGACACCGATCAAATGGAAATGAGCCTTTGAGGCATATGTTAGGAATAATTACACTTGGTACCCCTAAACTAATTTGAACTTCCCAATTTATACCCTCGTAGTTCAAACAAATTTACTTTATACCCACTTCAAATGTTATACATGACAGCAATGCTATGTGACCCACAAGCTGTGCTCTGAGATATACGCGCTGATTTTTTTTACTAATTTACCCTTAAGCTTAACACACTTAGTCTTTGAGGATATAAATTGAAAAATGTTCATAATTAATGTTAGTGATTAGACCATAATCTAAAAACTAATTACANACCCTCGTAGTTCAAACAAATTTACTTTATACCCACTTCAAATGTTATACATGACAGCAATGCTATGTGACCCACAAGCTGTGCTCTGAGATATACGCCTCTTTGCTGATTTTTTTTACTAATTTACCCTTAAGCTTAACACACTTAGTCGTTGAGGATATAAATTGAAAAATGTTCATAATTAATGTTAGTGATTAGACCATAATCTAAAAACTAATTACGTTGAAAGTGTAATATAAAACTTTAGACTTTGAGGGTATAACTTAACAATATTCAGATCTTATAAAATGGAACGAACCATTGGCTCTATATATTATAATCTTGTTTAATGGACATCTGTTGGCTTATGCTAACTTTGTCCATATATCTTGGCTAGCGGAGTGGGTGTAGAGAATTTACATCCCTTTACCATCTCACTCCCATCGTGACCATCACCCCACTTCCCATTTCTTATTTTTATATTTATGATTTTGAAATAAATTATTTTTTAAGTATTTATAGCAAAATAAAAAGTAAAAAANTTGGCTTATGCTAACTTTGTCCATATATCTTGGCTAGCGGAGTGGGTGTAGAGAATTTACATCCCTTTACTATCTCACTCCCATCGTGACCATCACCCCACTTCCCATTTCTTATTTTTATATTTATGATTTTGAAATAAATTATTTTTTATGTATTTATAGCAAAATAAAAAGTAAAAAATAAATAAATGGACTTTTTGGGGAAATTTGAGAGGATTGATTATGTGGAAAAAACGAACAATTTTGGGAATTATTATATAGACAATGTGATAGGATTTGAATGGAGAACTCTCTCCCAACAATTTCATAATTTATTATATGAAGATTGATTGAATAAAAGTAGTGAAAATTGGCCATTATAAGCTCATTTCAGTCACCTATTTTGTCAATTATTTCAAGTAAAAACTTTTTTAATTCATTAAATTTAAGTTAACTGACCATTTTTGTCCTGGTACAAACTAATTATATCACTTTTTACTTGTTACGAGAATGTCCCATTTGGTGTTTAACACAGNCACCTATTTTGTCAATTATTTCAAGTAAAAACTTTTTTAATTCATTAAATTTAAGTTAACTGACCATTTTTGTCCTGGTCCAAACTAATTATATCACTTTTTACTTGTTACGAGAATGTCCCATTTGGTGTTTAACACAGANACCGAAATCGGAAGCCCTAGGTCGACGGCGAGACAAGGAGGGAGTGAAAAAAGCGTAGGCGATGGCCATGGAAAAGAAAATCGGAGTCTGTGGAAACGTTTGCCGGCGATATATGACACCGATCAAATGGAAATGAGCCTTTGAGGCATATGTTAGGAATAATTACACTTGGTACCCCTAAACTAATTTCAACTTCCCAATTTATACCCTCGTAGTTCAAACAAATTTACTTTATACCCACTTCAAATGTTATACATGACAGCAATGCTATGTGACCCACAAGCTGTGCTCTGAGATATACGCCTCTTTGCTGATTTTTTTTACTAATTTACCCTTAAGCTTAACACACTTAGTCGTTGAGGATATAAATTGAAAAATGTTCATAATTAATGTTAGTGATTAGACCATAATCTAAAAACTAATTACGTTGAAAGTGTAATATAAAACTTTAGACTTTGAGGGTATAACTTAACAATATTCAGATCTTATAAAATGGAACGAACCATTGGCTCTATATATTATAATCTTGTTTAATGGACATCTGTTGGCTTATGCTAACTTTGTCCATATATCTTGGCTAGCGGAGTGGGTGTAGAGAATTTACATCCCTTTACTATCTCACTCCCATCGTGACCATCACCCCACTTCCCATTTCTTATTTTTATATTTATGATTTTGAAATAAATTATTTTTTATGTATTTATAGCAAAATAAAAAGTAAAAAATAAATAAATGGACTTTTTGGGGAAATTTGAGAGGATTGATTATGTGGAAAAAACGAACAATTTTGGGAATTATTATATAGACAATGTGATAGGATTTGAATGGAGAACTCTCTCCCAACAATTTCATAATTTATTATATGAAGATTGATTGAATAAAAGTAGTGAAAATTGGCCATTATAAGCTCATTTCAGTCACCTATTTTGTCAATTATTTCAAGTAAAAACTTTTTTAATTCATTAAATTTAAGTTAACTGACCATTTTTGTCCTGGTACAAACTAATTATATCACTTTTTACTTGTTACGAGAATGTCCCATTTGGTGTTTAACACAGAAACTCTCGTCAATTCCATAGCAATCAAGGTCATTCGCCTCCATAGTTATCTAAAGGGGTAACAAAGTATAACCACGTGTTTCATTGTAATAATACACGTAGGGTCTGTTTGTTTGAACTATAAAATTTAGGTGGTATAAAATTTTATATTCATTTCACTCCGATCCAATGGTATATTATATCCAGTCTTAAACTATAATCTCATCATTTTCCTTGTTTGTTTGTCACAAACATTATCTGTGTAATACCTACTTAAAAAAGTCAAAAATTACAACTACTCAATATAAAAAGACAATTGTAACCTTCTAAAAAGTCAAAAATTGCAATTGACTTTTATATGGGTCATTGTACATGAGGACATTTGGGTCTTTTTACTCTATTATACCTTCATGAAATTTATACCGAGAATATTATACCACCAAGTAGGTGGTATTGCTTAGCACCATATATAAGGCATAAGAGTTATTGTTCACATCGGGTTAGTACTATGACCCGGAAATTAATACCGAATAAAAAATGTCAAACAAACAAGGTATAAGATAGGCTCTACGTACTATTTTTCTTATATCACCCCTTTATACCATTCTTATACCTCAAACAAACAACCTCGTACGTGACTAAGACACGCGTGCATTAAAGATATTGACGGTTCAAGANTACATGAGGGCATTTGGGTCTTTTTACTCTATTATACCTCCATGAAATTTATACCGAGAATATTATACCACCAGGTAGGTGGTATTGCTTAGCACCATATACAAGGCATAAGAGTTATTGTTCACATCGGGTTAGTACTATGACCCAAAAATTAATACCGAGTAAAAAATGTCAAACAAACAAGGTATAAGATAGGCTCCACGTACTATTTTCCTTATATCACCCCTTTATACCATCCTTATACCTCAAACAAACAACCTCGTACGTGACTAAGACACGCGTGCATTAAAGATATTGACGGTTCAAGATAGGACCGAGTTAGGCATCATTTTGATCAATGAGTAGGGGCTGGGCATCATTTTGATCACACTCTTTTACCTACGATTGAGGCTGAGCAGAGGTATATACATTATTTTTTTCTTGCCCTATTTGTTATGGAGCGATGTGTAGTATGGGGGAATTTTTGGGGTATGGTATATAAGAGATAGTGGTATCTAGGGGCTGGGGTGAGTTTTTGAAGATGTCGGGTAAGGGGGTAACTCCACTGATTCGTGAGATCTACTCCAATGCTGAACGTATGGATCCGAAGAGGTTTCGGGCTAAGGTGAGGGGAGTGAGTTTTGTCGTTGACTCCTTGATGATTTTGCGGGTGGCCAAGTTGAATGTTACATTGAGGAGGGGGCCACAGTGTATGACATGTAGGAGGGGGCTAGGGAGCTTACAGGAGATCCCCATTTTCTTTGGCTTTAGAGGGATAAGAAGCTGAACCGGGGACAATTGGTGGACAAGTACGAGATCCTTATTTGGATCTTAGTCGCTAGTATACTTCCATTAGCTCAGAAGAATCACATCTATCTAAAGAGGGCTAAGCTATTGTTTGCCATTAGGATTGGTCACACTTTTTGTCTGTCATCCATTCTGATGTCCAAGATGAAGGACACCACCAAGAATGCCTCTCTTCCATTTGGTTATTTAGTCACTTCAATTTGCATGGATAGGGGCATTAGGGTGATTGAGAACATGTTAAAGGAGAAGCACTCTAGGGTGCTATACAATACGACTTTGGTTAAGAGTCGTGGAGCCATGGATAGAGGCGCAGCTCCGATGCCCAATGCGGATGAGCCTGGTGAGGAGGAAGAGGCATATGACCCTATTGATGATGGAGAGGAAATAGTGGGTCCATTGATGAGAGATCGTGTAGATGGATGTTATAATAGAGGGGAAAAGACAGATCATGAGTACTCTAACAGAGCATAGCAAAATTCTGCTTCGCCCATGGCTTGGACTACATGATAGGGCGGGCCCATCTTCTTAGATGATTATTGGGTTTTTTGTTATTTTGTGATATTTGCATTTGCTTAGTAGTGTTTTAGTATAGGATTGAGTCAAAGCCCCCAGTCCTAAGTAGTAGAGTCAGGGTTTTACTTACTTAGTTTGCTTTTGTTTTAAGTTAAGAGTTTGTAATGAAAATCCATTTTGACTGATAGATATATATATATATATATATATATATTATGGTTTCGTTGCAAGAAATTTGAATATTAATCTGACAATTGATTTGAATTATGTGCATATGGTAAGATTAATGATTGGATGGATAGTATTTAATAAAAATCTGAACTTGTTTATACTTTAGTCAATTATAGAACTCTAGACTATGCTTTAATATTATAGATTTTATTCTCAATTGAAACTTAAAATATCAGTGCACTTATGACCATGTTTGTATTAGAAATTAGGAAAATACACTTTTCCTTAAAACTTGATATATACAGTGGAGAATAGTATGGTGTCCCTTGTGAATTTAGACTCATTCATTAATGGAGTGACATTTATATTTACTCAATAAAATAATTTCATTCAGCTTTATTTTTTGAATAGTTTCATTATATTTATTTTGATCAATGTTGATATTATAAATGGTTGTTTGATTTTGAGTTATTTAAATAGGGATTGCATTGCTAAAAACCCTTGAGATATGATTTTAGGTCATATTTGTCATTCTTTGAGCCTTAGCCTTATTTCTTGAAATTTTATTATCCTTAGAAGTCATGATTGAGCTTTTTTGATTAAAAGTTTGTTTGTTAACCTATATATAATGACCAAACTTAGCGTTAGATAGAAATCTTTTACCCTTGGTAATCCCAAGATTGAGTTGTACCATGTTTATGTAAGGGATTATGAGGAGGTGATGAAAAAATTCATGCTTGTAAGGAAAATTTTTAAAAGTATATGTCAAGAAATAATGGTACGATAAGTTTCCTCGGGGTAATATTTTGAACTCTTATTCCCTCCATTTCTTAGCCACATTACATCCGTAAATAAAAACCTATTTGATCTCAAAAGTTGTTAGTGATGCATGACTTGTGTGAGTGGGGATGTGGAGGGTAGTTGTTTTGAGTATTGTGTGTCGATTTCTAATCATGAAACTATTCTAGTTTCGTTTCTTTGATAGTGTTCATTGGTTATAATCATCTATAAGGTATATTTTGTTTTGATTATAATAACTCACTCACATATGGAAAACTGAGGGGGATTAGCTAGTATAATCTGAGTGATTTCATTTTTGAGAATACAACCTAGGAGTTGATTCAAAGCTAGCAGTGGATAGTAGAGAGGTGATGTATTTTTTATTGATTTTCTAATCAAGTAAGGTAATTTACACACTAGACACGAGTTTCAATGGGAATGTAATCTTTAAATATTATTGCTTAGTCTTTTGTTCTATGATTTGTACATTTTGTTTGATTATTTGTTAAGTCATATGATAAATTCAAAACAATTGGCAGTATAATGGAAGTTTATAAGTATTTTCACTGGAAACCTTCACGAGACTATACTTGTCTATTAGGGGGAAGTTAGGGGGTTTAAAGGCTTGTTGCATATGCTAAATGCAATCATGAGTCCTATGAAAGTGGATTAGTTTTGATAGATTATATTTAGTTTGTGATCTAGGATTGTTACCATACTAGGGACTAATAAGGTGTAGATTGGGGGGGGGGGGGCTGTGATTCGCCATTAAAAGAATCAGTTATTTATCTATTATTTATGACGAATTATGTTGATTCTAAGCCATTAATTGGATAATTCCTTGGCTTTCTGGTTTGATTGGTATTTAGAGTTTGGTGATATTATCAAGTAAAATAAGCAAATGGGGCTAAATTGAAGAGCTTGGTGAATTGACCAGACTATTGAAGGTTACAAGGAAATCAAGGGGATAAAAGTGAAATTTAAAAAGAATTCCATGGTCAACTACTAATATAGTTTTGGATAGATAGTTGCATCCAGATGCAACTACTCTATCTGGACGTAAGGGATAATACAGAGCAGTTGGAATTTTGGCTTAGTGTTTTTAAAATTGATGATACATAAGGCTTGCATCCTAATGCAATGCTTTCGTTTGGATGCGATGGCTAAATGTGTGCATTCAAGAGTTTCAAGGTGTCAGGACGTGGGGATGTGTGCAGGCAAATATTTGATGATACAGTGTATTTTCGTTGGGATGCTAATTGACTGTTCAAACTCAGTTGGTTGAACAAGTCAAAATCTTAAGACTTGCGCCCAGTCGCACATATGTGAATTAGCGCCGTTTGATTTTAACCTGGTAGAGATTCATTTTGATAGGGTTATATACTCAAAAACTTATTTTTTGTAGTAAAACTCATTTTATTAATTAATAGAAATTTGATTTTTCCATTTCATTAAGAATCTATGTGAGCAAAATGTTTGTATTATATTTGATATATGATATGCATGGGTGTCTTATATTTTACATTAGAGATAATCTAGTGCGTAGAGTTCGGCTTATGCATGGAAGACTAGATTATCGAATTCTTATATAATATGAGTATAGATTCACAATCCTATATGAAAATTGGACACACCATCAATATGACTATAGTGTAATATTCTGTCATAGTTTGTCTTGAATATAGGAGACTATTTGATGTCTCAGTTTATTGCACTAGTACACTTTGTATATTGAACAGACCCATGTTGATGTTATTATTTTTTACTAATTTAATAATATAATAAATATCTCATGATAATTATAATTACTTATGCTCTTAATCCCGAGATATTTAATTGATACGTGCATATAATGATTGTCATTTTAATTCATCGAAGAGTGAGATTCATATTGAGTCAATAAGCTCGCTGAATTGAGAGATGATATTATTTGTATAGTGGAAATTAATTATTAAAGGAAACCACGTCCTGGTATTTAAATGAGTTAATGATGTCCTCTTAAGGAAGCCCATAAGTTTTGTCCATGTCAAGTCCTGTAGGTGGATTTAATTATCCAACATGACAAATAAGTTGAGTGATAAGGTCTCAAGGAATAAAAGAAGTCAATTAAATATAATTATCAGTAATTTATTTACTTGATGGGCATCTGTAATCTTAAACGTGGGGAGATTATTAAGTATATAATAATAAGGAGCTTGAAATGTAATTTTGAGATATGACTCAGGAGATCAACAATAAATTTTTAGTGGAATGCCTTATTATTATTAGACTGTAGGATTAGGGATATCAGTGGATCAAGCGGGGGCAAGGGGTGTAGTCTCCTATCCCCGTATCCGCTTAAAAAATCTTCGTCAATTCTCGGTCCATCCCCATTAACGGATATAATTTTCATCCTCACTCTCGTCCGTGGGTAAATTTCTAATCCCCGTCCCCATACCCGCATAAATTTACGAGCTCTTTATTTCTTGCTCGGTTGCTTGTTCTCCAAGTGGGTATCGTTTGAAACTAAGCAGTG
The DNA here is from genome assembly GCA_963454935.2 of Ilex paraguariensis. NCBI lineage: Eukaryota > Viridiplantae > Streptophyta > Magnoliopsida > Aquifoliales > Aquifoliaceae > Ilex > Ilex paraguariensis. Next base: position 541,835 of record CAUOFW020001848.1, on the reverse strand, counting down.
TAGTGTCTTTGCAAAGATAGCTCTTGATTGAGTTGGTTTTCTTCCAACAACCTGTTTGGCTTTGAGATTTGAATTCGCATTTTGGAAATTGGTTTTATTCCTTTTCCTTTATTTCATAAAATTTAGGAGCGCATTAAAAGTTTTCTAGGATTTGAATTTCACATTTTGTTATTTTTTTAAGGTTTTAGAGAATGGATTTGCTGTTAAACGTTAATGTGTTTTTGGGAGTTTCTGGGATTAAGGGTCTTCTGGATCTAAGGGGCTGTAATGAGGATTCAGATCGAAAAAGTTGAATAGGTTGGTGGATTTTTGTAGTTTGATTCACGTGGTCACAAGTTCTTCACAAGAAAGGTTCTCATTGTAGTTCAAACTAGCCACTGTCTCAGACTCCCAATGACATTTGCAACCTTTTAGTCAAGTTCTTTATAAGAGTGATTTGGAGTAAAGAGACATAGGTTACTGATTTGGTTTATTGTTTTGAGAAATTGAGTATTCTGCAGAAGTTTGGGAGTATATATATATATATAACAGGTATTGATGGGTCAAGCCCAAAATGACCCAATTTATTTGAAAAACTCAAACCTCAATTGAAGAGCTCAATCTTATAAAGACTCACTAAGTTCAATACTGTCCAAGTCTAGTCTCATCAGTTAGGCTACATGATCAAGAGGAAGAGTGTGGGGGCCTTACCTGCACTGCAGAAGGAAACAGTCCACCCTTACCTTATCTTTGACCGCATCTCATGGGGAGCTCATCAACCACCTCACCTGTTGAGAGGAAGTCGTGAGCTCCAGCAAAATAGTTGCTTAGTTGCTGAGAAGTAGCTCTAACCTGTTAAGGGGGCTATTATAAATTGCACGCGACACCAACACTTAGGGGGCATACCACACTTTTTACCTGAGCACGATTCTCTCTTCTCCTTCAAAATTTGTACTCTCTGCTCCCCACTCCCTTGAGTTAATAAAATACCCAGCAACCAAAAGCCATTGAAGAGTGGACGTAGGTCAAGCTGACCGAACCACTATAAATTGCTTGTGTCTCTCTATCTCCCATTATTAATTTTCTTGCATTTATTATTCACACTTGACAGGTCGTGTGCAAAACCATTTTGTGCATTATCAGTTTGGCGTCGTCTGTGGGAAACGACAAAATTCTCACTCCTAAACATTACATTTGTTAACCCAATGACGATCACTACCAGATCCATGAACCAACATGAAGACAATTCATCACGAGAGGAGGAGGTTGCTCCTCCTCCCACCAACCCTGTCCCAAATGCTCCAGCTCCAAATCCACAGCAAATGTTGGGGACCATGCAGCAGCTGGTGGCCCAAAACCAGCAGATACTACAACTCATGCTCGCTGGAGGAGGAGGAGCGCAACTTGGAGGTGCACAGCATGGAGGACCCCAAGGAGCTTCATGCCCTGGGCATCAAGGGGCTCCACACCCTGCTGCACCACACCTGGGCGCCCCCCTCGGAGCCTCTTTGGGCGGCCCACATAGGGGAGCCCATCATGAGGGAATCCCACTTCCTCCTCCTCCACCTGTTTCTCATGATGAGGACCTTCATCTCCAGGAGGATGAGGGTGAGAACCAAAGCATGGAGCATGAGAGTCACTTCCATGATCATTCCAGGGGAGTCCTACATCATTGGGACGAGAAAATCAAAGAAGTACAAAATCAACTGGATGATGTTTTCAACGTCATGAAGGCATAAGGACCTGAGACAGTGGACTACCTGGTAAGGCGTACAGACACGCTTTTCAAACCTGACGTGGCAAACTACCCCCTCCCTTAGAAGTTCAAAATGTCATCTATGGAGACCTTTGGCGGAACAAAAGATCCGTTAGACCACCTCGACACCTACAAGACTCTGATGCAGCTGCACAATGTCCCAGACGAAATCATCTGCAAGGCCTTTCCAACCACATTGAAGGGATCTACACAACAATGATTTGCTAAGCTCCCCCCAGCCTCCATCGCCTCCTTTATAGAGCTGAGCATGTCATTCGTGTCACATTTCATTGGAGGCGTCGCCACCAGAAGCCTGTCACCCATCTACTTAGCATAAAACAGGACAGGGAGGAGAGCCTGAGGAGTTACCTCACTCGTTTTAACGAGGAGGTACTTCAAGTTGATGAGCCCGACGACAAAGTGACGATGACTGCCTTCTTGGGAGGCCTCCGCTCATCAAGCTTCCTTTTCTCAGTGATGAAACGCCCACCAAAGAGCATGCCAAAACTGTTAGCAAAGGCCCAGAAATACATAAATGTTGAGGACATCATAAGGGCTAGGCGAGGTGAGTCCTGTAGAGTAGTAGGGGAAAAGAGGAAGGAAAGGGAGAGAGAAGACAAGGAGGAGACTAACAACAAGCGCGGTAGAACGAAGAAGGTTCCTATCAAAGACCGGCTAGGTCCTACTCCTCAGAGGGACCGACAAGCCTTCACTCCCCTCAACGCCACTGTTGGGCACATCCTATTCCAGATCCAAGATGAACTTGCTGCAAAGTGGCCAGGGAATATGAAGTCTCCTCCAAATCGCAGAAATCCTAACAAGTACTGTCGTTTTCACCGTGACCATGGGCATGACATCGACGATTGTTATGACCTCAAAAGACAAATTGAGGAACTCATCTACCATGGCCACCTACGCTAGTATGTTGCTGGCAGAGAACGAGCACCACCACCTCACAATCACGAAGATCAGTAGCCCGCAGGGGAGATCCACACCATCTCGGAAGGACTAGCAGAAGGTGAAGAATCATTCTTTGCAATGAAGGCCCACGCCAGAAAGGCAAGGCACCTCGAGGAGATCCGCCCATCCAAAGTGCCAAAGCAAGGCGACAGCGAGGTCATATCTTTCTTAGATAAGGATCTAGAGGGAATCCAGCACCCCCATGATGACCCCTTGGTGCTCACCATGACAGTGGCCAATTTTCAGGTGCGCAAGATCTTGGTGGATAGTGGCAGTTCTTCAGATATCCTATTTGCAGAGGCATATGACCAGCTCAACCTGGGCAAAGAGAGACTACAGCCTATTAGAACACCCCTCATTAGGTTCTCAGGGGAAAAGGTATATCCCCTAGGGTCCATCACCCTACCTGTCACAGCCAGAGCATCCCCCCGGAGTTCCATAGTCATGGTCAATTTCTTGGTCATAGACTGCCCATCAGCCTACAATATCATATTGGGGCGACCAGCTCTTAACACATTAAGAGTTGTGCCCTCCACCTATCACCTCATCCTTCGCTTTCCAACCATGAATAGAGTCGGAGAGGTCAGAGGAGACCAGATTGCAGCGAGGGAGTGCTATGTATCCTCTATGAAAACCAGGAAGTCACAGGAAGCGTTGCAAGTTGAGGTCCTTGATCTGAGGGATGATGCCACCATAGAAAGAGGAGAACCAGTCGAGGAGCTCACCCCTATGGCCCTGGATGAGGAGCACCCAGACAGAAGAGTATACATTGACTCTTCCCTTCCTGAAGACCTAGTTGGCCCGCTAATAGACCTTTTGAGACGTAACATGGATGTCTTTATATGGTCACACGCAAACCTTGAGGGAATTGACCCAGAAGTGGCCATACACCGTCTCAATGTAGACCCACGCCACAAGTCTGTTCGCCAAAAGCTAAGGGGTGTCTCCACTGAAAGGGCCTAATCTATAGACAAAGAGGTGGCAAAACTAATAGATAACGGGGTCGTCAGAGAAGTAACATATCCTGATTGGCTCTCCAACGTGGTGATGGTCACCAAAACTAATGAAAAGTGGTGTTTGTGCGTCGACTTTACTGAGCTTAACAAAGCATGCCCAAAAGACAGCTACCCGCTGCCACGGATCGACCTCCTCATTGACGCCACCGCTGGGCATGAGTTGCTCACCTTCCTAGATGCTTACTCTGGGTACAACCAGATTAGCATGTACCCCCAGACCAGGAGAAAACATCATTCATCACTCCGAAAGGAACCTATTGCTATAAGGTCATGCCCTTCGAACTAAAGAATGCAGAAGCAACCTACCAACGGTTGGTGAACAAGATGTTCCAGTCTCATATCGAACGAACAATGGAGGTGTACGTGGATAACATGCTGGTAAAAATTCTCGCAGCAGTAGACCACATTGACCACCTGCAAGAGACTTTCAATGTCCTAAGGTCCTATCACATGAAGCTCAATCCTAAGAAGTGCGCCTTCGGCGTAGGGTTTGGAAAATTCTTGGGTTTTATGGTCAATCAGAGGAGAATTAAGGCGAACCCCGATAAAATCAAGGTTATCCTCGACATGAAGTCACCTTCCTCAACCAAGGAGCTCCAGCGCCTCAATGGAAGATTCTTCGGAAGGCCTTCAAGTGGAAATCCGAGGCGGAGGAGGCTTTTCAAAGGCTCAAGGTCTACTTAGCCACACCTCCTCTCTTATCACATGCCACTCTAGGAGAAACTCTCCATCTTTACCTTTCTATTTCCTCCTTAGCAGTAAGCTCAGTGCTCATCAGAAATGATAGTGGAGTACAGAAGCCAATTTATTATGTAAGCAGGGCATACCGAGGAGCAGAGATCAGATATTCAGGGTTAGAAAAATTGGCACTCGCCTTGATCACAACGGCAAGATGTCTACGACACTACTTTCAAAGTCACAGCATAGTGGTCGTCACAGACCAACCTCTTAAAAGAATCTTGGGAAAGCCAGACGTATTCGACAGACTTCTTAAATGGGCAGTGGAACTTGGGAAATTCGACATTCAGTATCAACCGAGGACAGTCATCAAAGCACAAGCCCTGATAAACTTCATTGCCGAGCTCACACCAGCTGAAGAAGGGAGCTGTAGGGATGCCGAGGTGTGGGCTACCCAGGCAGCCCCTGCGGGTGCCCAAACTAAACCTCCACGTGCCCACGCTACTCCTCCTAGCACCCAGGCAGCCCTTGCAGACGCTCTGACCACCTTGGCAGCTTCTACAGATACTCAGACCACCCAGGCAACCCCTGTAGGCGCTCAGACTACCCAGGCAGTCCCTACAGGCGCCCAGACTGCACCTCCTAGTGCCCAGGCAGCCTTCCCAGGCACCCAGTCGCCCACTTTAAACTTCAAACCCTCATCTCTTATACTTTAGAGACTCTATATAGATGGCTCCTCGACCAGTAAAGGCAGAGGAGCTGGCCTAAATATTGATCAGTCCAGATGGTACCACTCTCAAATATGCGGTAAAGCTCCACTTCGTTGCCTTCAACAATGAGGCAGAGTACGAAACTCTTCTCTCTGGATTAAGATTGACAGTGGAAATGGAAGCTCAACACCTCGCCACCTTCAGCGATTCTCAGCTGATAGTTAATCAAGTGAAGGGTGAGTTCGAAACCAAAGGAACCAAGATACAGGAATACCTTGGCTTGGCAAGAAGCATGATTGCAAAATTCCACTACTTCCAGATAAGCCACATCCCGAGAGAAGATAACATGGTCGCTGATGCACTCGCAAGGCTTGCCTTATCTATGGAAGCCCCATCAGGAGAGTCAGTGTTCATCGGTCACCAGTTTGAGCCAAGCAAGTTAGATATGGAGGCCACAAATGTAAATTGTACATTAGCTGAGTCAAACTGGATGACCCCAATAACGGCGTACCTTCAAGAAGGTGTACTGTCAGATGATCCTCTAGAGGCCAGGAAGTTGAGGATGAGAGCCTCCAAGTTTGTTGTCCTCTAGGATGCGTTATACAAGAAAGGCTATTCCTTGCCATTACTGTGATGCTTCTCACCCAAAGAAGCACACTTTGCCCTACAAGAGATCCACAAGGGAATCTGCGAGAACCACTCTGGAGGGCGCTCCCTTACCCACAAGACGCTCAGACAAGACTACTTTTAGCCCTCTATGGTGAGTGATTCCCAAGAATTCTCCAAGAAATGTGACAAGTTTCAACGCTTCGCAATTGTGCCCAGGCAACCACCGGAGGAGTTAACAACCATTTCAAGTCCATGACCTTTCTCCAAGTGGGGCATCGACATCCGAGGCCCCTTGCCTCTCAGCAAAGGACAGTGCAAGTTCGTGGTGGTGGCAATCGACTATTTTACAAAGTGGTTAGAGGTCGAACCCTTAGCTAAAATCACAGACGTGAAAATCAAAGGTTTTATCTAGAAAAGTCTGGTCTGTCGCTTCGGGATTCCCCACGCCATTTTCAATGATAATGCCAAGTAGTTCGACAATAAGCTACTAAACTCTTTTTGCTCCGACCTTCAGATAAAACAGCCTCACTCCAGCCCAGCACACCTGTAGGCAAATGGACAAGCAGAGGTCATGGTAAGAACAGTGCTATGCAGCCTAAAGACAAGGCTTGAAAGAGCGAAGGGTCTTTGGGTGGACGAGCTTCCTAGAGTATTGTGGGCCTATCGAACCACACCAAGAACTCCTACTAGGGAGACTTCTTTCTCCCTCACCTTTGGAACTGAGGTGGTCATCCTTGTAGATATCAGAGTACACTCTCTAAGGGTCTAACACCACAACCCCATCACCAACAAGGAAGGACTCCGCATCAACCTCGACTTGGTGGAGGAGGCAAGAGAGATAGTTGTGGTCTGCAACACGGAGTACAAACGACGTATGACAAGGGATTACAACTCGAGGGTAAAACCTCGTTCCTTCCAACCAGGGGACTTGGTCCTCAAGAAAGTGATCCTTGCCACAAAGGATGCACGCAAAGGAAAGCTGGGACCAAATTGAGAAGGACCCTACCTCGTAACAGAAGTGGTGAGGCCGGGCACCTACAAGATCCAGAATTCTGAGGGAAAAATCTTACTCCGTCCATGGAATGTGGAGCACTTGAAGAGGTATTACCAATGACACCCTAAGAGCATCAAAACAGTGAAAATTGGGACTTGATTTTATTTTTTGGGGCTATTACCCAATATTCAATGTACCTTTTTGAGTTTAAATAAGCAATAGATTAATAAAATTTTCTACGTTTCTACTCCAAAAAGATCTTTTGCATTTCATTTCAAAGGAGTATCAGTACAAAAATGAGACTATAAACAACCTTCTTAAAAAAAAATCAAAAGTCCTAAACACTCTAAATGCTCTCACGGTCGTCCTCCACCTCCTCCTCGTCATCCTCGGCATTATCAGAGCCCCCATCACTAATATCAGTAGACACGAAACCTGAGAAGTTAATGTCGAAAAAAATAGCAGAGATATTCCCTCGGAGATCCTCAAAACCATCAATGAAAGCATCTGTGAGGCCATTCTCCAAGTCCTCCTCAGCATGGGAAGCTCTCTCCTGAGCAGCCTTCAACTTCGCTGCCTCTCTGAGCATGGCCCTCTCATGGGCCACTACAAGCTCAGCCTCGCTAAGCGCATTCCTCTCATAGGTCGCCAAAAGCTCAGCCTCAAGCTTAGTTGTCCGCTCATGGGCCTCAATAAGTTGACCCTCCCTAAACGCGTCCCTCTCATGGGTCGCCAAAAGCTCAGACTCAAACTTGGATGCCCTCTCATGAGCTGCCACAAGCTCATCCCGAGAAGTACTACTAGCTGCCTTAAACTCGGCAATCTTTCCCTGAGCAATAAGAAGCTCCCTTTGCACGACGTCAAAATCCAGCTTCCACTTGTCATAATTATAGGCTTTTGAAATCAAGCAGACAGATGAAGTCGAAACCTGAAGGAGATGAAAGGTGGAAAGGTGACAAGAGACTTAATAAGGAAGTGGAGAAAGGGAAACAATAGACCCTTACCTGAGCCAGACCTTTCAAATATGTGTTGACAATCCTCTTAGTACCAGAAGTACTAAGCTGACAAACTTCAGGTGCGAACACAAACGTCACAAGCCTTTCTCTGATTACTGGCGGCCTGCCCATTATGGGACCAAGCCAAGTTGGTCTTCTTTCGGGGGTTGCCGCATGAGGAGGGGACAAAGGAGGAGTAGAGGGTGTACTCGACAAGGAAGACTCTGGAGTAGTAACTAAAGAAGTCTCTGGCTGAAGAGATACTGCCATAGGTGTCACTTGGGGGGCATCACTCATCCTCGCCACCTTGGAGGAAGGAGGGCTCTTGCTAGAATAGCGAGACACTACCACCCTTTTACTTGCTGTGAAAACAAGAAAATGTCAGGGAGACGAAAAATACCAAGGGAAAAGGAAAAATTAAAAGATAAAACTAACCCACCCTTTTTCTTTGAGAAAGAACCACCAGATCTCTGAGAGGGAGCAACGACCCTAGTATCCTTGGGCAGAAGGGTTTCCAAATCTTTGCAAGGGCAAGCCTTAACGGCCTCCAACTTCCACTCCTGGTCTTAAGAAAGCACAAGCATGTCTACAAGGGAATGATGAGCACATATACAAAAAAAAAAAAAAAAAGAGAAGAAGCAATGTGCAGCGTACCGGATTTTTTGGCAGCACCCCATTGTATTGGCACCAAAGCTCTATCGGCTTCTGCAGCCCACTCTCCACCAACAAAGAAGAAGCAAGATTTTCAGCCTCGACAATTGGAGTGCATCCTCGTAAGCACTGTACCACTTCTTGTGGTAAAGTAGTACCACCCCCTATTTGGTGCAGGAGTTTCACTCAAATTATATGTCGCATGGAACTCCACAGGATTAGTATCCTCATGGTGCACTTTCCTCTATAGTGCAAGAAAGTCCAGCAAAAATCTCCAACCGTTGGGCTCTAATTGCCCCGGAGTCAAAGAAAAGTAGCCCAAAATACGACAAATGGGAAAGGACATTGGGAATCTTAGCCCAACCTCGAGCATCTCCTCGTAAACAACAATATTACCAGAAGAGTCGTTGCAAGCAAGCTCACCCAACTCAGCCCGACGGCACAATACGGTCGGAGGAATGCGATAAGTAAAAATAAGCCTCGAGATATCTTCATCCGAATTGAACATACTGGAAATGGTACTTACCTTAGACTCGTCATCGTCGAGCCCCATTTTACCTTTGCGCTTCTTATTTCGGGGCCGTAGGGAGTAGTCTAGGCCACCATTTGGGAAGTCTTGAGGAGCTTCGATTGGAGGAGTCACAGTCAGATTTTGATCATTAGAAGCAGCACCCAAAACTTCCTTGTCGCGTGCAGTGTCAAGCAAACACTTGAAGTGATGTCTGACCGCTTTTGCTCATCCAAATGAGGCAACCCAACACTTGGAGATGTGTATGACCACATTTACTCACCAAAATAGAGCATCCCAATAGCTGGAGAGGTGACCGGCCTTTCAAAATTGCATGAAACAACATTTTTGACGCCTAAATCAGCACCTACGGTGGTCGGATCAGCACCTGGGAAGGTGCCCAGATTTGCCCTTTCACCCGGGCTACTGCCTAGCTCTCCCTGCTGCTCCTTGGGTCGATTTCCTACATTTTCTACTACAAAAATGCTATTGTTCAGCTCTCAAAAGCTGCCCAGGATAGTAGAATCTGTGATGCCCAGCGCGTCTGAGCTGTCCAGGACAGCAAAAACAGCCTCTACACTGTTGCCCAGCGCACCTGGACTGTCTAGGACAGTAGTGCCAGCCCATAAGCTGCTGCCTAACGCGCTTGAGCTGTCAAGGACAACAGAACCGGCACCCATGCAACTGCCCAGCACACCAGAACTGCCCAGAACCGCCTCTTTTTGCTGGCCATTTCGCTTATGGAATCCATCTTTCTTCCTGCATGCACACCCAGGCTAGAAGCCTTGCCAAAAGCACCAAAACCTACATGAGAGGCGCTTAAACCAGCACCCAAAGCAGCGCCTGAAGGCGCTTGCGCGGGCTATTGTGGCGCGCGCGCGACAGCGGCTGACCAGGGGTTTTCTCCTCCTCCTCCAACTCTTGCAACTCCAAGGGCCCCAAGACTACCTCTCTCAGCCTCAATCCCACCACTCCTCATGGCACCAATGGAGTTTTTCTATCCCACCTCCTTCAAATATCCAATACCTACTTCAAAAACTCCACCCAAGAAATACCAACAAAATAATCTTGAAAGACTTCAAGTCTTGCTTCCCTTCTCTCAAATCTCAATGGAATGGAAAGAACCAAACTCACAAGAATGGGCTCTCAAGTTTTTCAAGAGATGGGTGTTCAATCTTAAAGTGAATGAAATGGGTAGAAGAAGGTCATATTTATAACCTAGGATTTTTAAAAGAGAGAAAAGTCCAAATTAAAAATTACGGGCTCTCTTAAAAAAACCTAGCAAAAGTGGAAAGAGCTTGAGGCATGCAAATCAAAAATGCATTGTGGAGGGAAAAAGGTCATCTAGCAGAAGAAGTCTCCACCACTTATAACTCAAGGAGCAAACTAATGCACCCTTCTCCAACTTTCCATGGACACGAGGCATTGGGGGGCAAATGATTGGTCAAGCCCAAAATGGCCCAGTTTATTTGAAAAACCCAAACCTCAATTGAAGAGTCCAATCTTATAAAGACCCACTAAGCCCAATACTGTCCAAGTCCAGTCTCATCAGTTCGGCTATGTCATCAAGAGGAAGAGTGTGGGGGACTTACCTGCACTGCAGAAGGAAACGGTCCACCCTCGCCTTATCTTTGACCGCATCTCATGGGGAGCTCATCAACCACCTCACCCATTGAGAGGAAGTCGTGAGCTCCACCAAAATAGTTGCTGAGAAGTAGCCCCAACCTGTTAAGAGGGCTACTATAAATTACATGCGCCACCAACACTTGGGGGGCAGATCACACTTTTTACCTGAGCACGACTCTCTCTTCTCCTTCAAAACTTGTACTCTCTGTTCCTCACTTTTTTGAGTTAATAAAATATCCGGTAACCAAAAGCCATTGAAGAGTGGACGTAGGTCAAGCTAACCGAACCACTATAAATTACCTGTGTCTCTCTATCTCCCATTATTAATTTTTTTGCGTTTATTATTCACACTTGACTGGTGGTGTGAAAAATTATTTTGTGCATCATCAGGTATAACGGGGACGGGGTGGGGGTAAGGGTAAGTTCATTTCTGCACGGGTTTATACGGGTATCCCCGTATATGTCCACCGTCCAATACGTATGGTCCATCTTCAGTTCAAATGGAGCGGGTTTGGACGAATACCCATTTTTTCCTGGTCCATTGCCATCCATATGTAGGATGTTTATTTTGGTTTGAACATAGGAATCCTAAGCCCATTGGAAGCTCGACTCTTATTTCTCCTAAGGGTTTCTATCATATCCTATATATAGACGTCTAGGCTCTCTAAATCATCATTACTTTAATCACTCAAGTTTTTTAGAGATATTGTGTGTGTGTGTGTGAGAGAGAGAGAGAGAGAACATAAATTCGGAGGTCTTTGCAGCCCACACTACATTTGAATTTTTGGAGTTTGGGGATATATGATAGAAGATCGTGAGGTTCATTAAGATGTTTTCTTCGTTTGTCTTCAGATTCTATGTTTGTGCTGAGACGAAATTAATCTAGAGCAATCTCGAAGGTAAACCCTAGTTCCTTTGTACGGTTTTAAAGAATTTTTTTTTGCATTCGATACATAAGTACTGTCAATGATTCTTGGGATTTTCGTTCCAACACATTTTAATTCCTATTTAAATTTTTAGGTTAATTTGGAGGTATAAATACAAGGAGATCTAATCTCTTTGGGGATCTCTTCTAAGACCTCTTCCTTAGATTTTTACATAGGTTTTCGTGATTGTATGTTGACTATTTTATGAATGTAATTATATTTTCATAGTTCTTAAATGATTTATCTTTTTAAATATTTCATGATTGAATGAATGATTTTATTAAAGTAGCGTACTAAGAAAACTTGTTTGATTAATCATTAACAAGATTGAGTTCTTGGTATAATTAATACTTATACTTCCTTGCAAGTTTGCAGTACTAGTTCTAAATTCTTATTTTCTTTTCAATGTTATATTCATCGGTTGATTACACTAATATTGGAAGTCAACAGAGATAATCATAATATAATTTCATGAATATAATATTTAATTTACATGAATGATATCTAATCCCGAAACTAGTGAATATCTTTCGTTCATAACAAATCCTTTTAAATTTGTTCTAGTTACATAAATTCAACTCCCTCTCTATTGTTCTTTCTTTTTACCTTCATATATCCGAACCAATTCCTTGAGGATCAATCTTAGTTTTACTGAGTTATTATTACTGTTGACCACCTACACTTGGGTGCGGCTTTTTGGAGTCAAGCATCTTCATTATCGAAGAAGACAAAGTTGTAAGAGGTTTGAATTTCATCTGTGAAGGAGATTGAGATAGTGAAAGAAGAGCTCCGTGAAAGAAGGAAGAGAGAACGTAGGTCATCGTGGTTAGGATCGAAGCTCTATAAATCTTATTTGTTCTTCGTTTTGTAATATTCTCACTACATCATTTATTATATAAATTTTCTATCACACATATTATCTTGTTGATAATACAATCATTTACATCGCATATTTAGTATGAATTAAAAAATGCAAAAATTAGTCATTAAGTCACTCATCCTAATTCACACTGTCTCTTAGGTTATATTTGACATCAGAGTAAGGACTCTAGCTATAGTGGGCAACGCCATTAGCGTTAAAAAATCATGGCAACCTTAGAAAATAGCATAGTTGAAGGGGAATGCACTTTTTGACCTTCATTGTTTGATGGGAATGATTATACTTACTGGAATGCTAGAATGAAAATTTATATGATATCATTAGACGATGATGTGTGGGATATTGTTGAAGATAACTATATAGCGCCAACAAAATCAAAGAAATAATGAGAAGAATAAGAAAAAAAAATCTATTTTCCTTAAATATTAATGTCATGCATATTTTATATTGTACCTTAGATAAAAATGCATTTGACATTATTTCTACTTGTGAGATGGCACAACATATTTGGCATACACTTGAAGCTACTCATGAAGATATAAATCAAATTAAAGAATCAAAAAGTGATATATATATATATATATATATATATATATATATATATATATATATATAT
>CAUOFW020001848.1:404770-521980 GCA_963454935.2 Ilex paraguariensis | reverse complement strand
TGTGCTTCGGCTTATATGGGAGTGGGGAGACGACTCTTTCCCCGATGTGGGACAGAGGTAAAGGCTACTGTGGGGCGAGTCCTGCAGGTTAGCCGAAATCCTTTGGTGGAGGGTGGTGATATCCCGGTAATGGGAGGTTAACCCTTGGAAGACAGGGTTCCTGGTAATGGGAGCAGGGTCTTCACACTTTCTCTCTACCGACACTTGGAGGAAAACTAATAAGTGGAAGACTTTACTTTTGACCCTTTTTATACATAGCCAAGAATGTGTCATGTGTCACTTTTTTATTGGTTCATTTTTATCCCAACCAATCACATCCCATCACGTGTCTTATTTGATATAATTTTATGAAATTTAATTTAAATTATATTATGGGTTCCATAATTAAAATTTAATCGCGCGATACCCGATCGCCACTTGAGAATTCAATTGTCTCAAAATTCAATAAAAATTGATTAGCCAACTCGATTTCGCGAGATGAATCCAACAGTGAGGTCCGTTTTGTCATATGAATTATATAAAAAGAATGATTTTAATTATTGACCATTGAACTTGAAAGTATGACTATTCTTTGGGTCTTCAACCTTCATTACTCCATGAAGATAAACTGTGCAGACCACAAAAGGACTGGTCCCACGAGATGATAGCTTTCCTGGGTAGAGGTAAAATCAAAAATTTTATAAAAATACCTTTTGTCCTTTATCAAAACTCTTTCTTGAAATAGATTTTTTATGAAAATTTTTCACATTTTCTTTGTAAATCTTAGTACTTTCATATGCATCTCTTCGTATCTCCTCAAATTCATTTAAATCTAACCTTCTTTGACTACCAACAAGTTCTAAATTAAAATTCAAGGTTTTTATAGCTCAATATACTTTGTATTCCATCTCTAGTGGCAAATGATAAGTTTTACCATAAACCAGCCTATAGAAAGAAATGTTTAACTATGTTTTATATGCAGTTTGGTATGCCCACAAAGCATTAGTTACTCCAAGTGATCAATCATTTTTGTTAGGGTTTACCATTTTTTCAAGTATGTGTTTAATCTCTATGTTAGCCAATTTAGCTTAACCATTAGTCTATGGATGATATTTAGTGAACACCTTATGTTTAATACCATATTTATGCATGAGTGCAACAAATGATCTATTACAAAAATGCAATTCATCATCACTAATGATAGCCCTAGGCATCCCAAATCTAGATAAAATATTTTCTTTCAAAAATTTAATCACAACCTTGTGATCATTTGCTCGAGTCGAGATAGCCTTTACCCATTTTGACACATAATCAACTGCCAATAAATATAAGCATACCCAAAAAATATAAGAAAAATAACTATAAAATCAATACCACAATAATCAAAAACTTCTATAACAAATATGTGGGTAAGTGGCATCATATTCCTATGGGCCACATCTCCTACCTTTGACATCTATTGCATTACTTACAAAACATGAAACAATATTTAAAAAGAGAGGGCCAGTAAAAACCACATTGAAGAATCTTTGTTGAAGTCTTTTTAGATAAGAAGTGGCCTCCACAATCTTTTGAATGAAAAAACGTTATTACATCCCTTTGCTCTTTATTAGGAACACATCTCCTCATCACTTGTTTGGGACAATACTTGAACAAGTAGGGATTGTTAGAGAAGAATTGCTTCACCTCCACCAAGAATTTTTTTTCTCTCTTGTGGAATCCATTGGACTGGTAGTTACCCTATAATAATATAATATGTTATATCAGCATGCCATGACATAGCTAAATTAATAGAAAATAAATGCTTATCAAGAAAGCCATCAGAGATAGGAATATATTCATTCGTGTCTTGTAACATCAATCTTGATAAGTGGTCAGCCACCACATTTTTCACCTCTTTTTTGTCGTTAATGATTATATGAAACTCTTGAAGTAAAATGATCCACCTAATCAGCCTTGGTTTTATTTCCTACTTAGTCAAAAGATACTTCAAAGTAGCATAGTCAGTGTAAACAATAATACATGAACCAATGATGTATGACCTATACTTATCTAAGGCAAAAACTACAGGTAGCAATTCATTTTCAATGGTAGTATAATTCATTTGAGCTTAATTCAATTTTGCTAGCATAGTAGATGAAATGAGATTTCTTGTCTTGCCATTGGCCAAGCACTGTGTCGACTGCATAATCGCTTGTATTTCACATAAGCTCAAAGGGAAGATCCCAATTAGGTATTGCATGATTGGAGGTAAAATAAACATGTTTTTAAGATTTTGAAAAGCTTTCTCACAATCATTAAACCACCCAAAAGGAACATCCTTGGCCAATAAATTATATAAAGGTCATGTCGAAGTACTAAAACTCTTTATGAATCTCCTATAGAACTTGGTATGATTAAGAAATGACCTCTTTTACAGATTTAGAGGTATGGAGGTTAGAAATCAACTCAACATTTGTTTTGTTTACCTCTATTCCTTTTACAAACACTATATGACCCAATACAATACCCTAAGTCATCATAAAATGACATTTCTCCCAATAAAGTACCATACCCTTCTCATTACATCTCACAAACATTTTTCAAGGTTCTCCAAGTAATCTTCGAAGGAGTCACCAAATACTGAAAAATTGTCCAAAACGATTTTCTCCACCAAATAACTAAATATACCTATCATGCATCTTTGGAACGTGTCTGGGATATTGCAAAGCCCAAATGACATACTTCTATACGCAAACGTTCTGAAATGGCATGTAATAGTAGTTTTCTCTTTATCCTCAATGGCTATTTCTATCTGATTGTAGCTCAAATATCCATCCAAGAATCAATAAAACTATGCATCGCAACCCGCTCCAAAACTTGATCAAGGAATGGCAATGGAAGGTGATCCTTACGAGTGTAGGCATTTAGCTTGTAATATATGCAAACCCTCCACCCAGTCACTATTTCTATAGGAATTAGTTCATTTTGCTCATTTACAACCACAGTGACTCTCGACTTCTTTGGAACCACTTGTGTAACCCATTTCATATTATTATCTATGGATGGAAAGGAATGAAAGACTACATAGGAATAATTATAGGTATGTGGTCATAGTTACAAAAGGGATTACTGATATAATCAGAAGTAAAACTTCAAGACTGAACGAAATCAAGGCTACAACTACCACATCAAGTAGCTTACAAACTTCAGCTCTTACAATATCCTTCGTGATAGGATTTAATCTTCTCTGTGGTTGTTGGGTTGACTTGGCATTATCTTAAAGGAAGATCCTATGGGTGCATATGAAGGGATTAAATCCTTTAAATTTGCAATGGTCCACCCAATGGCTCTCTTGTGGGCTTTCCAAACTTACAATAGCTTCTTTTTTTGCTATGGTAGCAAGGATGAATTGGCTGTCACTAGAAAAGCATCATCACTCCCCAAAGAAAGCATACTTCAATGTAGATGGAAGTGACTTCAATTTTGATCTTGGTGATTGAACAGTGGATGGTGAAGTTCTTTTTTTTTTTTATAGTGGTATCTTCTCGAATTTAGGCACCGAAGAGCCTAACTAATAGACTTCCTCTTGGACAATTTCCTCTACATAAAAGATCTCTTCAAACTCCTCTCCCGCTGACTCCCTTCCTTGCTGTTCTATGATGGTATCTATAAGATTCAACTAGACCTCGACATCATCCCTTGATTGCTTCCTAATATTGAAAACATTGAGCTCCAATGCATATTTCTAAATGTCAGCTTCATGGATCCATTCCTGTAATTAATTAAAGTATTAAATATTGCAAGAAATGGTCTACATAAGATAATAGAAACCTGAGCAACAAGGTTAGCAACATGATAAGTGTCTAAAACTATAAAATCAACTGCAAGTAAAATTTATCCACTTGGACTAGAATGTCCTCCATTATCCTTCTTGGCATCTTCATGCTCCTATCTATAAGCTGGAGAGTAATGGATGTTGACTTCAATTTTCCAAGTTCTAGTTACTTATAGACCGAATAGGGAAGGAAGTTTACACTTGCACCCAAAACTAGTCGTGCTTGTTTTACCCAATAATCCCCAATGATGATTGAGATGGTTGGATAGCCAAGGGCTTTTTATTTGGGTAGAGTATTAGTCCGTAGGATAGTACTTACCTGCTCTGTAAGCAATGCCTTTTTTTTAACATTGATTTTTTTTATTGATTGTACATAGGTCTTTTAAGAATTTGACATATGATGATACCTATTTTATAGCATCCAAAAGTGGAATATTAATTTTCACCTGCTTAAAAATTTCTAAAATATCAAAATTATCAGATAATTTAATAGGTATGCAAAGCCTATGTGGGTAAGGAGCATGAATTGGACAACTATCAACATCAACAATGTGGGGCAACTTAGTCTCTTTACTAGTCTCATGACTTAAGAGCATCTCCAAGGGACTAGTTATTTGACATTTGTTAGCTAAAATAAAGAGTCAAATCATAAAATTTTACTACAGGGGGCTAGCTACTTTACATTAGGGGCTAAATGACTCTCTACATTTAGAGTCTCTTTTACTAGCTATTTTACATTTGAAGAGCCAAATCACTATTTATGCACTCCAATGGGCTAGCTACCTTCCCTTTTGATGACGTGTCAAGTTATACATCATTTTTGACTTAAAATATTACTAGTAGTTAACTAAAATAGAGAGTATGATTAGAGTAATTTTGTAAAAATAACTCTTTAAAATAATTATTTAATATATTTTGACTAGTTATTTTGAAGAGCACCTTGGAGATGCTCTAAGAGCAACTCCAAACGGACTGTGTAAAGGAGGACTTGAGCTATTATACATAGTTAATCCCTAAATTTTGGCTCCAACGGGTTATGTATTGTCACGCCCCAAATTTCTTTTTTTCTTAAAAAAAAAAAAAAAAAACCTCGGACGTGAGTAAGGAATAAAATCACACTGAACTTACGATAATCCTCCTCGTATTATTATATTCCATGTACTAATACATAATTCTCACATGATCATTTCAAGTATTCTTGATACAACATAAATAGAAATAATAATAACAGATTCTATCGATCGTCCTTTCAGCCTATCTTCCTGCCCGGCATTATTTCTGAAAAATGTTTGATAAGGTTGAGCTCCCCAGCTCAGTAGGATAACGTTTATCAATGACTATTAAGGTTTTAAAACAATGCATAATATAATTAAATAACAGATAAATGCAAGAATAGGGCAAGATAATAAATCAAATAAATAAATAAATTTTAGCACATATTGATCATATCAATCTGTCAATTTTTTGGTCCACGCATAAACCGTCTCCGGAGAAAACTTTGTGGTTTTGCACCCTAGGGAACCCAATGCCCTTCTTGCTTTTCTGAAAACACCAATACCGAGAATTATGTGGTGTCATACAGGCTACCACAACAACCGATATTACTAACTGGTGAACCCAAGGACTAGTAGGAATCCTGTGAATTATCGAAAGGACCACACATCTACTAACCCTCTATCATTGATTATGTGCATTCATAGTAATTTCATCAAAATCACAAAATAAAGTCATATCATAGTCAGACCTAACAGCAAATTAAATATTAAATAATAATAAAAAAAATATTTATTATGCAACTTAGTTTCATAAGAGAATTAGGGTCTTGATAAAAATACAACAGGTGCATGATAACGATTTATTTATAAAATCCTAGTTTGACCCCGTGATTATAGCAATATACTATTACATTATTGAAAATAGATTTGTTATGAAACCCTCAAATATGCATGAAATGAATCAATGATAATAAAAGATAAAAGAAATTCTACATCTACCTTGACTTCTGCTCGATACCGTGTACTGTGACAAAATAACCAAAATAATATTTTAGAATAACAATAGGTAATAAGAGCTTAGTTAACCTAAAATAATTTTTGAAATAACTAACGAAAGATAATGATACTTAAATTTAATCCAAAAATATTTAATGAGGACCAACTTTAAGTGACTTGAACCTATAAAATTTACTAAATAATAACTAAAAAAATCTTACCCAAAATTTTGATCGCAACCTCAAACTCTTAGATCAGCAAAATTTTGACTCATTTTCTCTTTTCCCCCCCCCCCTCTCTCTCTCTATCTCCCTTTATTCTCTTTCTCTGTTGTGCTTGTCCGTTTGGCCTAGGCTTGGCTATTTATGGCCAAAACCTTGCCCTTTATGTCATCGCTTACGCCATGTTACTTGCGTCATTTGGACATTTTTTTTTGGTGTATGATTAGGATATTTGACTTAGGTTATAGTCATTTGACTCATTTTTACGTGAAAAGTCTATATTTGGGGTCACAATCTACCCTTCTTAAAAAGAATTTTGTCCTCGAAATTCGATACTAACCTTGAGAGGTAAAAAGATAGAGATGTCTTGCACGAATATCTACTTCTAGTTCCCACATGGCTCCTTCAATACCATGATGTTGCCGTAGCACTTTTGCGAGTGGTATGACCTTGTTACCTAATACTTGTTCCTTGGTGTTAAGAATTTGCACAGGTTGCTCTTCGTATGTTCTATTTTCTTAATTTGGACATTCTTCCAATCGATGACGTTAGATGTATCTGGTTCACATTTCCTTAATATGGATACATGAAACACATCATGTGTTCCTGATAATTGAGCTAACAAGGCAAGCTAATAAGTTATATTTCTAATGTGTTGTGTTACCTAGAAGGGTCCAATGTATCTGAGAGCTAACTTTCTTTTTTTTCCCAAATCTAGATATTCCTTTCCTAGGAGATACCTTCAAGAATACATAATCACGCACTTGAAATTTCAAAGGCCTCCTCCTTTGATTTGCATAGCTCTTTGTGGACTTTGAGTTGTGTGTAGCCGACCCCAAACTACTTAGATATTCTCAGTGGTTTCTTGGACAAATTCTGGACCAAATAAAATGCTTTCACCAGTTTTAGCCCAACATAGAGGTGATCTACAAGATCGCCCGTATAGAGCCTCATACGGAGTCATGTCAATACTGCTTTGATAGTTGTTGTTGTAAACAAATTCTACCAGTGGAAGATGTTCATTCCAACTGCCCTTGAAATCTAGAGTGCAAGCTCCTAACATATCTTCCAATATTTGGATCACCCTTTTAGATTAGTCATCTGTTTGAGGATGATAAGCAGTACTGAGATGCAACTCGGTTCCAATGACTTTTGGTAAACTCTGCCAAAATTAAGCCACAAAGCTAGTATCTCGGTCTGACATGATTGATAATGGTACCTCATGTAATCTCATAAACTCCTGTATATAAAGTTGACTTAACGTAGCTAAAGTGTCAGTATTCTTCATGGCTAAGAAATGGGCCAATTTGGTGAGTCGATCCACTATAACTCATACTGCATTGTATCTATTTGTAGTTTTAGGTAAGCCAATTATGAAATTCATAGTGATATGATCCCATTTTCACTCTAGGATGGGTAAGGATTGTAACAATCCACTAGATGTCTGATGCTTTACTTTACTTCCTGGCATGTGGCACATCGAGTTGTAAATTTAACAACATCCTTCTTCATTCTTTTCCACCAATATTGGTGCTTCATATCTTGATACATTTTCGTGCTGCTGGGATGTATGAAAAACTTTGAACGATGACATTCCCTGAGTATCTCTTCTTTCAACTGAGCATTATCGGGTACACATAACCTTCCTTGATATAGTAATTTCCCTTTTCGTAACTACCAATTTTCAATAGCATTCCCCTCTTCTAGTTGGGTGCGGATGGATTCTAGGTAGGAATCTGAACGTTGTAATTCAACAATTTTTTGTTGGAGAACAGTTTGAGCAACGAGATTAAACAAACGTGGTTGACTTTCTACTTCACCCATCTAGATGTCATAGTCCTCTAGTGCTTCCCTCAATCGTCATTCGTCCTTCATCACGTTGATTACTATACTTCAGAATTTTTTGCTCAATGCATCAGCTACCACGTTAGCTTTCTCCGGATGGTATTGAAGTGTGAAGTCGTAATCCTCGAGATACTCTATCCAGCGTCGTTGCTGGAGATTCAAGTTTTTTTGAGTGAATATATACTTGAGACTTTTGTGATCCGAGTAAATCTGAAATTTTTCTCCATATAGATAACAACGTCATAGCTTTAAAGCAAAGACAACAGCTACCAGCTCCAACCACTTTGTTATTTTACATTAATACACATCCAAGTCCTTGTAATGATGCATCTGCATAAACATCATACCCGATACCATTTTCGGGAATAGTAAGAATAGGTGTCGTGGTCAACTTATCCTTTAGGATGTTAAATGCCTATTCACATTCTTTGGTCCACTCAAATTTTTCTCCTTTTCGGGTGAGTCGGGTCATGGGCAGAGCTATTCTGGAAAATTCTTCCACAAATCTTCGATAATATCCTACCAATCCCAAAAAACTTTGAACTTTTCTTGCGTTCTTCGATTGGTCTCAATTCATTATTGCTTCAACCTTAGCTGGATCCACGGTCACTCCTTCTTCGGATACTACATGTCCAAGAAATTTGACTTCTTTCATTCAGAACTCACACTTACTTTTCTTAGCATACAACTTGTGCTCCCTTAGTGTTAATAACACTTGGCGCAGATGTTGTACATGTTCCTCATGTGACTTTGAGTAAATGATAATATCGTCAATGAAGACGATTACAAACTAATCAAGATAAGGCTTGAATACCCGGTGCATCATGTCCATGAAAGTTGCAGGTGCATTTGTAAGTCCAAAGGGCATCACTAAGAATTCAAAATGTCCATATCGAGTACATAATGTTGTTTTGGGGATATCCTCCTCTTTGATTCTCAATTGATGGTATCCAGTTCGAAGATCAATTTTAGAATAGTAACGAGAACTCCTGAGTTGATCAAATAAGTCATCAATGTGTGGTAGAGGATATTTGTTCTTTATTATTACCCGATTCAACTTTTGATAGTCAATATAGAGTCTCAGTGTATTATCTTTCTTTTTCACGAAGAGTACATGACACCCCAAGACGACGTACTTGATCGAATGAATCCCATAGAAAAAAGTTCATCCAGCTATTTTTTTAATTCCTTTAACTCTAATAGTGACATACGGTAAGAGGCAATAGATATTGGCTTCGTACCCTGATATACCTCAATAATAAATTCTTTCTCTCTTTGTGGGGGTAGTCCAGATAATTCCTTAAGAAATACGTCAGAAAAGTCACATACTACTAAGATAACATCAGCTGTGATCTTACCTAGTTCTTCCCTTATTAAGTTGGCAAGAAATTCCAAACTACTTTTGTTCCTTATGGAAAATGGATACGAATAATGACGTTCGCCTATGAATTCAAACTCTTCATCTTCCGAGGTACGAAATGTGATTTTTTTACTATAACAATCCATGATGGCATGATAGCAAGATAATAAGTCCATTCCAAAAATTATGTTGAATCCAATTATTTCTACTAAGGTCCACAATCAACTCGCATTCCTCTATTTGAATTATGCAATTTTTGCATACCTTAGCCGTTTCCAAGAAATCCCCGGTAGGTAGGTTTATACACAATGTGGGACCCAAATGTTCGAATTCTAACCCTAATGCAATAGCATATGAAGTGCGAATAGGTTGCCTTCAGATCAAACAAAATACGTGCCCAAGAATTATAAATAAGAACGATACCTTCAATCACTTCGTTAGCAGCATCGTTATCTAGTGTAGCCATTACATAGATCTGAGGTTGGCCTTTGGTAACTGATGTTCTACTTCCTGTGTTTTTCTGTTGTGCCTGATTTGGAAACGACTGTGAAGGTCCAACTTGAGTTGTCAATCTTGTCATCTAAGTAGGGTAAGGGCGTTGTTGTGGACGAGGTTGATTGAATGACTAATAAGAACCTTAATTGGACGACCCTTGAGAGGACGTGAAGGGATACTAATTTTTAAAATGTCCAGTTTGTCCACACATAAAACATCATTTTGTATCATTGGATGCTCTGTTCTAATTTTCAGAATTTTGTTCCTGATTCACACTCCTTCTTTCATTGGTATCTTGCCCTAGCCGTCGATATGGGGTCATTCTTTGGTGATTATTGCTACCACCATTTCTTGTCTAACTTCCTCTTCCTTGTTGACGACTTCTGATATTTTGGGTATCCTCTAAGTCTCTTTTTACCAACACAACCCTTTTCACCAGTTTCTTATATTCCTTAGTCGATGCACTACGAGGCACCCTCGGATAGAAGGCTTAAGGCCTTGTTCAAATTGTTTAGCCTTCTTGGCATTAGTGATCTCTTTTTACCAACACAACCCTTTCCACCAGTTTCTTATAGTTCCTTAGTCAATGCACTACGAGGCGCCCTTGGATAGAAGGCATAAGGACTTGTTCATATCATTTAGCCTTTTTGGCATCAGTGGAAACTAATTCCGTGGCAAAGTGAGAAAGTTCAGCAAATTTGGACTTATACTGCGTGACTGATAGGTTGCGTTGTTACAATTCCAAGAAGTCAGAGAACATTTTATCCCTTACAGACTTGGGAAAATACTTATCATTAAACACTCTTTCGAAGGTGGTCCACGTCATTTGGTCTACATCCCTCATTCTTTTGACTGTATCCTACCAGTGGTCAGCTTCACCTTCAAAAAGATAAGAAGCCAAGGTAACTCGTAATCCTAGGGCAATATCCATGTCATCCATTACCTTTTTCACTTGTCGAAGTCACCTTTCTGCATCAAGTGGCTTTGTACTTCCCTAGAAGGTAAGGGAACATTGTCGTAGAAACTCCTTGAGTATCATCATTCTTCGCGTTTCAGCCACATTTGTTTGTTCCTGAATTGTTGGTTGTATTACCGTAATATAGTTATTATTTTCTGCCTGTTGGCTTGCCAAAGTAGTTAGTTTTCTGAGAAACTGGTAAATGCCACATATAGTGTCCTGTAGTGCTAGAGGGGACTGGTCATTGATAGACGTCTTTGGTTGGTCTTAAGATGTGTTTCCCTCCATCCTATAACACATAGTCCATGATATTATGACTGCATTAAAAAAACTATGACCAAATCCAAAAATTAAGAAAAATAACTCTAATTCCACATAATTAGCAACTAATATACATTTGGTTTCCTATCCTAGATGCCATTCACATGGAAAATAAAAGTCTAGGATAGTCATTTCTAAGTCATGTAGTGATACATACATTTCTATTATTCTAAGAGTTACTACTATTTACAGGCAAAATTTTTTAGAATAGTAAAGCCGATGGTACAGTTAGGGACTAAGAAGTTCCATGTCTCTCTCCCATGGAGACACATTAATTCGCAGAACTTGCAGAATCTACACGATTGTTTGCTTCGGGTGGTGCGACAGCAGGGGCTATGTTGGGTCGTGAGGTTGTGGGTTATATTCTTCATTATTGTCCAAGTTAGGGGATTCAATTGGCTGCCCCTTATGAGCCCCCGTTGGTGGCCACTGAATATTTTGTACTGGCAATCCATTCAGAATTTCCTGGTACAGGTTGGGGTTCCTTTCGATACTTAGTGCTTGATAGAGTACCCTTAGCTATGAGGCCAACCTGTGATGTACTAATTTTTTTTGTTCGGAGATTGGCATGACCGGCCAATTTTGGGACATATCTTGAATTTCGCAGCCTATCAAATTATAAGCCTCTACATTAACTCTAAGAGTCTAGTACTCATTGGCTGCCTCGGAGCCCATGTTACTGTAGGTCATGTAAAGATCATATCATGATGTCATACCTATAGTCATAAAAAGTTAGTTCTGTTGATATAAAAAAAATATAATTTGTCCATAAATAACAAAACATGCTCAGTATTAATAAATTAACACCACTATTTATATATATATATAGTTCTTATGTAAGACCTAATTCCTAGGATCTGATACCACTCTGTAATGTCCCAAAAATTTTTTTTCTTAAAAAAAAAAAACACGGACGCGAATAAGGAATAAAATCACATCAAACTTACGATAACCCTCCTTGTATTATTATATTCCACGTACGAGTACATAATTCTCATATGATCATTTTAAATATTCTTGATACAACATAAAAAAGAAATAATAATAGCAGACTCTATCCATTATCCTTTCAGCCTATCCTCCTGCCCGACATCATATTTCTGAAAAATGTTAGATAAGGAAAAGCTCACCAGCTCAGTAGGATAGCATTTATCAATGAATATCAAGGTTTTAAAATAATGCATAATATAATTAAATAACGGAGAAATGTAGGAATAGGGCAAGATAATGAATCAAATAAATAAATAAATTTCAGCACATATCGATCATATCAATCCGTCAATTTTCTGATCTACGCATGAACCGTCTCCGGAGAAAACTTTGGAGTTTTGTACCCTAGGGAGTCCAATGCTCTTCTTGTTTTCTGGAAACACCAATACCGGAAATTATGTGGTGCCACACAGACTACCATATCAACCGATATTACTAACAAGTGAACCCAAGGACTAATAGGAATCATGTGAATCCTCGCAAGGATTACGTATCTACTAACCCTCTGTCTTTTATTATGTGCATTCATAATAATTTCATCAAAATCACAAAATAAAGTCATATTGTAGTCAGACGTAACAACAAATTAAACATTACATAATAATAATAAAAAAGTATTTATTATGCAACATGGTTTCATAAAGAGAATTAGAGTCTCGATAAACATACAATAGGTGCATGATAACAATTTATTTATAAAATTTCAGTTTGACCCCATGATTATAGCGATATATTATAACATTATTAAAAATAGATTTGTTATGAAACCCCAAAATATGCATGAAATGCATCAGTGGTAGTAAAAGATATAAGAAACCCTACCTCTGCCTTGACTTTTACTCGATATTGTGTACTGTGACAAAGCAACCAAAATAATATTTTAAAATAACAATAGGTAATAGGAGCCTAGTTAACCTAAAATAATTTTTGGAATAACTAACAAAAGATAATGATACTTAAATTTGATCCAAAAATTTTTAATGAGGATCAACTTTAAGTGACTCGAACCTATAAAATTTACTAAATAATAACTAAAAAAATCTTACCCAAAATTTTGATCGCAATTGCAAACTCTTAGGTCAACAAAATTTTGACCCTTTTTCTCTTTTCTCTCTCTCTCTCCCCTTCCTTTATTCTCTTTCTCTGTTATGCTTGTCCGCTTGGCTATTTATAGGCAAAACCTTGCCCTTTATGTCATGGCTTACGCCATGTTACTTGCTTCATTTGGACAATCGTCCATTCCTTCACCATTCTTTTTTTTTTCTTTAGTGCACGTTTCCAAATATTGCAGAATCTAGATTAGGATATTTATCCTTTCAAATATATATATATATATATATATATATATATATGATTACGATATTTGACCTAGGTTATAATCATTTGACTCATTTTTATGTGAAGAGTCTATATTTGGGGTCTATTTGTTCATAAAAAAAATTTATTATTATTATATATATTGAACTTTATTTTCTTTTAATATATATATATATATATATATATATATGGGTCGTCACATGTATCCTACTAGGTATTTTCCATAATCCAATATTTGTTCGCTGGTTCTGGCGACCTCCAAGGCTAGCTATTACCTCAACAAAGGCCATTTTTTGCACAAAAATCGTCACTCCATAGAAGCTCCATCATCACAGATCAGTCCATAGAAGCTCCATCGTCTTCATCATCACAGAAGCTTTGTTCCACAGAAGCTTCATCATCGCAGAAACAAGTATGCTTTCTCTCTCTCTCGCATAGAAACTCTAGATCACAACTGGTTTCAATTGACAATTTTGGAGGTGGGTTTGAGCTGTTTTGGTTTGTTCCCTACATATGAAGGTATTATGTGCATCAGTTTGTTCAATTTTCTTGAAAATATCTGGTGGGTAGTTGGTGGTAAGAGTAGTGTCAATAGCTTCTTCAATATACTTGATATTCAGAATTTCGGAGGTTTTGAAAGGGTAAAGAGAGGTATTATGTTGTTTTTGGGTTTTGGGTGGTTGGTTTTGGGAAATTTCCTATTTAATAGTTGGAGTTAGTGATATTATTTGGTCTGTTTTTGTGGCTCTTGATTGGGGGTTAGGATTTACTGTTGAAGATCAGTGCTTTCTTCAAGCCACAAGTAACCCCCAAAAACCTAAACCAGAAGCAACTCATCAACAATCAAAGTAATGGTACCAACCCTCCTCATATGTATGAATGTTTTTTACATTCTTCTTGATTCAATCATACTTCGCCCTCCAATGGATGATTCACAGACTCATTTTTTGTTCTTAGACTTTTTCTGAGTCAAATGAGACAATCCAAAAACTGTGAGATTAAAGTTTAGTTTGTTATTCAATTTTTCTAAAATTTCATTTAATGTTTATTCACGATAATTTCTTCAGGCTTCACTAAATTTTTGTTGGGTATCATTGATAATTTTTAGCTTATGTAATAGTAAAAATGATTCAGATTGTAGACTTGTAAATAAAGTCATTGCCTGGTTATCCTTTTTATTGTCTTATGTTTATCAATTTGTGTATGTCTATGTTGTAGTTGGTTTAAAACCTTGAGGTCAGGAGTTCAATCCTTTTTGCTATTTATTTGTCTCACCTTTCTCCCCCTCTTCCCCAAGTTTCCATCCAACTGCAACTACTGAAACAAAATGACAAAGTCCTTACCATTGGAGTTTCAAGAACCACCAGTTGAAAACCACACAAAGCAGACAACTTACTCCATACCAGATTAGAAAACTCACAACTAATAAACAAGTGCTCAACTGATTCCACCAATTAGTGTCAATCAACATAACACCTCTATGAATCTTCCACCCAAGTAACTTAGCACAAGGAGGAGCATGCAGTCTTCATATGACAGAATTGTGAATTGTGAATTGTAATGTGAAAAATTTGTTAATTCTACCATGGTGGCCATATTGAATTATAGGTATTACTCATGGAATCATTCCAACATGATGTTTACTTCGTCAATCTCATGAATGATGGAACAAACTTAGATGATGATGTTATAGGTCAATCTTCAACAACATCTCTTCAAGTAGAATCTACCACCAAAAAAACGAGGTGATAATTTTACAATAGAGGAAGACATTATGATAATCTCAGCATGACTTAATACTAGTTTGGATGTTGTGCAAGGAAATAAGCAAAATCAAAGATATATTGACAAATGGTTTGAGAGTTCTTCAATGAATACAAACCTAAGGCATGCCATAGCCATAGTCAAAATTCTTTGATGAATCGTTGGTCAGTAATTCAACTAGCCATCAACAATTTTTGTGGCTGTTTTGTATAGATAGAAAGACTGAATCAAAGTGCCCTTGAACTCAATAGGCGGTTCAGCAAAATAATCACGATATAGTCTCTCGTGCCCTTGAACTCGATTGTGAAAAATAACTGAATGACCTTGAATGGAACCACGATATACACCAGAGCTTTCCTTGCTATTGAGTTTGTTCATTTTCATAATACAAAATTTTTACCATCTTCAATTCATCATCGGAGTTAGAATCATCTTGATTGCAGGATGACAAGCCATAACATAAACACCAAAAAGAGTGCAATGCCAATAAATATAATTGAGGTATATGACAATGGGAGAGAGAAAATCTTATTTATACATATCCAAAAATATGATTGCTGCAAATATGATTATTAAAAAATAACCGTTATGACTGGTAAAAAATTCAAAATTTAAAATTTCGATAACGTGACCGTTTTAAATATAATCGTTATTAATAACAATCAAAATTTTGAAATTTTGATGACGTGCCGTAATACGTCAGCAAGTGATGTCATCAATATAGTGATGACGTGACATGCTACACAATATTTTAGATTTTAATAATTAATATTTAGTTAGAGTTAGTTGAAATAGTTAGCTAAAATAGAGAGCGTTGTTGGAGTGAATTAATAGGAGTTGATCTTTAAAATAGATAGTGTAATAAGAAAATATATTTTAGCTAGCTATTCTAGATAGTCTCCTTGTAGTTGCTCTAAGGGAGTTAAATACTTGAATTTTATTCTCATATATATTTTTTCATTTATTTCTCACAGTACTCATTTGTATTATAAGAAGAATCATTTAATTTGTAATTAATTTATACCTCAATATAATCGATAATGTACAAAAATGTTGATATATTTTTTGAGACAATATATTTTGAGAAAATGTTATCAATTTTTTTAAAAATATAATGAGTAAAAATTAATTTTAAATTATATAATTAAAAATTAAAAAAATTATTATTTAATAGAATAAGATTAATTTTTTAAATGTTCAAATTTTATATTACACTTGAGACATGGTAATTAGAAGATAAAGTAAAAAAGAGTCCACCGTCTCTAATATAAAGGACCTTGACCGTTGTATCTGTCCAACAGCTAAAATTTATCCTTAAATTTAACAGGTCCTCTTGTCAATCCTCTCTTTGGCTCAGAATCTCGACGCCCGCCGCTGCGAAGGAAACGAAAAACAGAAGGAAAGGAGGCAAAAAAAACACAGAAAAAGAAAACGAAAATTAAATTCGAAGGAAATAAGAAAAACCAAGCCCACCATTCTCGTTCATTCTCACTCGGTATTTTGTCTCTCCTTTTTCTCCTTTGAATCGATGAATGCTGGTGTCCAATTTTGTGTTGTATTTTGAGGAGGTTTCTTGAACCCTAGAATTTTATTTTGCTTCAACTAGGGTTTGGGAAATTCATATGCTCAATTCTGTGAATTTTTGTGTTATTTTCATGTTACGTTGGTGTAGGGTTTTGTTTGGATGCTTAGAATACTGTCTAAAGCTTTGATTTTTTTTTTTTAAAATTTTTTTGGGATTATTGCTCTGAATATTGGTTTAGCTTTGTTTTTGAGGTCAATGTTTTGTGTGAATTTCAGAGTTAGTATATATTGGTCTGTGACGATGAGAATTGATCATTGAATTTAATTTTTTTTAGCTAGTGGTCACCGTAGATTAATGATTTTACTGTTAGTTTGCTGGATATAGAGTTTTCAGTTTCTCTTTTGGAATTATTTATTATTAGTAATTGAGGTAGAAGCCTTAAGTCTGAATTTTAATTTGCGAGTGCGGTAGAAACACAATTGAAAGCTTACTGATAAGAAAAGAACCCAATTGAAAGTTCCAATCTGTGTGGTTGGGACTTTCTTTTTGGACTTTTTTAGTTGCTTTGTGTGGAAGTAAATCGTGAGTCACTGTTTGGAGGTAGAAGAATGTTTCAATTTTAGTGCTACATATATTTAAACACTTTTGGACTTTTAATTTTCTTGGGATTATAATTGTGCGATTGAATATATGTGTTATGAGTGTTGGACTGATGCATTATGTTAGTCGAGTTGCGTCCAATTGCCATAAGTACTTTTTTTTTTTTTTCTGTTGCTGGTAACATCAACCTTCCCCAATCGTGAGTCACTGTTTGGAGGTAGAAGAATGTTTCAATTTTCGTGCTACATATATTTAAACACTTTTGGACTTTTAATTTTCTTGGGATTATAATTGTGTGATTGTATATATGTGTTATTAGTGTGGACTGATGCATTGTTTTAGTCAAGTTGCATCCAATTGCCATAAGTACTTTTTTTTTTTCTGTTGCTGGTAACATCAACTGTCCCCTCTTGAGTGTGTTGAATTATTGGAATTGAGAAAAAAGGTTATTTGAATTGATACTTGGGTTGATTCTAGAACATGGATTCTGGAGATTTGATTGGTTCCTGAAAAGGCTAGCTCCTTGTACTTGTTTTCTCCTGATTTTGGTAGGTTACTTAGTGGGTTTAGTCTTAGTGAAACATATTGTTAAGGGGACAAATCCTTAGAAGATATGGGTTGTGGTAATTGAATTTGAGTTATGGTGGGAATAGAAGATTTGAAGTAGCTTCAGCTAGTTCTGAGTGGGGTTTTACAGGCAACCATCCAGATGGGCATAAGGTAACCGTTCTGACCCAAATTTAGATAGGTCTGGTGGCTTTAGAAAGGTGCTGAGAGATGGATACTTGGTTCCGGAATGGGCATGTTGGCGGGTAGTGTTTCAGTGCCTGGGGATTTGCCCCCATCATCACATTGTTAATGCTGGAGCCGATAGTAAATGGGTGAGCAAAAAAACACACGGTCAGGTGAGTTAAGGAGCTTTCTAAGGAGGCAATTCTTTTGGAGCTATTCATCTGAAGCTTTCCCCTCCTGTGGAGGAACTAAAGTGATTTATGGTAGTTGCTATAGATACATGTACCAAAAGCCAGGTGTTTAATTTATTTCTTTCTAATCATTTTGAGATACGAAGTTGATTTTGCAATTAATTTATTTATGCTATTATTTCTCTGTATATATACCATCTGTTTTACTATGTTCTTGGCCATTTCTACTTCAACTATAGTTAAGATACTTTTTAAAATTTGTAGTTTGTTATTCAAGATCATGCTTTTTCCTGCTTGTTCTTCTTGATCCAAGATATATTTTGTTCCTATTGGTGCTAGGAGAATAAAGTGGACCTCCTGATCTAAATGGGAAAATCTAGGATGTGGTCACTTAGGCATTTTCCTGATCTTTAGTTCTTGTTTGCTGAAGATGTAACTTCTATGACTAGGGGTAGAGCAGAGAAGTTGGAAGATCTCTTACATAAATTGAGCAAATATCACGGCGCTGTATCGTAAAAGCAGCAGCTGTGGAAGGAGCTATTCTAAATGAACGATCAGGTGGGTTGAACTTGAAGATGGGAATCCAGAGTCAAAGAAATTCTCCAGATCTTGTAACTCAGAAATTGGAGGATCGGCCTAAGAACGTTGTTCTGAAGCGCGTGCGCACATCAATAGCAGAAACGCGGGTTTGTAGTTGATACAATGTTGCAGTTTGATCTCTATTGGCATTCCTGAAACTTTTATTTTTAAAAAATAAGCTTTTCATGATTCGTAATCTGAAACTTGTTCTTTCCGTTATGCTTTGATACATGCCTGCATTACTGGTTTATGTGACACACAACTGGTTGGTGAGATCATCAGTACTTTTTGGACATTTCCTGAAAAATTGGATTGATCCGTCTTAATTTGCATCCATTGTAATGTGCAACTCAAGGATCAAAATATCGTTTCGAAACGTCCGAAACGTTTCCGNAAAACACACGGTCAGGTGAGTTAAGGAGCTTTCTAAGGAGGCAATTCTTTTGGAGCTATTCATCTGAAGCTTTCCCCTCCTGTGGAGGAACTAAAGTGATTTATGGTAGTTGCTATAGATACATGTACCAAAAGCCAGGTGTTTAATTTATTTCTTTCTAATCATTTTGAGATACGAAGTTGATTTTGCAATTAATTTATTTATGCTATTATTTCTCTGTATATATACCATCTGTTTTACTATGTTCTTGGCCATTTCTACTTCAACTATAGTTAAGATACTTTTTAAAATTTGTAGTTTGTTATTCAAGATCATGCTTTTTCCTGCTTGTTCTTCTTGATCCAAGATATATTTTGTTCCTATTGGTGCTAGGAGAATAAAGTGGACCTCCTGATCTAAATGGGAAAATCTAGGATGTGGTCACTTAGGCATTTTCCTGATCTTTAGTTCTTGTTTGCTGAAGATGTAACTTCTATGACTAGGGGTAGAGCAGAGAAGTTGGAAGATCTCTTACATAAATTGAGCAAATATCACGGCGCTGTATCGTAAAAGCAGCAGCTGTGGAAGGAGCTATTCTAAATGAACGATCAGGTGGGTTGAACTTGAAGATGGGAATCCAGAGTCAAAGAAATTCTCCAGATCTTGTAACTCAGAAATTGGAGGATCGGCCTAAGAACGTTGTTCTGAAGCGCGTGCGCACATCAATAGCAGAAACGCGGGTTTGTAGTTGATACAATGTTGCAGTTTGATCTCTATTGGCATTCCTGAAACTTTTATTTTTAAAAAATAAGCTTTTCATGATTCGTAATCTGAAACTTGTTCTTTCCGTTATGCTTTGATACATGCCTGCATTACTGGTTTATGTGACACACAACTGGTTGGTGAGATCATCAGTACTTTTTGGACATTTCCTGAAAAATTGGATTGATCCGTCTTAATTTGCATCCATTGTAATGTGCAACTCAAGGATCAAAATATCGTTTCGAAACGTCCGAAACGTTTCCGTTTCCAAGGAGACCAAAACGAAACAGTGATGAAATCGAAATTCTGATATTTCGAGGTATTCCATAATGTTTTTAAATGTATTAGAATATTTCAGTACATTTGCACAATTGTTTTAAAATTTTTCAAGGTATTTCAAGATATTTTCATCAATATTTTAAAAAAATAATTTTTAAATTTTTTATTTTTTTCATTATGTTTTTGAAATAGGTCGAAATGTTTCTGAAGCACGTCGAAACGTTTCCGTTTCCTAGGTGACCGAAACAATACCCCGAAACAATATTTTGATCCTTGGTGCAACTTGATAGTGTATTATATAGATGACATAATATTCATTGAAGAAGATTCCACATCAGCTATGGGAATTTGAGATGGATTTTTTCATGTGGTAGTGGATGACATAATATTGTAAGTCTTATAATCGAAAATAGTATCAGAATCAAGATATGCGCAATAAAGAACTCAATTCTCAAGTGTCATTCTAATGTCTTATTGTTGCTCAATCTTGTGTCCCATACTTATCACACTCTTGGTTGGTAAGGGTATCATTTACTTTGGGTACATCTCATCACCTCAAATGATGTACTAAGTACCTTTTTCCCATACTACTACAGGCTCACCGGAGTAATGCCCTATCACGGCAATCTCCAGTAATGACAAAAAATCAAGATGTGTTTAAGGATTTTGGTGCTGGTTCTCATTTGGTTGAAGAAAAGATTCGCAGTCAGCCTGCAGGAGGGGAAGGGTGTGAAAGGAAAACTAAAAGGAAGCGTTCAGTAGGTACACTTTTGACAAGACCTATTGATAGTGATGGAGATTTTAAACGAAAAATGCATCATAGTCTTAGCAGGGAACCTGGCTTGCAATCTCGTGATGGCCAGAGTTTCAGGTAAGTGCTTCATTATTGTAAGAAACATGTAATGTTGTGTTATACTGCTGCTGTTTTAGGACCTTTCTCTCACCATTTTATATCAACCTTGATAATAATTTCCAAGAGAATGTTGTTGAATTTCTTAGAAATCGGATGCTTTCTTGGAAATCACCTATTTTAACCACTTGAAAGATAATAAAGCTGCTATTTCCAATTCAGTTGCATAAAAGCATGCATATACTTTTCTAAAAAGAAATATTCAAATCTTATACCGTGGTAACAACATTGGACTGGTAGAAGATAGTGTAGTTGTGCCAAAACTTCCAAAACATGAAAATGTTCTAAGTATAGAAATTTAGAGACTGGTGTGTGAGCTTTTAGCAAATCATTTACCATTTGCCGTTTTTATTTATTACACTAAAATAAGCTTTGAGGAACTTATATCGACAGTTGTTTGGTGAGAAAGTACTATCAACTTGAAAGTGCAACCAAGTAAAAATTTTAAACAAGTTCAAATTTTGAATTGAGTCGGATGGACAAGATTGGATAGACTTAAAAGCTTAAAATTTTAAAATGGGATTGATATACGAATAATGACTATCAATATTTTTCCATGAGTAAGTGCTGGTTTTACTCTCCCACCTTCGAAACATATTATACATCAGTTTTGACTTTGCATTAATTTGCCCATACTACAGTCTACTTATTATGAGGAATGGAGAAGAATAATCTATTATGTATTCGCCAGTGTTAGATTTTTTTTCCGCACATTGCTTTAAAAGCAGAAGGCAATAATAGTGTTCTTGAACTTGACATCTGCCACAGATCAGGAGCTTCTAATGGTACTGGTGGCATAAACAATTTGGATGACACTTCCTTGCCTGTTGGTTCTCGTGCAACACCTGGAAATGAACGGGAAAAAGTCACTCTTCCTAGGGATTTGACAGCTGGGTTAACTAAGCAGAGGCTTCTAATAAAAGGAAACAACAAGTATGTACCCACTCATTTAAGATAGGATATTATAAGTCAGTATCAGATTTTTTTGCAGCTGACTCATCTTTAGATGTAATGAAATTAGAGAGATTGTTTTGCCCTTTTTTTATTGTTTCGACAGTATGATCTTTTGTCCCAGCCGCATTTTCTTATGTTGGATGCATGTATATCGTATTCTAGGTTATTGAATTGCAAGGACAATAGTGTCGACTGTCCTAGTCCAGTTATAAAAGGCAAGGCTTCAAGGGCCCCACGAACAGGCTCTATGATTGCAACAAACTCAGCTCTTAATAATCGGCGTGTATCTGGAACACTTGAGAGCTGCGAGCAAGTATCAACTGGATACAAAATCCCTTCAATTGATGGGGCTAGCAATCGCAAGCGTGCTATGCCCTCAGAATCATCCTCTCCACCCATGGCTCAATGGGTTGGTCAGAGACCACAAAAAATTTCCCGCTGTAGGAGGGCTAATCTGGTGTCTCCAGTCTTGAACCATGATGAAATGCAGACATCACCCGAAGGTTGTTCCCCTTCTGATTTTGGTGCTAGATTAACTTCTAGTGGAACCAATAGTTCTATTCTTTCCAGGGTTGCAGGCAATGGTACCCAGCAATTAAAAGTTAAACTTGACAATGTTTCATCCCCAGCCAGATTTTCCAAGAGGGTAGAATCTTGTGCTGGCGAAAACATGCCAAATGAGAAAGGTACAAGTAGTGGAGAATTGGAGGAAAGAGGTGTAAATGCTGTTCAGAATGTTAGGTCTTCTGTAATGCTTACAAAGAAGAGTAAATTAGTTATCAAGGAAGAAATTGGTGATGGTGTGCGCAGACAAGGACGAAGTAGAAGGGGTTCCTCATTTTCTAAGGCTAGAAATTCTCCAGTAAGGGAGAAGTTGGATAATGCAGCATTTACAAAGCCCCTTCAAAGTGCAAGACCTAGGTCTGACAAAAATGGAAGGTGCTGATCCTTTTTTTAAATGAAATCGATACTCCACTTTTACCTTCTCTTATGGCTGTTTTACTTATGGATGATTGTATCTAATGTTGCAGTAAATCAGGCTGTCCTTTAGAAAAGCTGTCCGATAATAGAGGCTTTTCTCGTCTTGGGAATGTGCCAAAGAGTGGTTCTCCCAATATCAATGGTATATCATCAAAACCAACTCATCAGTTTTCAAAGTTTTAGATTGTCAGTTTCAGTTGCCATTTTGCTTTGAGAATTTGGTTTATTCTGAGAGACTTTAGACTTTAAAGGGAAAATTGGCCTCTTGTTTTATTCACTAAAGATTTTTCTGTGTATTTTGGGCCTGCTGACCAACCCCTACCCCCCTCCCATGCACGCACAGCCAAAAAAAAAAAAAGGAGAAGAAAACAGAAAAAACCCCCAATTTTGTGTAAATTAATTTAGCACTTATTTGGAAGCTTTTGAGGGATACGAGGTATAGTTCCTATTTATCTTAACCCACAACACCAACCCCCACCATTTACATACACACGCACACTCCCATAGACAGTTATTGTTTCCTGATTGCACAATTATTTTGCATACAATATTCCAGGGGAATCAGATGATGATCGTGAAGAACTCTTAGCAGCTGCAAATTTGGCTCGTAACGCTAGTCGTATGTGTCTGACATGAATTACATTTCACTACAAAGAAATTTCATTTTTTTTCTTTCTTGTGCAATGTGAGAATGCTTATCAGTAGTGTATTGTTTGCCTTTGCAGATCTTGCCTGTTCAAGCCAATTTTGGGAAAAAATGGAACCAATGTTTGCTTCGATCAACTTGGAGGGCAGATCCTACGTAACTCAACAGGTGGTGACCATAATCTACTGGAAAAGATTATTTTGTATCATACTTTGTTTCTTTTCCTCTGTTGAAATAAAAATAAAATTTTCACCAAGTCGTCATTAAGATTCTTATGCTTGTCTATTCTTTTGGATCAGCTGAAGTATGCAGAGGAACTTCAGGAAAGCCTATCTCAGATGTTTGACTATGGATCTAGTGTTTTGGTATTTCTTAAAGTCAGAAATCTTTATATTTTTTCGCATCATTTGCTAACTTAGAACTCATGTTTTCAGCATTTTGCTTCTAATTTCTTACTACACTGTGTTTAGCCTTTAGTGCATAACCAGCATTGCATTTCATTTTAATTGAATTTGTTGATCTCCTTTTCTTATTACAACAATTTGAGTGCAACTTTCTGGTTCATATAATTCATATACAGATAGTATCAATTGTATGAGAGGGATAAAGTATTACATTTTGTTTTCAATGGCACTTGAGCCCTATAAAGGATCAATTTTTGAAGAAACGAGTGGATATAATGAAACTGAAAAATGGATTTATGCAGATGTGAAATATTATAAATTTGGAATAATTTGTTTTTTTGGTCATGTTTTTTGGTGTTTATATGAGGATCTCTTGGACTTGCTTTTCTGTTGTCTTGCTCCTTATCTGAAAGAAGCCTGTAGTTTTGTCTGGAAACTGCTGACTATGTTTTTTTTTGGGCAATGCAAACTGTGTTCTGTTATATTAGCCTAGAAGGACCTGTTCTTTAGATACAGCATGAGATTTTTAGTTTCTTTTTGGAACTCCCTGGCATTTTCTGGCGCTATTTATTTCCCTTCTTTGGCACCATTGACTTTCTTTCCTTCCCCATTTTTTTTAATTCCTTGTTTCCCTTTTATTCATCTTTGCATTGCGATTATTTCTGATTTTCCTTTTTTTTTTGGTGTGTTTATGTTCTCTAATTTTTTTTATGCATTTTGTGTACACGGTCTTGTGTTTTTTTTGTACAAATACTTCATCATTATTAACCTCAAGAGGAAAATAGCTGTTCCATTTATCTTGTGTTCATTTTGTGTCATTGTGGCATTAGTTGTCAAAATCCGAAAGGCAATTTCAAACATTTGTAGTGGACGTTTGGTCTGAATCGTTGTGTGTTGAGTTCTGAACTTCTTTTTACTTTCTCAGGTTGATATTGTGCATGAAGAAGTTTCTGTATCTCATAACGTTTCTGGAGAAAGAAATAGACGTCTGGGAAATCAAATTGGATCCAAGGATTCAGCTAGTATAGGTGAGTTGGTTGATCAATTTCGGGACACTGCTCTTGTTGGAGCACTAGACTCGGGGCGAAGATTTAATAAAGTTACTCCACTGTACCATAGAGTACTATCAGCTCTCATTGTAGAAGATGATATAGAAGAATATGAAGAAATCGATGCTGGGAGAAATGTGTTGCTTCAGAATGCTACAGGCGATCGACCTTATGATGCATGTCTCCTTATTGATGCTGAACCTAGAAGGGGGCATAGAATGGAATTTGAATGTGAGTCAATGTTTGGTGTGCAAATTCAGGAACCTGGCACCGGAAACATATTAGGTTCTTGCAATGGAAGTATTGCTTTTCACAGAAGCCCCAGCACCCAGAATCCTCCATGTAAGGATGCCCTATTGGTAGGAGAGAGTTTGTATAAGGATTCAGATGCCAAGGTGTTGGCTGGGATTTCTAGAAATGATCTGGAAGGACCACAGAGTTCACAAAAGAAGGTTTTGGCCCTTTTGCCCTTTGATTGTCAGTATGAGCACATGTGTATAGATGATAAACTCTTGCTGGAGCTGCAGAGTATCGGCCTATATCCAGAAACAGTGGTATGCTTTAGTTGTATAAGACTTGATTAATGTTGTTTATCATCTTTCAATAGAAAGGCTATGCCATGAAGTTTCCCAGCACATCCCCCAACTTTTTTCTCTGCAAAAGTTCACTCTACGAGGTTAATGTGCAGCTAAACTTTTGTATATTGTTCATTTGCATGTGTGTTGCATGGTAGAATCGTTTTAAAGAATAGCATTTTACCTTTGAAGTCGGCTATCATTTCCTTTTAACAACACTAAAATTTGTTTGTTTTTCTTACAAATTTTTTGCCATTCTTGCATTCCTTTCTGGGATGCCAACAGCCCGATTTAGATGATCGAGAGGATGAAGTGCTCAATCATGGAATTTTGCAGCTGAAGAGAGGACTTCATGAACAGGTTATGCTGCGTCAGACCTTGCCTCATGTAGCATCTCACATTTGCACTAACATATATGTTCATCTGGGCGGAACCTTTAGATATCACAAGTACAATGTTGTTAAAACATTGTTTCTACATGTGCTATAATGCTAAAAGTTTTGTTTATTTATGTGATTTTCTTTCTTAATCCTTAGATTGGTAAAATGAAGACATGCTTGGAAAAAATATGTAAAGCTATTCAAGGAGGGAGGGAAAAAGGATGGTAATTACTCAATATTTGGATGCTTTTATGACGTCCTTTTAGATTTCTACCATGAATCTAATTTTCGCATATGTTGCATCGTGTGGATATAAGTAAGACGTGTTTATTGTGCAGGGATCTTGAGCAGATTGCAATGAGTAGACTGGTTGAGTTGGCTTACAAAAAGCTGCTGGTAATTGTTTCCTCCCTTTCCGGATTATCTGGTTGTTTCTCTAAAGCCAGGAGCCAATCTTCCTTGTGCCCATGTTGTCGTCTATATGATTGTTTAGAATTTTTTTTTTTTGTTTCTTAAATTTTTAAAAAAAATTTCATATTATAAAAAATGGTATTTTATGCAATACCCCTCAAAAAGACATTATTAATGCATAAGTGGATGCAATGGTAGTTTTTTAAATGGGACTGGGACACCAGATTATGTTCTTTTCTTTCTGACAAGGATATTCAAAGGGAAGAAGGCATGGTTAATGCCCTAAATGGTCGTACAATTTTCACCTTTGCCAAGAATAGGAGGAAATCCACTTTGATAGTTAAGACTAATCTTGGGGNATTGGTAGGAGAGAGTTTGTATAAGGATTCAGATGCCAAGGTGTTGGCTG
The DNA here is from genome assembly GCA_963454935.2 of Ilex paraguariensis. Classification (NCBI taxonomy): domain Eukaryota; kingdom Viridiplantae; phylum Streptophyta; class Magnoliopsida; order Aquifoliales; family Aquifoliaceae; genus Ilex; species Ilex paraguariensis. Next base: position 495,162 of record CAUOFW020001848.1, on the reverse strand, counting down.
GGATTTCTAGAAATGATCTGGAAGGACCACAGAGTTCACAAAAGAAGGTTTTGGCCCTTTTGCCCTTTGATTGTCAGTATGAGCACATGTGTATAGATGATAAACTCTTGCTGGAGCTGCAGAGTATCGGCCTATATCCAGAAACAGTGGTATGCTTTAGTTGTATAAGACTTGATTAATGTTGTTTATCATCTTTCAATAGAAAGGCTATGCCATGAAGTTTCCCAGCACATCCCCCAACTTTTTTCTCTGCAAAAGTTCACTCTACGAGGTTAATGTGCAGCTAAACTTTTGTATATTGTTCATTTGCATGTGTGTTGCATGGTAGAATCGTTTTAAAGAATAGCATTTTACCTTTGAAGTCGGCTATCATTTCCTTTTAACAACACTAAAATTTGTTTGTTTTTCTTACAAATTTTTTGCCATTCTTGCATTCCTTTCTGGGATGCCAACAGCCCGATTTAGATGATCGAGAGGATGAAGTGCTCAATCATGGAATTTTGCAGCTGAAGAGAGGACTTCATGAACAGGTTATGCTGCGTCAGACCTTGCCTCATGTAGCATCTCACATTTGCACTAACATATATGTTCATCTGGGCGGAACCTTTAGATATCACAAGTACAATGTTGTTAAAACATTGTTTCTACATGTGCTATAATGCTAAAAGTTTTGTTTATTTATGTGATTTTCTTTCTTAATCCTTAGATTGGTAAAATGAAGACATGCTTGGAAAAAATATGTAAAGCTATTCAAGGAGGGAGGGAAAAAGGATGGTAATTACTCAATATTTGGATGCTTTTATGACGTCCTTTTAGATTTCTACCATGAATCTAATTTTCGCATATGTTGCATCGTGTGGATATAAGTAAGACGTGTTTATTGTGCAGGGATCTTGAGCAGATTGCAATGAGTAGACTGGTTGAGTTGGCTTACAAAAAGCTGCTGGTAATTGTTTCCTCCCTTTCCGGATTATCTGGTTGTTTCTCTAAAGCCAGGAGCCAATCTTCCTTGTGCCCATGTTGTCGTCTATATGATTGTTTAGAATTTTTTTTTTTTGTTTCTTAAATTTTTAAAAAAAATTTCATATTATAAAAAATGGTATTTTATGCAATACCCCTCAAAAAGACATTATTAATGCATAAGTGGATGCAATGGTAGTTTTTTAAATGGGACTGGGACACCAGATTATGTTCTTTTCTTTCTGACAAGGATATTCAAAGGGAAGAAGGCATGGTTAATGCCCTAAATGGTCGTACAATTTTCACCTTTGCCAAGAATAGGAGGAAATCCACTTTGATAGTTAAGACTAATCTTGGGGCTTTAACTTGGAGATTTGGTTTGTTCATAAAGCCATCCAGTTTTCATATCTCCAGACAGACCAGAGCCAGATTTCTGCCTTTTTTGGATCTCAGGTTTGCTTAATGGCACAATGCATCAATTCGAAGAATTCCTCAGTGAAATGACATATATAATATATTATAGATTTATTACTAAAAGGTGGAAACAATCTACAGTTTCTCATCCTGTACTTCTCAGATCTATGTTGTACTGTGACTACTGTAGTTGCTTTAACATGTATGTCAGCTTGCTAAGGAATTTAATGTTTATGCACTTATCTCACTGGTGTTGAAGGTGCTGAAGACCAGAGAAATTTGTTATGGATCAATCCAGTTTTGTATTTTATGATGTATGTCTCAAGAGTAGAACACAGAATGATTGTTGTAAGAGCTTTGTGCATCATTAGTGGAGTTGCTAGTATGCAGTAATGCATGGGACTTACTAGTAACACATTATAGAAAACGTGTTAGCCCACTAGCACAATTTCTTATTTGTGTAAAGTCCAATTCATGCATATTGTGAAGCTTAAGTTATGTCCATCATGTGTTTGCTAACCGGAGCTTTGGGGTGTGTGTAAATTAAGTTTTTTCGTGCTGTTGTCATTAGGTGGATCATAATACATCATATGGCCCATGCTGTATTATTTTTAAAATGTCAGCAGGACAATTTTGTCCTCCATTTTACTTACATTACATCTATCTTCATTTTGCCTCTGTCTGCTTAGTGTGACCTCGATTTGAGTTGCATTGATATGTTATCCTTATCGAAAGACTATACGAGAGGACATATCCAATTATCAAGTTTGTTGGATTTGAGTTTATTCTTTGGAATGCTTCTTTTAGAATGATTCAATTATTTTTCTCTTTGTAATAGATCTTGCATGGATATATATCTATGAGAACTAAATATTATGGGCTTTTCTATCTTTAATTTTTCTCACTAGATAGAGTAATGTGTGACTCTGTGTATTCCATAACAATGTACATTAGTTATGGTTTGATCTTTGTTTTTTATCCATTCTGATGGTAGGGTTAGTGGCCCTAGTGGGGTGGGGAATGGGGGTTGTGATCTCGGATACTTTTATAGTCCAACAGCCATTTTTCTGATGAGGTAGTTTGAGTTACACATGAATGAGCTTTGCCTGATTATGGTAATCATTATATTTTGGAATAATGGATGGCAGATGAACTTTTCCCATGTTTCTACCTCCTTTCTTTAAGCTAGAATTTTTGTTGCTTGATTATTATGTCATCGGCTATGCTGTTGAATAGGATTGCTTTAGATTTGAATCATGAAATGTCTCTGGGGTTAATTTGGCAGGCTACTCGAGGAAGTAGTGCTGCTAAAATGGGGGTTGCTAAGTTGCCAAAACACGTTGCCTTGGCTTTTGTGAAGAGGACTCTTGCTAGATGTATGCAATTTGAAGATTCAGGGACGAGTTGCTTTCATGAACCTGCACTTCGGGATATTATTTTTGGTGCACCTCCTCGAGGCAATGAGGCAGAAGCTACGACTTGTACTGGTCTGGAAGTTGCTAACAGTAAGCATCTCAAATTTTGTTGCCCTTAGACAGATGCCAGGCCGTTTGGTCTGCACAATATAAGTAAATGTTACTGTATTTTAAACAAATGCTGAATTATCTTTTCATGTTTCATTTTATGATATGGCATAACTCTTGACAACCTATTATGTGGGTATGGTGCTCGACACTAAAGAAGATGCTGTTTTTGATACTTTTTATACACAGTAATCTGTAAAGTATATTTCTGCCTTCTAATGATATTGACATGCTTCCGAAACCCCTGGTATGTTAAGTTTCTCTCAGCTTGGCTTTATTTAATGAATGACTTTCTTTTTTTGGTTTAATAGGTTCCTTCCTCTGTAATGCTGATGGGTGTCCATCATCTACATTTGAAATTTTAAGTGATCAAGCTTTCGCCAAAAAAGGGCCAATATCAAACAGAGGGAATAGAAAGAAAGCATTTGTTGATGATGTTGCTGGAATTACTGCCTTGAGCACCACATCAACTTTTGGTAGCTCTCTTTTGGGTGGAATGAAGGAAAAGAGAGGCAAGAGCGAGGGGGAGAAAGATATGACAACCAGAAATAATGTTGCCAAAGCCGGACACTCAACTATGAGTTGCTTTAAGGGTGATCGTAAAACGAAAATGAAGCCTAAGCAGAAGAGAGCTCAGCTATCAACATCAGGAATTGGATTTATTAGCAACTTCACAGAAACAACACATCCTTCGGGCATTTCAGCTAGTAGTTCTACTGAATTGGTCAATAGTAGTGGCCACAGAAAAAGAGAGGTTGGGTTCGTGCCCCTTGGTAGCATTTCTGAGGATTCACCTAAGGATGTCAAAGAACCCATGGATTTTGCAAATTTGCAGCTACATGAGTTAGATCTGATAGAGGAACTAAGTGTAGGCGCTGACCTTGGCAGGCCACAAGAAGATCTCAGTCCTTGGTTGAACTTCGATGAGGATGGTTTACAGGACTATGATTCAATGGGCCTTGAAATACCAATGGATGACCTATCAGAGTTGAACATGTTTTGATCACGACTACAGATTGTACATTCTTGTGGATTATTTAATTCGTCAGCCGGGAATAATCTTTTTCTTGATTTGACAGAACAGCTACCTTAGGATATGTCTCGGGTCAATTGGAACTTGTAATTATGGAATTTTTTTGGTATATTTGTGCAAAGAAGCCATTAAAAGTTCCTGATTATTTATGTGATTCAGACAATATATCTCCCAACAAATTGTGGGGGTTTGAGGGGCTTTTCTGCTGTCATTTTTTGCAGAATTTAGCTCCATTAATTTCTCAATAATTTTTTCAATATTTATTGAAATTTGCATTGCAGATACCCCAAGTTGTTTTGCTTATATCTTTTAGCCTTTCTGTGCCACTTCTGTTTTTTTTAGCCATGCACGCAAGGATCAACATATTACGAGTGGCTGATGACAAAGCTATTTTGTTAATGCTAGATTGTACAAATGCAATTGACCCAGTGCAGGATATATTGTTGCGTTACTAACATAATGTGTCATGTTTGTTTCTCTTTGGTTGTTATTTTAGTGAACATGTGATGGGTGGCTGGAGGAGATGTTATTAACATGTTAAACAATTTTGCCGATTCTCTAGGGCAATATAACAATAGGTAATCAACATGTAAAAGGTCTCTTCTGCGATTTACTTGTCATTGCTGTTGAGTAATCTTGGTCTGAAGGTTTTCATTTAGATGCTCTCAGACCATGGAGCCCAAGTGTGAACTGGGCTTGGGATGTGGGAAAGGAATCTCTTGTGACATAATTTGTCTCCTGAAGTGTCTATTAATGTGAAAATTTTGAATTGATATGCTATTGGTGTGGCTCTCAATTTCTGTGTTTCAAATGGAAAATCAAAAGTACACATATCCTTCTCCATCGGGTATTTATCTCCTTATATATCAGCCCTTTAGTCAAATTCTGTCACATATATGGGGAATAGCTGGCTCAATCTTTGGGATGATGGCTGTGAGCTCTTTCTTATGTTGGTTTTTGACGATTACCCGTTTGAGGCATTGTTTCTTCTTCCTTCTTTTCTTGTTCAAATTAATCTTTTGCTTTTAAGTAACACTTATCTCGAGTGTCTTAACATGTTTTTGTGGCATTGCAGGTTGGCTTTAGGAATAGTCTTCTTTTGAAATTTTCATGTTGTGGTCTTTTTGTGTCATTGCTTCCGTGCTTTCTATTTATCAACCGTGATGTGGGTTCCACCTTGCCATGCAGCAGGTAATAATTTTAAAAACTAAGTTTTATGTTTCCACATATTCACTGGACTTGTCATTGATATGGATATCTTTATATTTCTTCCTTGCCTTGCATCTATATTTGATTCGAATTTGTTATTCTTGCTCTAGGAAAATTAATATCATGCTTCCTTGCCCTGCATCTGCATTTGATTTTCTGTTTATCTTTTTGTAGTTGTCAGGGCATTCACAGGTCATCTGCTGATGCCAAAGGTCACGGATTGGTTATTGTATATTCGTAGGCAGCACTTTCATACCATTCTGGCTCCTGCTGTACTTTTGCTTATCTGAATAAAAAAATGGTCTGCATTCCTTTGGCTATACTCAGTAATTGTGACAACATTTTTTGTGGAACTTATTTTTTTTCCATGCTTATTGCCATCCAAAGAATTTGGAGTGTCAACCAAATAAGGAACATGACTGGGTATCCTTCCTCTTCCCCGTTAAGTTTTTCATTGATTCTTTGCATGGTATCAGGAGAATTTTTGGTTTCACATGCATTTCTTTTATACTTCTTTTTCCAAGAATCAATCTTATATTTCCTTCATGAAACAGTATTTTCCCTGTTTCTTCTCTTCCAACTTTTACTCCCAAATTGGGGCTTCTACATCTGGGGAATGTACGCCAATTATGTTTAGAGAGCCTTGAAGTGATTGATGGAACACTGTCAACTTGCAGAGAGAAGCTTTGCCTATTCTATCATTACAGCTGGGTGGAGTCTTGAATGCTCCTTCTCTGAATTAGTAGAAATATAAAAGAAGAATTCAATGAAGAGGAGGAATTGGCTGTTTGGAATCAGCCAGCGACAGGACTACTCGTGCTGTTTTGGACATAATTTGGGTAACTACTCTTCGCTATGTCTAGACCTACACCACTTGTGATTACTAACATTTGCTAAACGATAAGAACCAAATGTAATCGATTTTCGGAATATCTATTGTACTGGATATTTGAAATATTAATTGGATCATGGCTTATTCCACTTGATCTCAGTGGTGTGAGAGTAGTTGTATCTTGAAGCCTTGAACTGATTGATAGAACTCCATCAAGGGTTGGAATGAAGCTTCGATGATTCTTTGATAACAGAATCATGAGGCAATACATAGTGCACCTTCAAGAGTATAAGTTCTTGGGATTTGGGGATTAAATTAGACTTCTCTGAGATCCTTTTACATGGAATTTTCACAGAATACTTGTGTTTGACTGGACAATTTACTTGATAGGAACCTCTGTTTTTTTTTTTTGTGGTGCAGTAACTTGTTTGGTTAAACTTGTAGAGGGAATAACGTGTAGGCTTTTTGCGAAGTTGCTGCAATTACTCTGATTGATCTCTTATGGTTTTTTCCTCTTTGAGTTGGAGGTGCTTCTTGATTAACCTAAATGGACTGTGGGCTTGTGGTTCAGCTCTATTAAGTGTCCTTTGTGGTTTATGTTGGCTTTGTTGTGTAACTGCAGAATGCAGTTTGTGTTGACAATCATCTACTCTTGTTGGCATCTCTCATGGTTCTTTTCAGCTGTCGTAGCTGATTGTAGGATGTTGATGTATCTAAGTTTCTCTTCTATGCGAGATGTTGGCCAAAACTATAATGTGATTGAACATTAAAGATGCTCTGGTGAGGGTTGGCTTCTAAAAGCGGAGAGAAATTAAAAATGGAAAAGTTGAAACAATCATGTGAGCTTTGTAATGCAATGATGGGCCTACAATTAGCTTGTTTATGTAGAAACCTTATTTAGATGGGGAAGGTGAAGCCATACATTTCCAGTACCATTCAAATTGGAAAGATCGAATTTTTTTTTTTAATAATAAGGGGTTTTGAAAATTTTACTTGTTGGGACTCAATTGTATGGAGTGAGATTTATTTGGTCCTTTTTTGCTAGAATTGCCTAGGTTATAATTACTTTAGGTAGATCTTTTGTATAATAGGACCTCTCTAATTAAGAAGTTTCTCATTTGTGTAAGAGTCCATTGAATATTGAACTTTAAGGTTCTATATCCATTATTCTCTTCTATTTTATCTTTACTTCCAGAACTGCTGTAAAAAATTGAAGCCAGTATTGGCCCCTAATCATTCAGTTTTTAGCCAAAAAATCTAGCTGTTGATCGTAAAACCCTGATTAATCCTCTCCTGCCATTAAAGCCCTAAAATCCTTGATTTTCCCCTGCTGTCCAGAAAATTCTGCAATCTTTTATGACTTGGACTTCGTTCAAAAAAAAAAAAAAAAAGGACTTGTACCGAGTTGGTGAAAAACTTCAGCCACCCTTATCTTTAACCGTGACCTCTTATAAAATTCTAAAAAAATTTTCAAACAAAAAGAAAAAAAAAATCCTTGCTCACCATTAACTGGTCATAGATAGCCTTAGTATATTTAAGCCTCTGCCCAGCATCGTGTTTATTATTATGAATGAAAGGCTTATAACTTCATGGTGGTGATGATGATGGCTGTGGATTAGCAGGGAGTCCATAGTAAGTGCCAATGTCATGCTCCTAGAAATAGCAAACTAAGTTTTTTAAATTATGAAGGAATTTTGCTATTTGAGCATACATTGTGCCGCAAGGATACTTTATAATGTGCGAGTGCCAATGTTGGAGATGAAACATATCTGTATGGAGGAGGTATATATATGAGATCCAGTTCTAACAATCATATTAACTTTCACTAGAAGATCCATAGCGTAGTGCCCCTTATGCATTCTTCCTTTTCATGGAGTTAAATACACCAGAGATGTACACAATGGTTACATGTTCTGTTCCAGCTACAGAATAGGATAACTGGAAGCCTTAAGAAATATTGTGGTCCTAGGACCTGAAGATCAGGTGAAATCAATACGTCGACAGACTGATTTGCTTAATATATGTGATATAGTCCCGAATTTCTTGAGCTTTAAGGGTATACTTTCTTACTTTGGCAGGCATCAACTTTCCTGTTGTGACATTTTGAAAGAGAAAGAAGAAGGATTTCACTTAGATGAAGCTGAGGGTTTCTTCCGCATCAATGTTCTTGTATAGTATGATGAATGGTTCTGTGTTGGATTTTAGAGTGCTAGAAGTTCCAACAATGGTGCCTGCTTTTCTGATGTGCCAATTAATTTTAGTCAAGGATGTTTAAGCAGAATTTTGACTTTGACTATGACGATAGGATTCTTTCTGGATTGTCTGCTTTTGATCTGTTTCTTATAGTTAACTAGCTGATTCTCTGCTACTCTTTGGTCTGGTTTCAGACTCAGATGTAAGTTTTTATCTGTTTAGCTTGGTGCAAGTGATGGTAACAATGTCTTTTCCAGGTCAGCAGCAGGCTAGCGACGTGTCACATTCTTACAGTCTATCTACTCTTGGAGACACCAGTTGTTGCACAAGGATTGTTGTGCCCTCATTTGAAAGCAGAAGGGGGACCATTGTTTTAGCTCAGAATGTAACCTATTCGATATTATGGATGAAGAACATAATCTTAATACGAACCAGCTATATTTGTATTCTTGTAAAATATTAAACTATATGATATATCCGCATCCGTGTGCAGCCCGACTAGTATGCACAAAATAAGTGAAGTTTAGTGCTTTATAAAGTACATAATTTTCCTGAATCAAGTCCTTGAAGTTATAGATTCAACACTAAAGGTGATTGATATAGAAGTATATGTTTAAATGTTGGTTCTTCCAGTTGTAGTTTGGATAACACAAATTGCACCTGACTGCTCATATTAATAGCCTTGAAAAAAAAAGCATTATCTGTTGATCTAAGCGAGCATTTTCAGTTCCGTGTTTACAAGGCTACAACGCGTTACCCGAGTTAAGTGGCTTCAACATATCCAAGCGTAAAAAGTTAAAGACAACTTCAAAAACTTATGAAGCAATTGACTAAAAATATGTACGTAATGTATATGTGGATGCTAACGAGCCATTATTGGTGTTTGCATATGCTTTGATTTTTGTTGGTTCCTCTTATGGAGATTATGCTTGTGTGGATGAGGAGTAAATGACAATAAGCATCTCGGTGGAGGAGTTGTCAAAAAGAGGCCTTGAATGGGATTGGTACTCAATATTTCAATTAATGTATTTGAGTATACCCGGTCACAATAGAATGTTTGTATCTTGTCCTTAACATTCTGATGAAGATGAGAGTATGGTAGAAATGTGACTACTGCTGACGGTGAGGATGGTAGAAATGTTGATGAAGATGACATTTAGTTGTTGTATTGTTCTTTAGAATCAATACACTGGGTATTTAGTCATGAATAAGGGAACAGTATGTACAGGACACTTCTAGTTTGTATAATAGGTAAAACCATGCTTGTTTTATGTTTAAATGTTTGATTCCTCGAGATTTCTTTCCCTGGGTACATAAATTGCATATCTTTTTCTTTAATGGGTTGATCACAATGAAATTCATGCCAGACCCCAACAATGGAGCATAGGAATATGACTCATTGAAGGAATAGTGTTNTAGCGACGTGTCACATTCTTACAGTCTATCTACTCTTGGAGACACCAGTTGTTGCACAAGGATTGTTGTGCCCTCATTTGAAAGCAGAAGGGGGACCATTGTTTTAGCTCAGAATGTAACCTATTCGATATTATGGATGAAGAACATAATCTTAATACGAACCAGCTATATTTGTATTCTTGTAAAATATTAAACTATATGATATATCCGCATCCGTGTGCAGCCCGACTAGTATGCACAAAATAAGTGAAGTTTAGTGCTTTATAAAGTACATAATTTTCCTGAATCAAGTCCTTGAAGTTATAGATTCAACACTAAAGGTGATTGATATAGAAGTATATGTTTAAATGTTGGTTCTTCCAGTTGTAGTTTGGATAACACAAATTGCACCTGACTGCTCATATTAATAGCCTTGAAAAAAAAAGCATTATCTGTTGATCTAAGCGAGCATTTTCAGTTCCGTGTTTACAAGGCTACAACGCGTTACCCGAGTTAAGTGGCTTCAACATATCCAAGCGTAAAAAGTTAAAGACAACTTCAAAAACTTATGAAGCAATTGACTAAAAATATGTACGTAATGTATATGTGGATGCTAACGAGCCATTATTGGTGTTTGCATATGCTTTGATTTTTGTTGGTTCCTCTTATGGAGATTATGCTTGTGTGGATGAGGAGTAAATGACAATAAGCATCTCGGTGGAGGAGTTGTCAAAAAGAGGCCTTGAATGGGATTGGTACTCAATATTTCAATTAATGTATTTGAGTATACCCGGTCACAATAGAATGTTTGTATCTTGTCCTTAACATTCTGATGAAGATGAGAGTATGGTAGAAATGTGACTACTGCTGACGGTGAGGATGGTAGAAATGTTGATGAAGATGACATTTAGTTGTTGTATTGTTCTTTAGAATCAATACACTGGGTATTTAGTCATGAATAAGGGAACAGTATGTACAGGACACTTCTAGTTTGTATAATAGGTAAAACCATGCTTGTTTTATGTTTAAATGTTTGATTCCTCGAGATTTCTTTCCCTGGGTACATAAATTGCATATCTTTTTCTTTAATGGGTTGATCACAATGAAATTCATGCCAGACCCCAACAATGGAGCATAGGAATATGACTCATTGAAGGAATAGTGTTCTTGGAGTTGTTCTTTAATACGGGGTGTGTGTGTGAGAGAGAGAGAGAGAGAGAGAGTTATGCCACTTCAAGCATGCATAATGTGTAACAATCTTTGCATGAATAGGCAAGATGAATTATTAATCCTCAGATTTTTCTTGACAAACTGAAATCATCTTGCAGATCTGATCATCACAATCATCCAGGAAACACAGACCCTGTATGGTGTCTCAGAGCATGCAGGTATGTTCCAATCGGTCATTTTCCCAAATGGCCTTGCATTTTGGCAGAAAATAAATGATTTCCCCTGTACTTCCACCTACGAAAAATGGCGGGAATGAAAAGCAGAACTTCGATGGCACTAAGCAAACAGGTGCTGGCCTGGGGAGGGTAGGATTCACTTCAATGCGCTGCTTATTACCCCCATGATCAGTTGCCTTCCATTTTGTTGTTTCCTCACTAATCAGGCATGTTTTTTTGTTCGATGCAGGCTATGTGGATGGCTGCCTTCTGCAACTTTTTCAGCCTGGGTCATATCAGAATTTCGTGATATGCCAGTCAGTATATCAGCTTCTCTGACAAACACTTGGATGAGTTCTTCCACTGTCCACAATTTAAATCCTACGTTTGGAAGATGAAGGCTCAAATAAAACTCTTTTTCATCAAATTCTGTCTGTTTTAGCATTTTCTTGTAACTCTCAGTGGCAATCCCTGGGTGACCTTTAGCAATAGATACCTGAGGTTCCACGGAAAATAAGACGTGAGCCAACAAACTGACAGTGTACAAGGGCTAAACTTTAAACACCAAAAACATGATTAGAGGGGGCTCTAATGTTTTCTCAACCTGTCCAAATTCATCAGCCCCATAGGAATGATACTTTGACCCTAATCTTACAAAATATATAGCTCAATATTCACAAATTAGATTCAGTTCCCCACACTACATATCTATGGGATTCCAGGACAAAGCTATGTCTTCTCACCTCTGTAAAACAAGGCTAGGTCATTTTGTATCCTTGGTTCATAAGGATGGGAGTACTTGGGATTCGCAACTAAAAACTCCCAGATCCTAGCATCTCTTGAATAGTAGCTAAATCATTTCAAGCTAATTTTAGCAGCAAACGTAAGGTGGCCATAATTAATTAAATGGGTGTGACCCTAGCAGAATGTATTATCAATTTCAAAGACTATCTTTCTGGGGTATGCACACTTGGTTTGTGTTTAGATTGTCCAGAGATGCTGCCCGTATGAGAACTTACAATAATGGCTAAAAACAATGGTCCCTAACACTAAAAACGTCTGGAGTCCGCATCCCTTAGTAGTTATTTTTCCCTTCTAGTTTGAAGACATTTTTATTCATTCATCATTCGTGAGAAACTGTCAGACCAATGTCACACCAAGGCATCTGTGGACCAGTCTGAAATTCATCATGCATCTAAGCTCAAAGTGATTGCACACTCATTACTGTCTGATCCAACCATTTGGCCTACAGCCACCCACATCAATTTTCATGAAATCTGATACTTAGAGCACATGACTGGAATGAAAAAAGGGCAATTGAAAGTTACATTGACAAAAGCCTTTTGTTTCCTTGGGAACCCTAGAATAGAGAAAATCATGACCCGGGTTGAAATTAGACTACCTTTTTCTAAACTTTATGGTTTCATTCGTAACTCAACAAAGATACTGACTATACTAGGATCAAATTCTTAATTTCTCCAAAATGAAGCTAAATGTCTAGTTTCCAACGTCTTCCTGCGGTATGCTAATAGTCTAGAACACTCGCAAAACATCTTGCAGTTTTGCAAGTGCTGCAAAAACAAAGCATACAATGGATACTGTCCTGATGCTTCATTAAGCTTCAAACACTTCTGTTTTTATGATCCAGTAATATTAAAGGAATGTAAAAATAATTGTTCAAAAACTAACCACGTGGCTTTTCTCCAGCTCAAAAAGCCAAAATCTCCAATCCTTCAGTTCTCTCCCATCAATTTTGACAAATATGTTGGTCCAATTATTGTGATGAAATTCCACACTATCCAATCTGTACCCCACCCCAGTTCCAATGGCCTTGATATATGCTTCCTTTAGACTCCAATATCTGCAACAATTACTCAGCCATACGTGTTTTGTCAATTTGAGCAGTCAATGATATCACGTATCTGTGAACTCTTACATTCATGTATGCTATCATTAGACATCAAATTCTGACCTTAGCACACATAAGTATGTACACAGCTATATGTTTGTATAAATGTGCACATACGTGAACATGTATACATCTATGTGATTCAACTTTCAATGTTCAATAATAAACCTGTTGATTTTTTTTTGCTGTTGTTATTAGATAACACTTATAAATTGGTACAGAGAATTACAGACATTTATCAATATACAAACATAGCATAGATAGTTGGTTGTCCAACTGGAACATTTTGGGTTATCTGCTGATAAGAAAAAAGCATAACTTCGAAGTGGGCTTTGAGGAATCAAATAACAAGAAGCTAAAGAAAATGAGATCCAATAAGTTCAATATAAGATTAACCGTACCTGTAAAACTTATTCAACATTTCATCACAATTTCCAGGATTAATAATGTCATTCCATTCTAAAGTTGAGAAGTATGCTGAGAAATTCTGAATGAACTCTGGAACAGTTTCTTTCTCAGGAAGGAAGTGACAGACGATATCCAAACCCACAAGGCATACTGGTTCAGAAGCTATTGCCACATAGTCTCCATGATGAGATACGTTGAAGTTGAAATTGGGGAAATTCAAGTTCACTTTATCGCTTTCCTAATAGAACAAGGACAACACTCCTGATATTACCTATATGATCACCACTCCAACAACTACAAGAAGGTAGGGATGCAAATAAGGAATTCACAATAGCAAGCGCATAAAAATATGCCTTGCTAAGCCCACACAAAGTCATGGTTAAGGAAAAGAAGTAACATATACAAATAAAATTTTTATCCCGATTCTGCTGTTCTAACTTCTAACTGAAGATGTTATTCGGCATGATGACTGAAGATGCCCTTAAAATGAAGTTGTGCAGTAAATTATCCAAGAATACCTATCTAAGTTGCCCAAATATATGTCACGGAGAAAGTTTTTTCTCGGTTGCCTTTATGTTTATAGGGGGTTCAGAGTGGGTCATCACACCCTTGAAAAAATGCATTAATCAAGTGCGAAAAACAAGACACTTAGTTCTCCATCTGCTCCACTTTGGGTATTAAGGAATGGAGTCGTCAGTATATGTAGGACTTTCCACCTTAAAGAAGATAGGAGTGGAATTAAAATGTTGGGTTGCATGAAGTGGAAAACATTCTCAACACTGACTTGAACCATATACCCACCCTACCACTAAACTCTAACCACACACATGTGAAAAAACAATTAACAAATCTTTAATGAAGTAAGTAACGAACAAGTCTTGTGATAACATGTCATACCAGATAGGGTTTGCCCTCAACGGTGCGCTTAATAGTAATTTCATCAAATGGGAGTCTCAATATCTCGTGTACAAGTGCATATTGCAACAACCTGCTCGCAAGTGCTCGTTTTCGATCTTCCATTTTCACAAACCTAATTAATGTAAGATTACAATCATTAAAAGATTGTTCAACATCCCTTATATTTACTGATATACTACCTTCAATTACTCCAAAAAGAATCACACTACCAATAATATAACGAGGTGGTACTACATAAGCTTTTTGGTAAATAATCCAAAGGGCAACTATGAATTTAAGCATAAAAGACACACATACATAAAGGTATATCTAATCAATGAGATGACATAATTACAATCAGTAAAATGGTCTATACCCCCTTTAAATACACACCCCCATATAATATTCCAAATTCAGGTGCTTATAAAGAGAAACAAGGCATTAATCATACAATGAAGGAATACCCAACAAGCATTTTGGTGAATAATCAAAAGGGCAATTACGAATTTAAGAGTTAAATCAATACATATAAGCATAGACATGGTGGTGGCTGACCTGGTGATGGAAGAATGCTCGCTTTCGGGGAGAATAGAGACGGCAAACGAGAAGTCATGGGGAGATGGGTTCCACTGAGATATGTCAACCAACCATCTCTGAACACCCATCTCTAGTTCCATTTTCACACCAAAATTGAAACCCTGTCAGTTTTCTCAAGTATGATCTGAACATCGATTTCGATTTTTGTTGATCCTGTTGCAGAAGGCTTTTTTTTTTCTTTTTGGAATGTTGTAGAAAGTTTTGAATATTGAGTGTGAGGGCTAGATTTGGATAAAATAACCTTAAAAAACTTTCTGCAATCGTATGCTCGAACTCATCCTGTATGTTTGTATTTTTGTGTACTTCGATTAATCTCACCGATAAAAATAAGAGATTTACATCAAATACTTGATTAATCCATCCCGATGTGATCAAAATTATGAAGGATGTCTCGTGACCTGACTCAAAGAAGATACACATATTCAAATTTAAAACGTTTGGTTTACATCTTGTTAGTATTTAGTTACTTTTAGAGGTTTAAATGGTTAAATTTTATTATTTTTTAAAAATTTAATAGTTATATTTTATCATTCTTTAAGTTTGAGTTTGTCATTTAAATTGAGGTTTGTCCTTCTTTAATTTAATTTTTTTTATTGAAGTATTTTATATCAAATTAAGTTTTTTACTCAAATGTTAATTTAAATTTAAGTAAAAATTTAAGTCAAGAATAATGATGCTACCAGAATGAAAAAAATAATTTGCACCTAATTTAGAAGACTTAATTTGAGGACCTAATTAAATGTAGTCATTAGATTGAGAGTGAGTTTCATCTAATTTTAGAACTCATAATTAATCTAATGATTTTGTTGAATTAGGACCTCAACTAATTTTTACTCTGATCAAAGACAAAACATTCCCTCTAACACTATTGCATTCATGAAGGATCCCTTGTGACGTGACCTAAAGAATAGCTAAGATTCAAACTTAAAATATTTACGTTTACAGCTCGTCTCTGTTACCACTTTAGTTATCTCAAAAGGTTCTAATTTAAGAACTTAATTTGAGGACCTAATTGAATGTAACCATTAAATTGAGAGTGAGTTCCATCTAATTTTAGAACTCATAATTAATTCAATTGTTTTATTGAATTAGTTCCCTAATTAGGTTTCTAAATTTGGTCCTCAAAAAATTGCTCAAATTGAATTAATAAAGCTATGTATCCCAATTAAGTTTACTCAGTAGCTAAATCGTGTACATTGAATGTTTAGTAGGAATGAGTAAGGCTTACTAATCCAATCGCTACACAAATCTGATATATAAAATTTGATAAACAATTTGGTTAACATAACAATGCTCAAGTTATCCAATTCCGAAACTTGTGTAGCGGTTGGATTAGTGAGTCTAGCAATTTGGGACAAGGTTTTCTCATCATTTCGAAAATATGATATACAAAATTTGATAAATAATTTGGTATATATAACAATGAAATTGAATAACCACCTATCTATATAATATATAACCATTTCTATGCAAAGAAATGGGATCCAATTCATTATTTTATTTATTTATTATAGTCTAACATAGAATAATAGAATATGCAGGTTCTTTTTAGGGTCACGTCTCCGAGCACTAGTCTCAACTTTTCCGGTGAGTGGATCTGTCAAAAAGATTGATCGAAACAATACCATAACCCAAGACCTTTACCCAAACCATTACCATCTTCTCCAACCAAACCTTTTCTCACCATTCTCAATCCCAAGCAATGTCCTAGCAATATTACGCTCTGTCGTCATTGGATCCCAAAACAAAATATCTTCCCAACTCAAAAAATACCCACTAAAACCAAAGAAAGTCCTATCCCAAAAAACACCATCCAAAACCAATACACTCCACAACAGGGAAAAAAAAACCCAAATACACCAAACTATTTCTTTAATTTCCCTAGAACATGGGTTATTTCCACAACCGAGCCAGAATCTTTTTTTGAAATGATGAGACGTCGTTTGGGGTATTTTTTTATAATTTCTTTAAAAAACTCAATTGATATGTGATTAAGTGGAACGACATCGTTTGAATTATTTTTTATAATTTTTTTTAATCTTCCTAACCAAAAACAACGTCATTTTTTTGGTCATTCAAATCCACCTCTAATATCCCTTCTCTTTCCTCCCGTTTCGTACCTTCGACTTCGTCAAACGATCGCTGCTCCCATATTCAGACTCAGGCGCCCCCTCTCTCTCTCTCTCTCTCTCTCTCTCTCTCTCTCTCTCTCTCTCTTCTCCTACCTTCGGCAACTCACGCCTCCGGCTACACTCTGCCATTGACCAGTGACCAGATTTGTGCTATTATTTTTGGTTATTGATTTTGCAAAAAAAGACCTAATTTCAGATTTTGATTCGATGGCAATGCCTGAAGTTTCAACGCTATATGAACTGGTTCAGGCATGACTCACTTCCATACATGCTTCTGTTGGGGTGGTAGTAAAAGATATATTTGTCCTTGTTACAATTGATCAAGTGAGGCAGCAATTTTTGTTTGCCGTACTTGTATATTTTGTTATATTCTTTCGAGTAATTTTTGGTTATTGATTATCACTGGAGATTGGTTAATTTCATGAGTTTTGATGTAATTGCATATGCTATGAAGAATTGCGATGGGCTGAACCTCTTTTTGTGGACTGAACCTCTTTTTGTGATGGGCTATTAAGAATTGCAAATGCTTCCCTTTTGTTGCCTTTTTCTTCTTTCCTATTTTGCTTTTATTAGAATTTGATCAATTGTACTTGTCTTTATGGACAATATATGGCTTATTTTCATTTGCATTGGATTCTTTTCTCTTGTATTTTCATCTATGTGTGTTTGAAGGGCTATATTGTGTTGTTATGTAGCAATTAGTTTCTAACCAGTAAATTTGAAAATGGTCATTGGAGATAGTAGAAGTGACTACAATAAACTGATTGATATGGATTCAATCTTGAAATTAATTCTCTTGGTTGCCATTAGTCTGGTGGTTCCTGAGTTATGAGTTCACCCATGGCAGCAACCTTTTTGATGGAATATGATTGAGTTTGTTGTGCTGCTATGTTTGCTGCAGCCTATAACTTATTTGTATATGATTGAGTTTTAATTACTATTGTCCTTTCATGTTTGTAGTGTTGAAGAATGACATCTTCAAGCACGACAACAAGCAACGGGGAGTTAAGATATCGCAATATGGAATGCACCAATTGTAAGAAAACCACAATTATCAAAGTTTCTAAATCTGCAAAAAATCCTGGGAAACTATACTGCAAATATCTAGACGAGGGATGTCGATTTTTTAAGTGAATGACTCCTACTATTTTGCCTTCTTTGGAAATTACAAATGAAAGAATGAATGTACGACGAATTGAACAAGATGTAATGACATTGAAGTTGAAGATTGAAGATTGAAGAACTTTTTGTAATATAGTTCAACGTGTTAAGGTAAAAGAAGGATCAATGAAGTCATATATGTTTATAACCACATTACTAGTGGTAATGCTTATGTTTGTGATTCTTGTGAAGTAGAGATGTAAGGACAATGGTGTGTTGATAGAACTTGTGTTGTGAATGAACTTGTGTGTTTAACTTGAATGAAATTGTGGGTTTTGTTAATTGTTGTGACTTGGAAAAAAGATCATGTTCCTAAAAATACATCATGTTCATCAAAAAAAGACCACATTCATAAAAAAAGATCACATTCATTAAAAATACGACAAACATCCTTACAACTGCTAGTGGCCTCATTAAAAATAAATAGTTTTCAACAAAATGATCCAACTAAAATAAATGGTTCATTAAAAATATAAAATAAATAGTTTTCAACAAAATAATCCAACAAACAACTAGCAGCCTCCAATCATTCTTATAACTGCTGATCCTCAAAGCATCCTTACAAGTTGTATTCCTCATTCATGAAAAATGATTTAGCATCATTTAAAAAATGCACATGTGTTGAATTAGTTAGAGTACCCTACATTAATGAGAAGGGGTCAGACAAAGAAACTTGATATATATATGTGAAACAATAAAATTAGCAATAAGGTAACATACCATAACACTTTGTACACTATTTGAAACTTGAGAGGACAATATATTCAAATGACCATATGCTGATGTACACGGGTGACTGAAACCATGTACCTGAAATACAAAAATACTTACATTTATGTTTATAAAAATATGAAATGAATTAAAAAAATCTACAATTATATTTATACCATACTGTAGACATATGTGATAGTTTGAGAAGCTCTTTTTTTTTCTCTTTGTTGTTTTCTCATGTCAAGATTTTAATCGACCCAACCCTTGTAACCATTTTCTTTTCTTTTTAAACCTTTAACTTGGAGAAAATTTGTGTCAACATTTTCTATTCCTTCTTCATAGATTGAATCATCGCCACCATCACCAATTGATGCATACATACTATCCACTTGTTTGAATAATTTCTCAACACCACGTGACACCAATTTATATACAGGTTGAAGACCAGAGCATTGAGTAGCTAGTTGTACCATTCTAGGACAAAGCTGCTAGTAATGTGACGCCGCCATTAATTAGGGATTCTCTTCATTTGACATTGAAATGGGGGTTGTCCGACAACTCTTTCTTACATCTCGTTTCCATCTCTTACATATATATTGCTCGAAAATTTGTTTAATATTCATCATATCTAAGACTTTAAGTGCATGACCACATAATATGCCTTCCATTTTAAACTTCCGACAACTACAATTGATTATCTTCTCATTAGTCTTAATCAAGACCAAATACTCTTTATGTTCATCAAATAATTGAACCACAAATTGATGCATCCCATCTAACACATCACATGGTGTCGTAATAGCACACTGAAAGATATCATACTTATCTTGAAACAACTCAAATATAGTAGGAGTGTACACTTGCCCTTCCTTGCACTAACATTAGAGCTTTTTTTAACTTCAATTTAGGTAATTTTTGCCTAGCTTGGTATTTCGAGTCTGACTACTTATACCCTTTATCATTCACAACTCTTTCAAAATGTAGAAAGAACTAAATAATGTCATGATCTAACTTTAAATACTTTCATAAGGCTGCATTCAAGCTCTCACTCAATTGGATGTTTGTCATTCCTGTAGTGAAAGTCTTTTTCAAATACATATGCCCCCATTTCTCTTACAATGCCTAAGTGGATTTCATCCACATATTATCATGCAAACTATACTCTGTAAGAAATAATTTTCAAGCCTCAAATAATTGATGTTCTTCCTCATATCCATACACACTCTTTAAATCGAGCAGAAAAATGTGAACCATTCTTATATACGTTCCCTAAATGTTTCAAAACATTTTGACAAATGTGCCAACAACATAACTCATAGTATGTCTCTAGCATTACTATAGAAATAGCCTTAGTCATCGCTTGATCTTGGACGATGAAAATGATAATAAAATATTTTTCAAACATAACTTGTAGGAATATCTCAAACAACCACTGAAATGATGCTGTCGTTTCTTCATACAATAATGCAGCTCCAAATAAAATTGTCTCCTTGAAATGGTTGAAGCTAGTAAAACAAGCAAATGGTCGATATTCCTTATTCGTTTTGAAAGTAGTATCAAATGAGACAACATCTTTGAAGTTTCCATAATCAATAATCATCACTAGGTCGACCCAAAAAATATTAGTAATATGCTCTTCCGCATCCAATTGTACTCTATAATAGAATGATGGATTTTTAGCTATTTCTGCTTGAAAATACTTCAACAAACTACTCACCTCACCATACCTCAAATCTCGTTGCCTCCTTTCACGGAGGTAATTCTTTTGGTCTTGACGAATAAAACCTAGACTTTCTTTTCCTCCCGACTGAGTACTTAGAAGTTTATAGGAAGCCTTAAGTGACAATCCACAATCTGCTACCATATCAATATTAATGTCTTGTGCTCCGGTAACCTTCCGTTGGGATGACATCATATGTATATATTCAGAAAGGTGCAAAGGATGGTTGTGGTTCTTGTCCCATTTCACCACAACAAATTTGTCAAATTCTCTATTAAGAGATATGCACATATAAGCTTGACAATTTGTTTGTGTCTCTGCTCGAGGCTTCCTTATTTGTCATTTTCTTTTATCACAAACCCTTTGACCTTGTTTATAATAAACATATTTTCTATAAATGACAACGCCATCTTTCAAACTTTTATTCTGAAAATATTTTCTTAGGCTAAATCCCACAGACCCTTCATTACTATTATAAAACGCATATCTTTCTCCGCATCAAATTGCATACTAATATGAGGTATATTTTCAGTCGCATTAACTCCTAAATCATCCATCATAGTATCCTACAATAAGATATTTAATTGAAATGACATTATGTGGTGAATGAAACACATAATATATGTATGACATTCAAAAATAAAAAACAAAAGTCAAACTAGAACAATATTGACCACAAAAATAAAAAATAAACATCGGATACTTACAATCACCTACAAACCAGATATATCAGTTAAGTTTAAAACATACCAGCAACCGTATACTGACTTTGTTAATAAACAATAGGTTACATGCATCTTCTATGGCTACTTGCATTCATAGATGGAACTAGATGTCATGTACATAAGGTTACATAATTCTTAAGAAAATTAATCAAATCCGACATAATTATATTATGAGATTTATATTTCAACTCAACAACAGTTTCAGAATTTAAAACATGACACTATCCAATCCATTAACAAGCCAACAAGATCAAAAAACACAAAACATGACGCTACCCGATTCATTAACAAGAACAAAAAAAAGCATGTACAAAGAAATTGGCTTCATTATTTCATTATTTTTATTAATCAATAGCTTCAAAAAATAGTCTCTGTTTTTTTTAAAGGATCAAAACAAAATCACTACTAGAGAAAAGTAATCCAATACATCCTTACAGCGATTTTCATGTTCATAAGTCTAAGCATCCCAATGCAACAACAATAAAAGGTCATTGTAGCAGCATAGGAAAAAATGACTTTGAATTCCTTTATCAGGATGGACACTTCAAATGAAACTGGACAGATTGGTCCCTTGGATATCCCAAGACGAACTCAGGATTGAACCTAAACATTAAAACACATAATTTGAATTCATTAAGAGCCCTATCTCCATAAAAAAAAACCTTCTCTTACCTGGGTTTACGAAGAAGAAGAGGGAGAATGAGTTGAGAAGAGGGAGACTGAGTTGTGAAGAAGGCAGGAGAAGCAGTCCCAGTTTGACGAAGAAGAAGCAGGAGAAAGAAAGGGAGATTGCTATAGTTGATTTCAAGGACCAAAAACGACTTCGTTTTTGGTAAGGAAGATTGAAAAAAAAATTACAAAAAATATCCCAAACGACGTCGTTCCACTTAACCGTATATCATGCGGTTTCCTGTTTACTGCAAAGGAGTCGGGCCCGGATCAACAGAGCCTTCTCTTGGAGGGACACGTAGTTAGATAATCAGAATCATTGAGCACGACAATAAGCAGACACCGGTAATGGAACATACCCAAATTAGCGAGATACCAATGAAAAGACTAGCCCTAATTGCTAAAAAAAGATAAAGAAAGAGGATCCAACGACAGAGAACAAAACAATCTGAGTATACATAGAGCAAATTAAGCCAAAGAAAAGGGCCACATCTCAGGGCTAGCTTATTTTGTAACAGAGCCACCCGATAGTTGGAATGAAGGCCCAATTGAAGAGATTTTTTTCAAAAAATCCCATCCAAGAAGCAGATCTAGAAATCTGTCAAAAAGGCCCAGGGAAAGAAAGACCAATCTAGTCCATGATCCAGCTTCCAACTCAAGGGAGCAATGGGCTCTGATTGACAATAGATTTCCAAAGAATAATCCTAAAAAGGAAAGCCCATAATAAAGACCCATCAAATGATGAACAAAAGCCAAAGAATAAACTTAAAGGGATAGATGATCTAGAAATTTTTAACTTTCAATTAAACCTCAAATTTGTAAAAATTGTTAACCAACAATACTAGTTCAATCACCACCAGTACTACACATCATCCCTTCACAACCCACCCTCCTCAACCCTTGTCCCCACCAACAACTCAAACTTAATTTTCCCTCCCCTTCACTCGCACTACAATTGAGCAGACCGAGCCCTTTCAAATTCCCTTAATGCTCGCAGGATCCTTGGAAGAACATTTGCCCCTTGGCCCGAGCAATAATAACGATCAAACATATTGGTCCAATAATGTGACGGGTAATAGAAAATGATTAGCTATGTCATCACATCCATATTAGAGTCCTCATTTGATCTTGAAAAAGTCGGTTAGAGGCATGACCCTTGCTGACATATATCGGTTAGAAGATATATTATTTAATGGTTGGTGTGCATCTCTTGAATGCTTGATGCAACTAATTAAATGCCCAACAGAGACCATTAAATATTTGGACGGTGCTCATTGAATGTTTTGTCTCCCAAGTAGGGTAATCATTGCTATGTTTAACCCCAAGTGACTGCCAGCCTATCTTGGGCCTAGTAAATGCACGGCTCGAAGAAGATAGTTGCCTCTAACAAGTTACCCCAATGGATGTCCAACCTGCTGACTTTATGTGACTCACAAAGTGTTATATCGTAACCTCTCAATGTATAAATAGCCTAAAGAGTTAGGTCTTAACTCAAGCACAACCTAGTTTACAAAGTTTCCACAATAATTTTAGCCTAAATACCGACTAACTTAGACATCGGAGAGGAAACACCGGACACTCCTTCTAACTTTGTTCCTTGTTGTAGGGGTCTCACCCCTATTCAGCCAGGTGTCGCCTTCTCAACTGTTGCAAAGGATTTACCCCATGCACTAGTCATACAACCACCATCACTAACTTGCATCACTCCCAATCCCTACCTCCTCTGTACTATAACCCAATCACATCACCTATCCAAACGGCCCCTATAGAGTTTATCAAAGCTTCATTCCATAGTCAACAATCATATACTCCATGAAATCTGCACAACCATGTTGGTATTTGACGGATGGGTTTTGAGTTAAGATTTACAGGATTGAATGGGAAAAATAGGTGAATGTGAACGTAATGAGGACCATAACTACCTGGGATTTTTTTATGGATTTTTTGGATTTGAGTTAATTCATACGGGTTTGTAATTGGTTCTATGAGAGTAGACTTGTAGAATATTGTCGACATTGATGGTGGTGGTTGTGATTTGTGTCGGTTGTCGGTGGTGGAGGCACCAGTTGTGGTATGGTACGCAAAGTGATGAATAGAGAGAAGGCGGTTGGTGATGATGGTGATGTAGAGAATAGGAGAAGCATAGGCGGTGTATTAATGGTGGGGATAATGGTCGGTTGTGGTGAGGGGCGTGATGTAAGGAGACTAGAGGAAAAGAGAAGGAGGCTATTGGTGGTGATTACGGACAGAAAGGGTAGAGAGAAAATGTGGAATTAGGGATTGGGATAAGGTCTGTGTAGGGATTGGGTTTAGATGTCTATTTGAGTTTTGAGTATGTGTTTGTTAAGATATTCGGATGCAAATTAGATTGATTTTGTTTTTCAATGGTAAAGTAGTCATTTTAACTGATTTGTTAGTACATCATTGCTAACAGGGGGTCTTGATGTATTTATCCAGCGTGAAGGGATTCGTCTGATTAATTGACAAATCTCAAAGGGAATTGAATATAATTTATCCACAAAATTAATGAGGTGGAGATAGATTTTCATAAGACGGGAATAGCCCCCACCTAATCAATTAATGGAGAGAAAATTGGATTGATCGAGTGATTAAAAAGGAGTTAAACTTTAAGCATGATATAAAATTGAATCCCATCAATTGCATAGTGACATCAGTGTCTTCTCCTTAAACTAGGTTCATCATTGTAACTAAAGAAAATCCCATAAGGGACCCAATGATTACATAGTAGATTATTGATTGTTATTTAAATTTAGTTTAGTTCGGCTTTTTTTTTTTTTTTTTTTTTGATTTAGTATTTGGTTAGATGGAGAATGCCAAACAATATAGGAAAAATAATTTTTTTTAAAACCTTACAAGAGTTTGTTTGGTACGAAATAAAAAGTAATTGAAAAAATAAGTTTCATATATTTTGGCACCATTATCTTCTGGTTTAGAGAAAGAGAAAAAGGGGGAGAGGGTAGTTTTGGCATTTTAACTTGTTTTCACACCAACTAGTAGCGTGTGGCACACAAAATCTATTGAATTGGACACAAAATATAGCTTTGTAGTTATTCCACAAACCATAAGAGGGTTATGTGGACATTTATAAATGACAAGGAGGTTACGTGCTTTTAGGGTATAAAGTGAAATTTGTCCGATAAATTTTGTTTCAATAAATAATGCAACAACACAATAATAATTTTTTTTTACAAAATTTAATCAAAAATAAACAAATCACAATCATTAAATTTACACTATATATGTTATTTGACATTGAACAATTTTAGACATATTTTCATGATAATTTATGGCTTCATTGCAGTGAAAAATATCAATATTTGAACATTTTTCTGTGAATTTGTAAATATTTTTTGTTATTTCTGTTGATTATGACAGTGAGGCTATATTTTGCGTTGTTTCTGTGTATAAAAACTAAGAGAATCGATTTTACCTCTCGTTACTTGAAATCCCAACAAACAAAATAAATCAAAAAACTATAAAATCACTTACTTGAAAGCTTTTATGCACAAATTTTGATAATGATTTACTGCGAAAAAGAACGGACCAACTTCCTTCGAATACGATACAATACAAGAGCAGTTCAATGAATTTGTTTTTCAAAATTCAGAGACTCTAGTTCAACAATTGTCAAAGATGACACAATTTTCGTATGGTTTCTAGTTGAGTAATTTTTTTTTTTTTGGTGGATTTCGGTGTAGATTTGGGTAATATAAAATTGAAATGGACAATAATTTCTAAATCGATTAGACGCGAAACGATTGTGTAAAGACCTATCGTCCTTTTCTCAAGGATCTTTCGACATGGTAACCATTTTACTTAAGGGTATTTTTGTCAATCATAAATTTTATGGAATTTACGCATTAAAAGTTTTCAAGTTGGACTCAAAGTCAAAGCATCGAATGTTGACCTATAACCTGTTTTCCTTTAATTAATTTATTAGTTAGGGATTATGATTATAGAGGAAAATGAAGAGTTGGTGATGGCAATCCATAGTATTTGTAGCATTTTTTTTTTGTTTTTGGTTTTTAAATTGAATGAAAGTTTTCCACAACTTATTTTTTTTTTTTTGGAGAGGAGGAGGGAGGAAAGAGACTTGAACTCTTGACCTTAAAAAGACAAAACCTTCACAAGGTAAAGAGAACTATTAGACCAAATGT
The DNA here is from genome assembly GCA_963454935.2 of Ilex paraguariensis. Taxonomy (NCBI): domain Eukaryota; kingdom Viridiplantae; phylum Streptophyta; class Magnoliopsida; order Aquifoliales; family Aquifoliaceae; genus Ilex; species Ilex paraguariensis. Next base: position 469,111 of record CAUOFW020001848.1, on the reverse strand, counting down.
TATTTTTCTACACCTTAAAAATAACATTTTTCATTGTAATCAAATGCTTGAAAATAAATTATTTTTCTTTCTTGCGCCTCACTCTCTTCCATTTTCGCTTTCCACTGTTTTTTTCTTTCTAATTATATGAACCTTGGGGGATAGTGTTCTTGTTTTATGTATTTTTTTTGTGTTAAAAATTCACAAAATTTATTGAAATGGGTACTAATTACAACCGAAATTTACCAATTGTCAAACGCAAAATTGAAATAATTTAATGCAAAAATAAGAAAAATAAAAATCCTCTCCTTTTTGCTTTATACCAAATCATTGGCTATAGTGGTTTGGATTAGTTGAGACCTGGGTTTATTAGGCTCCTTATCTTGCTCTATTCTTTCAAGTTAACTGCAGTACAAGAGATGTTCTAAATCGTAGATTCTCTGAACCCTACCTTTTGGTACTTTGTTCTATTTCTCTAATCCATTAAGTTCCCTAGTTTTTTAAGTGATTGTTTAGGAATGGTCAGGACAACTAAATATCTTTTTTATTCATGGCTACAATGCACACAATCATTTATAAATCAGAGACATAAGGTAAATTGAATTCTCTTGCATCAATCGGCCTTGATAATTCGACGCAATAAGGAGTAATGTCTCTCCACCTAAACTACTCTGACCGTGTAGTAGTCCCACCCCTCCGGCTTTAGTTTGGCCAAGGGGTTGGAAAAAATGGTTTTAATCAAAATTATTTGAGCAACTTGAGGCTCAAATAAGAGTGGGAATCACACATCGAAATTGGTGGGATCAAGTTTAAACGTGATATATTTATTTGTCTAAAACCATTAAAATTTGAATGACAAATTATCTCTCAAAGTGACCTATTTAAACTAAGATTAGCGTAGTGGAATAAGACTTGACGAACATTTTGGTGAGTTAATATATTTATAGTTGACTTCATAAGTTGGGCCCCAAGAGTTACCACATTTTTGTGAGTAGAATGAGCACTACACTATCTTAGTTACCACATTTTTGTGAGCATTATTTTTTTGGACAAAATACATTTAAATTTTATTCTCGTTAAATTTGAAATTGGCGCCAAATTAAAGAAGTCTGTTTATTTGTTCTAGAAAGGTACCTTCTGTCTTTGTGGCTAATCAGATTAAAAGAGTATGTCTCTTCAATCCAAACTGTGACAACTCTATGCTTTTTCAAGCAATCTGAACATCCACCAAGAGTCTATAAATAGACAATTCTCTAGCCAATTTAACCCATCTCCAAAATCCCGAAGTCTTCATTCAGATTTTTCTACTTTCTCTTTTATTGCATTGCATTTCTATAATGTTTAAGTATAAAACACAAGTTGTGTTCATTGGTCTTTGGAGATTGAAGTGCTACTTTTGCAAAGACATAATCGTTTCTATCTTGGGAGGCAGTTGTCTATCAACATTGAGCATCGAGAGGGAGCAAATATGTCTTAAGGATATTGTGTTTCACAAGGTTCAAATTGAATATTTTGATTTTTTTTATTTTACTATTTGTGCAGATTTGCGTATCTGTGAGTGCACTATTTTTATTTACTATATATTCTGTTTAGATTAGTACATAAGTTAAATTTTATACAGTTTAATATAATCTAATTATATACCTATTTTATGTAACATAAGGTACCAACCCACACTAATAATCCTAAATACAACATAATTTCATACACCACCCTACCACCCGAAATCTATCCAAGGATGCTGGTCATTGTTATAAACATAAAGGTGCAATTTGCACTCTATATACAGAAGAAAAACTAAGGCTAAATTTCCCATTATACATCAATCCAACATATTATCCTAAGTAAGGACGAAACCAGGATTTCATTATATGGGGGCCAAATTAATAAAAATAGTAGCACAGCCAAAAATTTTATTCAATGACGCCAGTCAAGTATTAGCGTTAATGTCAAATTTTTATTTGTATAGAACTATCAAAATCTACACCATACCATGCTATTTTTTTATTTTTTTTTATAATTATACCATGTAAATTAATTTGGGTTATAAAATCTAAAAACTAAATTGTAACTGCAATTATAAAAATAAATGTAATATTTTCAAGGCCACTTGTTTGTTTCACTTATAATATGATTTAGTGATTATAAATAAATTAAAAGTAATTTTGATTCAATGTATTATTCATACTTTGAGTCATGTTTGTAGCTGAATATTGCAACAACTTTTTTAAAAATTTAAGAAGGAATATAAGGTATTTTTAAAAATTTGAGGGGGGCTTAGGCCTTCATTTGGTTTTGTCACTGATCCTAACCTCGTGTTTTGACACGCAAAAATAAGAATATTTGAATGAATATCCCTTGCATAACTCAGAATTAAATATCCCTATTTTTCCAGTATTGAAAGGAGATCTTATTCATCCTTGTGTTTATCCTACTCATACATTTCTGAATTTACATTATTTTTCTTATCAATTACTTACTTTATATATATTCAGGCTCTAGATTCAAAAAGTTTTCGTGTAGTGGAAGGAGTCTAGTAGAAGAACTAACTAAAGATGCCTAATAGTCACTCTCCAATGGTGAGGAGACGCTATTGTGACTTGCTCTCAAACATGACCCTTTGGAAGGCTTAGGTAGGTATAGAGTTAGGTTGCAGAGCAGAAGCAGTAGTGAAGTAGGCTACCAAGGTATCTATATGACTATATGTCTCAAATTCTGCTCCGATTTATGTTGTTCCAATACAAAATTCTTTGGATTTTATGTATGTATGTATGTGTATATATATATATTATATGTGAGAACTATCTTGAGAATATGCCGTTTTGAAACGTGATACATGTCACAATGCCATATACACACATTGGGTAAACTACAACTCTTTTCTTGCTTTATCAAACCAGAAGCATAACTTCTTTCCCACCACGGCAAAGTGACTTGTTGATCATTGAATATTACAATCACCAATCTAACACTGTTTTCGGCAGGTGGTTGTCTTTTCCAGCGTCTTTATACCTACATCCATGATATGCACTTTATATATCTGTATATATATATACACACACAGAGTAACCTACTGATACCATCATATTGATCAGTGCAGAGAGTGGGGGCTTTGGAAATGAAATACGTGAGGCTTCGCAAGTGCATGCTTAAGCAGGATGAATCAAGCTCTGGAGTAGTACTGGAGGAGACCCAAGAGCAAGAGAGCAGACTCAATGGCAGCAAAGAGTCTGCAATTAACACCCAGAAGGTGAAAAGACTAGTGGAAGCCATGCACAGAGTCATCACTACTAGGGAGCGACGACAGTCTTCTTTTTTTGCTTCTCCTGCTGCTGCTGCTGCTGCTAATAAGTATGCTTGATGATCAGTTCCAAGTCCAGTCCAAATAGTCTGCTGGTTGAAGCAACCTGCAGGGATTGGCTCATGGTTGTATCCCTCTTTAATGTAATGTTAATAAGGTTCTTCCTCCAATAAATCATGGAAAATCAAATTGGTGTGCTGGCTGTGGCTTCTCCATACAGATTATCCTCATCTTTAGTGAACATATCCTGTCTCTCACTTTTAAAAAAAAAAAAAAAAAAAGATTTGTGTAAGGAAAATCGTTCCAACCATTCTTCGTTTAAATATAGTTATAACATAGATTCGGATACATGCAGCCAACTACTAACCTAAGGTATCGATTAAGTTTGAGTTTTTTTCTCACCTATGAACTTATATCTCGCTTTTTGTTTAACCACTAAACTAATCCGTGCAAGTTATCCGGTGCTATGTTGTGTCAGATCAGTATGGCTAATTGTTCCAATCCTTGAAATAAAAAGTTCGTTTTATTTTCTTAATGTTGTTGAAAAGTATCCAGAAAGAATAAAAAAAAAAAATTTATTTCTTGCCTGATTAACATAAAAAAGACGGGGAAATAAATAGAGAAAGCTTCACAATCTAGAAAGAAGCACAGACTGCATGCATTTATCAGTCCAAAATTTATATTGTGTGTTTTGATCCATTTTATTAATTTTTTCTTTTACTCAAACTGCAATTTTATCTCAATCTAAGATATTCTAATCTGATTGAGGTGGAGTTCATCAATGTCATTTGAACTTAGTTTATTGATATAATAAAAAATAAATAAAAAAAATTGACATCCACGAGTCTATAAAAGACAACTTATAAGTCATTAAGTCCAATTTAAAACTTTTAAGTCCAAAAAGATAATTTTTTTATTAAAAGACTCATTGATGAGGAGCACAGTTCCAATTTGAAATTCTCTGCCTTTGACTCGGAATTAGATTTCAAATTCCAGTTAAAATTCTGCTGCATACTCTGTTTTTTAGCAGATTTTATGTTGGTTTGTTAAGTTGATTTTCAGCTGGTAGTTCTGTTATGTATTTGAATTTCCTTGTTTTTCTCAACCTAAGGAGAACTTGATCAATAACATAAAGCAGAGAATGATGAATCTCAAATTTTCTGGCTTGAAGTGTGACACTTCCTCTCTGGCATGACACCAGAATATTGAGAGCTGCGTGAGTGAAACTCTCACCAGACCCTCTTTCTTCGTTTTCCCTATATGCCCTGCATCAATTTTGGTATCAGAGGCTTACAACGCCGCTGATAGCCTTCTGTTGTTTTTTTTTTTTCTGAAACAATGAATACTTGAAGTGGTCTTTCTTACAACAATGGCCGAATTCAGCGCAATCAATGAGATGAGGTGTTGAACGAAATATTTCACCATCTTACAACTTAATCACAAAGAATGGATGTCGTATTGGTACGTGTTTTCCCCGTTCCTCAAAATAATGAAGATGACCATGGTGAAATGGAGAACCCCCATATTGGAGAAAATATGGAAGTGCGAATAGGAGAAGATGGTGAAATACCCCAGCCAAGACAACCACGACGACGACGACGAGAGCATTTTCAACCACAGTTTCATTTTCGACAGCATGATTATGGCTATGACAATCCTTTCTGGTAGCTATGACCACAGCAGCAAGACTCTCTCGATAAAGCTTTAAGGCGAGTTCATGTGGATGTTCCTGACAATTCAGGCAATCTTGATCCCCCACAGTTTCCAAGATTGGCTCATGTCTCCCAAAGATTATTTCAATTGGTTTAACATGTCCAGTGAATGGAAAGTGCATTTCGTAAAGATGAAAGTGAATTTGGTGGCATAGCATGGAGAAAAAACTTCAATGTCTACATCAACCACCAATTACAGATTAAGTAGAGATGAAAGTTCGGCTAAAGGAGAAATTTTTACCAATTGATTATGAAGAATCTCTCTTTGAAAAGCTACTAACCCATCGGCAAGGACTATCATTGATGGAGGACTATATTGTAAAGTTCCATGAATTAATTATCCAAATTGGTGTTATAGAAATAGAGCGCCAATCTCTGGCACATTGTCATAGTGGCTTACGCGAAGACATCAAGAAAGAATTGATCACTGTTCATTTGTTCAGTCTTGAGGAAGCCTATCAACTCGCCCTTCAAGTGGAGAATCAATTGAAGTGAACACACATCGGGTTAATTCTTTTGGCAGAAACCAACTTGATGGGATCAATAGAGGATCATCTTCCTCTTCTAAACCATTCACAAGACCTGAATTGTTGAGCACTGCAACAAATGAGCTAATTGTGATGCAACCAAAGGCAAAAATATTGCGAAGTCTGTCAAAAGTTCCTTGGGTAGAATTTCATAACCCTCTCTTTGTGCAATTGTTGGTTACAAGAATATATTTTCTATTCTAAGCTATACAGATTTTACTCCTATAATTATGCTAACGTGTGAAGGAAATAATTTCTTTCCATCTCACTTCCTATGATTGCTCCAATTTTCCGTTAATATACAACTCACGCCAACACTCCCCCTCAAGTTGATGCACACGGATCCTTCATGCTCAACTTGATTAGTGAGTTGTGGAAATCTTTGCTTGACACAACTTTGGTAAGTATATCTGCGAGCTGGTCTTCAGACTTGACAAACTGGAACCGAATTTTATTAGTCTCTAGGTTATGTTTGATGAAGTGCCGATCGACCGCTACATGCTTCGTTCGATCATGTTGAACTGGATTGTGTGAAATGTCTATGACAGCTTTATTGTCACAGAAGAGATTCATTTCAGACTTGGGAGCAAAACCAATTTCGGCTAGTAATCTTTTCAGCCAAAGAAGCTCACACAATCCCTTGGCCATCCCACGAAATTCAGCCTCTGCACTAGAGAGTGCCACCACCTTTTGTTTCTTACTTCTCCATGTCACAAGGTTTCCGCCTATAAATGTGAAGTACCCTGACGTCGACTTCATATCAGAGATGTTGCCAGCCCAATCTGCATCTGTATAGCCATCAATTTCCACATGATCATTCTTAGAAAACATGAGCCCTTTTCCTGGAGAGGACTTCAAGTACTTTAGTATCCCAATTACTGCTTCCATGTGTTCCTCACTTGGACAATGCATAAATTGACTCACTACAGTCACAACATATGCAATGGCTGGACGAGTATGAGAGAGATAAATCAACTTGCCAACTAACCGTTGGTATCTTCCCTTGTCAGTTGGGTTTTTGTTCGGATAGACCCTAAGCTTGTGATTTTGGACAATTGGGGTATCCACTGGCTTGCACTCCAACAGTCCAACTTCAGATAATAAATCTAGGATGTATTTTCTTTGAGACAAAAAGATGCCTTGGATTGATCTAGCAACCTTTATCCCAAGGAAATACTTGAGTCCACCTAGATTCTTCATTTCGAATTCACTAGCCACTTGCCCTTGGATCTGTGATATTTCTTCGATATCATCTCCTGTAATGATCATATCGTCAACATAGACAATTAGAGCTGTTACTTTGCCTTGCTGTTTTTTGAGAAATAAAGTATGGTCTGCATTGCTTTGTTGGAAACCATACTTCTTCATTGCCAAGCTAAATCGCCCAAACCACGCCCGCGGCGATTGTTTTAATCCATACAAGGCTCGTTGCAACTTGCACACCTCATTTGTTCCCGTGGTCACTGAGTAGCCTGGCGGAATGTCCTTATAAACTTCTTCTTCAAGTTTGCCATGGAGAAAGACATTTTTCACATCCAATTGATGTAATGGCCAATCTAAGTTTACTGCAAGAGATAACAACACTCTAACAGTATTTAATTTAGCTACCGGTGAGAAAGTTTGTTGATAGTCTATACCATATGTTTGAGTATACCCTTTTGCCACGAGTCTTGCCTTGTACCTTTCTACAGATTCGCCAACTTTGTGTTTAATGGAAAACACCCACTTGCACCCCACTATTTTTTTCCTTCCAGTAATGGCACTAGGTTCCATGTCTTGTTCTTCAATAGTGACTCCATTTCATCTTTGATTTCCTGAGTCCACTTCGGGTCTTCTAAGGCTTCCTCCACCCTTGTTGGGACTTAACACACTGAAATGCTATGCACAAATATCTTGAGAGGTGCAATCAGCTCCTTTGTGGACACATTATTGGCAATAGGGTATCTTGATCTTCTTTTCTCAATGTCTGGTGAGTAGCGGCTTGGAGGCTTGCCACGATTGTGCCTGTCAGGTAACACATAACCAATAGGAGATGCCATGATATTTGTGTTAAAGGAGCTTACCTCATGATCATTCTTAGGAGTTGGGTCTTCAGGTACCGCGGAGGGGGAAGAAACTGCTGCTTCGTGATCATTTTCTTGGTGTTCATAAGCCAACGAGACACATTCTGCTTGGTGTTCAGTAGCCAAAGAGACATGTTCTGCTTGACTCAGTTCCAGTTCTGCTTGCTTCGGTTCCACATATGTTTCAGATAAGCTTAATTCCATCCAATCCAACTATTCCTGTCTAGTCTCCCCCTAAAGAGGAGAAGTGGGTGGAAAAAAAGTTTCGGTCTCCATGAAGGTGACATCCATAGTAATATAGGTGCGACTAGAAATGGGGTCGTAGCATCTATAGCCTTTTTGATGAAAAGCATATCCCAAAAATAAGCACCTACGAGCACAAGGATCAAGCTTAGTCCGCTGGTCCTTATGGAGATGGACATATGCTACGCACCCAAACACACGAGGTGGAAGCATCAACAGTGAAGGCACAGGAGTATATGCCGAGAGTGCTTGTAATGGGGTTTTGAAGTCCAACACCTTAGAGGGCATTCAGTTGAGCAGATGAACCGCAGTGGTAACGGCATCAGCCCAAGAAAGACTAGGAGCATGGGCGCCAATTAAGAGAGCTCGAGTAGTTTCAAGAACATGTCTGTTTTTTCGCTTAGCAATTCCGTTTTGCTGAGGAGTTTTGGGGCATAAAGTCTCATGAATAAGGCCATGTTGTTGAAAATACTCACAAAATTGGTGTTTTACATATTCACCACCATTATCTGATTGAAGTACCTGAATCTTAGCAAAAAATTGTGTTTTCACCATAACATGAAATGATTTAAACACTCCCAGTACTTCATCTTTATGTTTGAGCAAATAAAGCCAAGTCATACGGGTACAATCATCAACAAACAACACAAACCATTTGAACCCGGATACAGTAGTAATTGGGGACGGACCCCACACATTAGAGTGGATCAATGCAAATGGAGTATCCTTTTTATTTGAACTTAACGGAAAAGAGACCCTATGAATTTTTGCCAATATGCAAGTTTCACATTGAAAATCAAAATGTTTCAATTGAGAAAACAAATCTGGGAACAAATATTTCATATAGATGAAGGACGGATGTCCTAATCGACGGTGCCAAAGCTAGATCTCCTTTTCTTTGACATCAAGAGAATGTTGCATATGATGCGCTCGGCCCACACTAAAGTCTTCCATATAATAGAGTCCCCCTCTTTTAGTACCACGCCTAATGATCTCCTTGGTTAGAATGTCTTGAAGAAGACAAAAAGTAGGATACATTATGGCAATACAATTAAGATCAGATGTCACTTGGCTCACGGAGATAAGTTTATGAGATAAGGATGGAACAAGTAAAGTATTATGCAGTTGTAAAGTAGGGGATAATGTCACAGTGCCCTCGCCAATGACCGGGGAGAAAATGCCATTAGCATTGGCAATATTGATACATCTTGGTAGGGTGGTCTGTGTGAAATCTGTAGCGGTAAATGTCATATGGTCAGTGGCGCCGGAGTCCAGTAGCCATGCACCACGGGTATCATCATTATTTGAAGTATAGGAAGCATGACCACAGTTACTTGGGTCCGGAACCAATGCCATCTGTGGTGTGAAGGAGAGTTGAGGCTCAGCAGTAGCCACAATTGCTTTACTAGAACCTACGTCTTTATCACCTGTGTCACGATGTTTCTTAGCCTGGAGATCATTCCACCATTCAGGGTACCCTTGCAATTTAAAGCAGTTCTCACGAGTATGTTTCTTATTGCCACAATGGGAGCACTTCAGGCCCTCTGAAGATGTACGAGATTTATGTTTCCCATTGTGCATGGTAGGAGGTTGGTCAAAGGAATCAAGTCTGAGTCCTTTGGTGACAAGAACAGTTCCAGGAACTGCATCTGCATTTCCAGTGAACATAACAGCCTGACGAATTGCTTCATGGCGGACGTGAGCATAGGCTTGCTCCACGGTAGGGAATGGGCGAAGTTGCAGCACATCGCCCCGAATCTTATCTAATCGGTCGTCCAGACCATCCAAGAAAACATACACCCGGTCTTCTTGAAGTATAGTCTTATACTTTTGAATGTCAACTGCACACTCCATTGGATTAGGGCGCCGAAAGTCAATCTCACACCATAACCCTTGAAGGTCATTGTAGTATTTTTCAAGGGAGCCTCCAGCTTGTTTAAGTTGTGTCACACGACGTCAAAGGTCATAGACTTGAGATGTGTCACTCCCGTCGAAGTAAGTGGTAGCAATGGAGTCCCACACCAACTTAGCTGTTGGAAACCAAATGAAATTCCCTATCAAAGAGGGATCCATGGAATTAATCAACCAACCTTTGACAATGGTGTTGTCTGTGAGCTATTTTCGAAAGGATGGATCCGTTGGAGGTGGTTATGGTATATCACCATTAATATATCCCAACTTGTCTTTGCTAGAGATATACATCTTGACAATTTGGGACCATAGGGCATAGTTGGTTCCATCCAACTTGATGCCAATCGGAGCAGGGGAAGGTTCGGTGGTTAGGGTCGGTGTTTGGACTTTGGTAAAAGCTTCAGTCATTTTTTATGTGAATGTGGAAAAAATGGATTCGAACTGAGATGCACCAGGTTGGTGCTCTGTATCGGAGTCTGACGACATGGTGGGTAAGGTAAGGGAAGCTAGGGGAAGGATTTGTTGGTACTAGGATTATGCTCTGATACTATGTCAAAAGTTCCTTGTGTAGAATTTCATAACCCTCTCTTTGTACAATTGTTGGATACAAGAATATATAAGAATATATTTTCTATTATAAGCTATACAGATTTTACTCCTATAATTATGTTAACATGTGAAGGAAATAATTTCTTTCCATCCCACTTCCTATGATTGCTCCAATTTTCCGTTAATATACAACTCACGCCAACAAAGTCTAGCATAGCCTGAATGTTACAAGTGCGGAGGAAAGAGACATTTCGCTATAGTATGCCCAACAAAGAATCAACACTTTGCTTAGGTGTACGATGAGGATGAAATTCTTGTTGCAGCACTTACTAATGTTAAAACTATAGTTGTCTCAGAACCAGATGCGAATGAAGAAGAGATTCAAGAAGTTGAATTAGATGTGTCCACTTTGCTTTTATGTGTGGTACACAGGCATTTGGCAGGTTGTAAGCAGGAGGAGGGAACTGGAGAATCGTGGTTGCACACAAACATTTTTTATGCTAGAGTGGAGCTTCAAAACAAAGCAATGAATCTTATTATTGACAATGGCAGTGGCATGAATATTGTATCTTCTGATTTGGTTACAACATTAAAGCTACACCCTGTTCCTCACTCCAAACCATATCGTGTAAGCTGGATTGGCAATACTACTTTATTCCTGTTGACAATTGTTGCTACATTTTCTTTGGGAGATAAATTCAAGGAATCTGTGTGGTGTGATGTATTACCAATGAAAACATGCCACATACTCTTGGGAAGGCCATGGTTATATGACATGCATGCTCAACATGATGGCTTCACAAATTTATAATCCTTGAAATATGGTGGTAGGCAATTTATTCTGAAGTCAATGAAGATAACATATTTTTATATATCTGCATGTGGGCGCCAATCTCAAGCCTTATCAGTTTGAAAGTTCTTGGAGGATTTTTCTGATGTAGCCCTTGCGGAATTGCCAAATTCTCTTCCACCGATGTGTGACATACAACACGCAATAGACCTTATCCCAGGATCGAATCTTTCAAATCTTCCATCTCACAAACACAACCTAAAGGAGCACGAGGAGCTGAGTCGCCTGTATCCGCTTTGCTCACATCGAAGAAAGATGGCTCATGGCTGATGTGTGTTGACAGTCGCGCAATCAACAAAATCACAATCAAATATAGATTCCCCATCCCTTGCCTTGATGACATGTTGGACCTTTTACATGGGGTGAAAATATTTCAAAGATTGATTTACGCAGCGATTATCATCAAATAAGGATTCAAGAAGAAGATGAATGGAAGATAGCTTTTAAACGAAGGAGGACCTCTATGAATGGTTAGTTATGCCTTTCGGACTAACTAATGCGCCTAGTACTCATGAGAAATTCTTCGATCTTTCACAGGTAAATTTATGGCTATTTACTTTGATGACATTTTTATTTTTAGCAAAGACAGGGAAGAGCATAAAAGTCATCTTCGACAAATTTTAAGTGTGTTACGATTGGAGAAGGTTTACATAAACCTAAAAAAATGCACGCTCGTAACCACACGAGTATCTTTTTTGGGTTTTATTGTTTTTGATCAGGGCATTGTTGTGGACCCAGAGAAAATTAAGGTGATCAGCCAATTCCCACTAATATTCATGAAGTGAGAAGTTTTCATGGCTTGACAACTTTCTACAAGCGATTTATCAGAAATTTTAGCTCCCTCATGGTGCCAATAACCGAATGCACTAAATTTGGATCTTTCAATCTTCTGCAGCAACACACATATTTTCTAAAGTAAAGAAAAAGTTACTAATGCACCAATTCCACAACTTACAAGTTTTAAAGGAGGTGTTTGAAATTGTCTATGATGATTCACACATGGGGATTGGAGGAGTTCTCAACTAACTTGGTCACCCTGTTGCCTATTATAGTGAAAAACTTAATGAGGCTAAGTGTAGGTACTCCACTTACGATATTGAATTTTATGCAATTGTGCATCCACTCAAACACTGGAGACATTATTTGCTACAAAAGAAATTTGTGTTATATACAAACCATGATTCCTTGAGGCATATACAATCTTAGAAGAAACTTAATGCTAGACATGCCAAATGGATGGATTTCTTACAACAATTCAATTTTATTGAAAAGAACAAGTCAAGAGTAAAAAACCAGGTAGCAGATGCTCTAAGTAGAAAGACACATCTTAATTACTCTATCCTCAACCATTATTGGATTCGATGAAGTTAAATATCTATATGATGCATATCCTTATTTCAAGGAGATTTATTTGGAGTAATCTAATCATAACAATTCTAAGCTTACGGAATTCTCTTATTTTTCGTCGCACCTAGCTATGTATTCCTCAGTCTTCATTACGTGAGCATTTGGTCTGTGACCTACATGGTGGAGGGTTGGCGGGGCATTATAGACGTGACACGAAAATTTCTTTGGTGGAAGATCGATTTTTTTGGCCTTCAGGCGTGATGTGGCAAAAGTCATAAAGATTTGTCGCATAAGTCAACTAGCTAAGGGAACCAAAACCAAAGCAAAACTCTATACACCCCTACCATTGTCGACTGCTCCCTAGAAAGATTTAAGTATGGACTTCATATTGTGCCTCCCAAAAACTGTAAGAGGCCATGACTCTATTTTTGTTATTGTCAACAGGTTCTAAAAAATAGCTCATTTTGTGCCATGTTCAAAAATATTTGATGCTTCATGAGTTACATGATTATTTTTAAAAGAGGTAGTGCGTCTTCATGGCTTGCCTATAAGCATTGTATCTGACAGGAATTACTTTTTGAAAACATTGTGGGCAAGGCCGTATTGGGCACAAGACCGTGACAACCCATTGATCTTTTCCCCCTCCATCTTAATTGTTGGACTAGTGAATGTGGAGAGGATTTCGAGCAACACATTGAATCTGTTCATGAGGAGGTCAGACACAAATTGGCTACCAATACTAATATTTACAAGCAGCGGGAAGATTTACATAAACAATTGATTGAGTTTTACAAAGGCAATAGGGGTGATGTTACATTTGAGATCTGAACGGTTTCCAAAGGACACTTATCACAAGCTTCATCCTCGGCACATGGGCCCTTTTAAAGTCCTGAAAAGATTGGGCTCTAATGCTTATCTATTGGAATTTCCTTTGAACTTGCAAATAAGTCCCATTGTCAATGTCGAAGACCTACAGCTGTACGAAGGCCATCAAGATGATTCAACAGGAAGTCTGTCCAAGCCTAAATTATCAAGAATTCATAATCCATTTTTTCATGTGGTGTAAACTATAAAGCATATTACAAATATATAAATCCTATATATTGCAACTAGGAAACAACACACTGACAAAATAAGTGTAACAAAAATGAGAATGCTAAGGCATATGTGTGAAAAAACAAGAAATGATAGAATACGAAATGACCGTGTTAGAGAAATGATAGGAGTAGCTCCAATTGATGATAAGTTAAGAGAGAATAGATTAAGATAATTTGGTCATGTTCAACGGATGCCGATAGAGGCACCAATTCAAAAAAGTGATAAAATTTTTCTTAATGGTACTAGAAATAAGAGTAGACTTTAATTAACATTGAATGAAATAATAAGAAAACATATAAAAATATTTAACTTAAATAAGCGTATAGTGCATAAACGAAATGAATGACAAAGACGGACTCATAAATTTGACCCCAAATGATTGAGACATAAGACTTTGTTTGATTTTGTTTATAAATCCTATATATACATAAATGCATATACTCATTTACGAAAGACGTTGTCCACCACTAGTGCTCTGGGTGGTCACAAGCACTATAGATTGAGCTGAGAGTACAAAACCACCATTGGAGCAAATTTGATGCGATCGGATTGGAGAAAAGTGAGAATAGGAGAAAAAAGGGAGAATAATAAGACCCAAATCTTCTCAGATTCAAGCGTGAATTCCTCTTCGGTGTATTTCTACCATTACAAAAAATAGACGCTGCTAGTTTGAACCTAACAACTGATAGTTTATTCAAAGGTTTACTTGAAACCTTAAAATAAGCATGCTTGGGCCTATTACAAAAAAGAATGAAAAATGTACTTTTTACCAATTTTTACTATAATCAATAACAAGTCATTAAATCAACAATGGTTTCCAATATTAAGTTCAAATCAGGTCAATAAATTAAATTTAAATAGTATTATTAATGTAGTAGTTGGTATCGTCAATTCTATTGTTTATCTACATGGTCTAACATAATTCTAATGCTTTTCTAGGTAGGAAAATAACTAGTGCTTGAATTATTTGTGAATCTTTTCTAACATAATTCCAATGCTTCTCCAGGTGGAAAAATAGCAAGTGTTTTGAAATTATCTACGAATATTTTCCCTTCATAATTACTTGTTATTAAAATATTTAGTATGTTGGGATAGGTGTCACATATTCAAAGTATGAAGAGTTACATCAAGCCTAAGGAGATTATGACTATCTAACAAATCTGAATTACTACTGGGTCGAAGATAAACCGTGGGGGTGTGGGTGGGCGTAGCCCCCTGTGGTATGGAGTAGCACGTGCCTTCGAAATGCCTTAATTAGGGTTGTAACATATATAAGTCAAGTTGTAACCCTAATTCAGTGTGGACTAAAATCAAGGCAACCGCTCTAGGATCGTGGACATAGGCAAGTTGTTGAACCACATAAACTCTTATGTTCTTCTTCTATTATTTTGTTTCATTTATTGATGAACACACAAATCACAATAATTGATATCAGAGCCTTGTTTAATGATGATGGTGAATTTTTTGGTTGCAAAATTCGATGTGATAAAATTTGATGGTTCTGGAAATTTTGGATTATGTCAACGAAGGGTGAAGGACCTATTGGCACAGTAAGAGATGACGAAGATGTTAGCTAGGAAGAAACTAGTGGGTATGACTGATTCCAACTGGGAAGAACTCGAGGGTCGACAGTTAGAACAATTTGACTTTGTCTGGCAGACGAGGTTATGTACCACATCATAGATGAAGTTTCTCCAATGGTTATGTGGCTGAAACTGGAGAGCTCGTATATGTCAAATCCTTTAATGAAAAAATTGTTCCTAAATAGAAGTTAAATGGGCTAAAGATGATGGAAGGTACATATTTGATTCAACACATCAATACTTTTAATCAAATTATCAGCGATTTATTATGGCTTGATGTGAAGTTTGAAGATGAAGATATGACACTGATGTTTTTAGTGTGTCTCCCTCTTTCATACAAACATATGGTAACCACTCTATTATGGGGTAAAGAAACCTTAGAATTAGAGGAAGTCACGATGGCCTTGTTGGGTTACAACTAGCGGAGATTGTGTAACATTGATGGTTCTCAAGGTAAAAAGTAACAAGGATTGTAGCAGAAAGAATGAGAGAGGTTCAGATAAAAGGAATTCGAGGTCGAAGTCCAAGGAAAATAACAAGAAAGAACATCAAGTACTTCAAGTGCCATTAGATGGGACATTACAGGAACGAATGTCCCAAGTTAAAATAGAGAGATAGTAAGGAGAATGAAGGGAGTTCGAACTCAGCAAGCATTGTATAGAGTAGTTCAGATTATGATGACAGTGATATGTTATCTATTTCATTATGTATTTTTTTACCTTTTAGTTGATTCATGGATATTAGATTCTACTTATTCATATCACATATTGGTCGGTTACACTTATCGGTTGGTTAATTCTTGGTCTGTTTTGATGGGTAATGATGTGTCATGCATGGTCATCGGGATAGACACTATTAGAATTAAAATGTTTGATGATGTTGTGAGAACTTTATGTGATGTTAGGCATGTCCCAAAATTGACAAAGAACCTAGTCTCGGTGGGTACTCTAGACTTAAATGGCCATACTTATAGGTCAAAAAGTGGAGTCATAAAGGTCACGAAGGGGGCTATGGTAATGATAAAGGGTCAGAAAATTACCGATAACATCTACAAGCTGTTAGAGAGTACAGTAGTAGGTGGAGTTGTTGCAGCAGAGTCTAAGACAAATGATGCACTCCTGTGGCATATAGTGAGCGGGGCATGATGGAACTTCACAAGAAAAATTTGTTGAAGGGTTTAAAATCATGCAAGCTGGATTTCTGTAAGTATTATATCATTGTGAAACAATGTATAGTGCAATTCAAGATGGGTCAACACAAGACAAATTGCATTCTTGATTATGTGCATTCTGATGTTTGGGGGCTAGTCAGGGAGCGGTCAAAGGTTGACTTAGTTTTTCCTCAGTTTCATAGATGACTTCTCTTGAAAAGTCTGGGTTTACTTCATGAAGCATAAGTCTGAAACTTTTGTCAAGTTCAAGTTATGGAAAGCTGAAGTTGAGAATTAGATGGGGAGGAAAATTAAATATCTCAGGTTAGATAATGGTACAGAGTACACAGATTCAAAGTTTTTGAAATATTGCGAGGAGTAGGGTATTCAACGACATTTTACAGTTTGGAAGACACCAAAATAGAATGATGTCTTAGAAAGGGTAAACAAAACTATTGAAAAAAGATGGAGATGTATGAGACTAAGTGCAGGGCTTCCTAAGAGTTTTTGGACAGAGGCAACAAGGATGACTTGTTATGTCATCAATAGGTCGCCATGAGCAGTACTAGATGAGAAAGTTATAGAGGAAGTTTGGACATGTAATGAAGTTGATTATTATGGGCTAAAAATATTCGGTTATCTTGCTTATATGCATATGTCTAGTAATGAGAGGTCAAAACTTGATCCAAAGTTCAAGAAGTGTATTTTTCATGGCTATTAGAAAGGTGTGAAAGGGTACAAATTTTGGGACCTCGAGTCTAAAAAGCTGGTGATCAGCAGAGATGTAGTGTTTGATGAAACATTCATGCTCAAGGCATTTTAGGAGTATGAAAAGGTGAAGCATATAACAATATGGGGCAAGTGGTGCAGGTGGAGTTAGATGGTTCTAATAGTGACAATCTTGTTCAGAGATCATATGGTTCTAGTTCAAGAAACTTGGAGCATCACATTTTTGTTACATAGAAACCCCAATACACTTTAGACCACGTACAAGGTATGATTTTGAAGACGTAGTTTTTTATGCACTTATACCAATAGTGGTGATCCTACTACTTTTCAAGAGGTAGCAAATAGCCAAGAGAAATGTAGATGGACAGAGGCCATGATGGAAGAAGTTGAGTCACTATATAAGAACTCCCAGACGAGGTGAGACTGATAGGTTATAACTAGGTATACAACAAGAAAAAAGCAATATTAGAAAAGGAAGGGAATAGGTACAAAGCTCGACTAGTAGCAAAGGGTTACTCACAGAGGAAAGAGTGGATTATGATGAAGTTTTTTCTTTTGTGATCAGACACCTCTATCAGGGTGATGTTGGCATTGGTAGCTAGTTTGGATTTGGAGTTGAAGTAGTTGGATGTGAAGACTATTTTCCTGCACGGTGATTTGAAGGAGCAAACTTACATAAACTAACCTAAAGGGTTAAAGGAACTAGGATCAATGCATCTTGTTTGTAGGCTAAAGAAGTCATTATATGGGCTCAAGCAATATCTTAGGCAATGATATAAAAAGTTCGATTCTTACATGTTTCAGATTGGCTACAGTCGATGTGAGTATGATTGTTGTGCTTACTGCAGAGTTCTTGATGATGGTACATATATTTTCTTGATGATGTATGTGGATGATATGTTGTTTGCTACTAAGAGCATGGTTGAGGTAAACATGTTAAAGTTTTGTTGAGCAAGAAGTTTGACATGAAAGACTTGGGGGCTGCTAAGAAGATTCTTGACATGGAGATTGGTCGGGATAGAAAATCCAAGAAGTTATGGTTGTCTTAGAAGGATTATGTGAAAAAGGTGTTAAACAGGTTTAGCATGGACAATGCAAAACTAGTGAGTACACTATAGACGAATCACTTTAGATTGTCTGCCAGTTAGTGCCCGAAGACAGAGGAAGAAATTGTTGATATGTCAAAGATGCCCTATGCAAATGCAGTAGGGTGTTTGATATATGTTATGGTGTGTAACATACCAGATTTGGGTTATACAGTGAATATGGTGAGCAAGTACATGGCAAATCCTGGCAGAGAGCATTGGAAGTTTATAAAATGAATTTTCATGTACTTAAGGGGTACAGTTGATTGTGGTATCATGTTTGAGAAGCGACATGATGTTGTTTTAGTTGAGTGATATGTGGATACAGATTATGCAGGTAACCTTGATGACAAAAATTCCCACACAGGCTAAGTTTTCACACTAGCAGGTGGACCTATTTGTTGGAGATCCACAATTCAGTCACTTGTAGCGCTGTCCATACCTGAGGAAGAGTATATGGTAGTTACTGAAGCTACCAAAGAAGCACTATGGTTGAATGGGCTAGTCAAGGAGCTTGGAATAAAGCAAGAAGGAATCATGATTCATTGCGCAACAAGAGTGACATTTACTTGGCAAAGAACCAAGTGTATCTTTCCAGAACCAAGCATATAGATGTGAGGTTTCACAAGATCATGGAGTTGCTTGCTACTGGAGAGGTGATACTTGAGAAGGTTCACACGTCTAATAATGCAGCAGATATGCTTACAAGCCTATTACCGTAGATAAGTGCAACCATTGCTAAGACTTGATAAATATTTCCAGTTGCTAGTGAGGGGGGAATTCTCACTAAATCATTTAGCTTCTTGATTTCTAACTTCTATTTCTTGACTAAATCATGTTTATACTCAAATACTTGTTTTATTTCTAAGAAATTGAGATTTTTGGCAAAATCATAGATATCCTGATATTGCAATTATGAAGACTTTTCTTGATACAATCTCTTGCATATTTTAATTCTTTTATTCTTGTACATTGAGAATTGTAAAATTGGATTAATTGTGGTTCTTATCTCTTGTATGGTTTGGGTGTGACAGACTTAGATTGCCTTCGAAAGTTTTCATAAATTATTAGAGGTTAATCTATCCTAGTGGGTCGTGATGGTTGCCCAACATTTGTAAGGGCTTGTTTCCTTGAGAGGTCAACTATTATTGTTCACGTAGGTCCGAGACTAAGAGATGTTATACCTTTCTTGAGAATAGATTTGTCAATGTCGTATGAGATGTTGAACGCCCTTCCTAAAGTTTTATTTGTGATGTGACCCTCCAAAGAATGATTTAGATTGTTTGTGTTTGTGTTTGTGGTAGGTGAATGAGGTAGGTTTATTGTGTAGATTGTTGAGAAGCAACCAACATATATGAGACACTTGAGATGAAGTTTACTTACTCTAATTATTCTTTATTTACTCTAATTCCTAAATGTTTACTTATGTTATTGAATTAATGTGGTTTGTAAACTTGAGATCGTTACAACTAATATTGCTTTATTTCTAAAAATTATATATTCTATTTTTCAAAAGAGACTTCTCAGTTTTATACTTTAAAAACCTTGTTGGATTTAAGAGAGATTTCCTATGAACTTTTGCTCACTTCCTACAACAACATTTATAGATTTTGGCACAAAGGATGATGTTGAATTGAATTAGCAGGTGAATTTTGAGAACATAGTCGATCAAGATGGTGATCCCAGTGGCGAGGCTTAGAGTTATTTCTACAATTGATTAATTTTGAATTAATTATTTGGTGATGTCATAAGCATTCAATAGTTAATAGTTTATTTTGAAAAATTGTATTATTTAGATGTTTTGTATACAAGCGTGGAGAAATTTACTTTGGTTAGTTTTGGGAATTTTATTTATCTATGATGAATGGTGAATGGTTTTGTTATAGTTTTGTATGATTTTTAGTTATTCTCATAGTTTGATGGTTTGTAAATAGAAAACGCCCAAATGATGGAATTCGGGGCGTTACGATTACTACAAAATATATAATTACACAAGACGAAAAAACCTTAAATCCAATCTCATCCAAAACCAAGTCAGCGGCACTTTAGTTAATTTTAATCTTAATTCCAATCAAGATTGTTTTTATACCACCTATTAAATGGAATTAATTTGTATAGTGTATGCGGTGTTATCTGATATTATAGTACAGGATAAACTAATTACTGTAGTAGCCCATAAAAACCTTGATACGTGGGTTAACCATAAGCAGACACATGGTAAGTCAAGGGAGAGCTGGCGAGCTTACGTGGCAGGACCAGACTCCTCATTTGAGTAACAATAACTTTGCCCTCGAGGCATAGATAATGTTGTGGTAAAGTAGCAATGATGCGGGAAGACTAGACACGCCCCCTCACCACGATGACCATAACCCAATATGGCATGACAATCATACTTTTACTTGTGGAATATAGGATCTTTGTCTACAAAACAAGATCACCACCACAAGCATTTAGGGGCACTCTTGGTGCAACATAGCTAGTCTGTCTCCCTTGTCATGGAAGTAAATGCCTATGGTTGGGGTCACTTGAATACTGAAAAATACATACCTAGTAAATACTCAAGGGGTACACATCTAGGGCAAAGACCCCTTAGAGAACACCAGAAACCCATTGGATGTCCCCAGTGTTAGAGTTAATATGTGGTACACCATTATTTGATTGGCCTAAGAGATTGAGAGAAGAAGCTCATGCCCTAAGATAAGGTAGTATGACTCTCCTCAAGTGAGAACTAAGCGGCGTGGATGGATTAGCATGTCTTTCGACCTCAATTTCAGTTAGGGCTTCAATAGTTTTTTGAGTACGAATTTCGAGTGTATGACTCACTACTCACTAGGTTGTGTTTGTCTAAGATCTGGAGAGATTCTTGAGATACAAGGGGTCAAATAGTTGGAACTAACATATGAGATATTAGGACAAGTGGATTGGTGGCTAAAAGACTAATACTATGCAAAGTTCCTTGAGCAAGTATTATGGTGCGCACCTCAGATACAGTTCTGAGGGGAGAGGAGGCTCTGCAGTATGTGTGTGTGGGGGGAGGGGGCCAATACGACAATGGCCCCTTCGCGGTCATGATGCCTCGTGGTGACCCGGTCGTCACATCTCACCTCAGAAGTCACCCCTTACGCCAGACAGTGTGCTCCTCACTTGAGGACTAAGTCTAGATTGTATCCGATGAAACGTCACATTTGTTTGAGTAATTAATTTTTGGGTCACCTAATGCACAACACACGATCCTCTATATAGATGTAGTTGAGGTGGTTGCAACATAACTCAACTTTCATGTACGACGTTGACCACTAGACAGAGATAGTCACGGGCAAGCCTTAGCATACCGAAGGTTGTCGCCCCTAATGCACAAATACTTACTTGTCTAACAAATACAATTTGATTGGTCGGAGAATCTTCATTTACTCTGCCTACGCGAGAAATCTTTTGCCTAGAGATTTGTCCGATCAGTCAATAGTCAGTTTGAGTCTTTTTATCCCAACTATCTATCTCGTTCATCCTATTGAGATATTAGCATTAGACTCATGTGTTAACCCTATCACTTTAACTCCTCCACCTATAACTACTATTGCAAGACCAGATCATACAACATGATTTTAAAATTTAATTAGACTAATTTGGTCTAATCTCACCCTCCAATTGAAATATGTCCATCAATTATCCATTGTGTTTTACACATAGGTAACTTTTTGTTACCTTATTATCTAGTTTTGATAATTACATAATGGTGGAAGATACGCGAAAGTCAAAAAAAGAAAAAACACCACCCAAAAAAGAAAAAGATGAAGATAAAGGAAAAAAAAAAAGATAAAAAGAATAGTATTTAAATTTTGACTTCAGTTTTAATTTTATTTATGAACTTTCAATTGTCCTACTTTAATTTCTTAAATATTAATTTTGTTTCAATTAAGCTTTTTCGTTCATTTTCTCTTTTAAATTAAACAAAACATATGATTTAATATTTGAAATAGATCATATTGAGCTAGTTTACGATTGATCTAACAATAAAAATTGATAAAAAGACTTAATTGAGATAAAATTAATTAAAAAAATAAATAAAGACAATTAAGAATTGAGAGATGAAATTAAAATTGGAAATAAAGTTTAAATTAAAGATGTCGACAAAAAAGTACGGAAGGGATGGACACCCAACCAATCAACGAAGGAGAAATAACCAGGTGGATGAACAAATCGGAGGAGATGAATTTTCGTACGAGAGCTTAAATGGATGGGTCCCATTTCTGTACCGAGCCGACATATGCTAGAGCGTGAGAACAGATACCTAGAAGTCGTTTATAACATCCAATCCGTGAATATTGACTAACCACCATCCTCACTCACCTTGCTTGTGTTCTTCCTCGCGAACCTTCGCTACGATTTTGTGGATGTCCTCGTCTAATCAGTGGCTGACCTGTATTTTCTTCTTTCAGCAACTGGATCTCTATGTTGTTTTCCTTTCCTGACTATGTTTTGCGTCTTTGATCTGATATAGCTCTTAATTCTGTCATCTTCATCTTCTTTAGTGCTTGATGGTGAGAACAAACTTAGAAAGACCCATTTTGGAAAATTTCAGAAGTTTCTGAGGATTGCCAAATTTGAGTTTCCTTTTCTTTTTTTGTTCCCAGTTTTTAAGTTAGGGTCAAGGAAAAAATGGGTGTGGGTATATCTGTTCTGATAGGTATGAAGGCAGCACTTCTATTCTTGTCTTTTGCATATCTCAGATCACTTGGTTTCGCTCTGTTATCAATACCCTTTTTATATGCATCTTTGGTGTCTTTCTTGGTGGCAATTGCTTCTCACCCATCCATCAATCTCCCAATGCTTTTGGGGAAAGATTCAGATGGGACATTCCCAATTTGGTCATTGATTATGTTCAGTCCATACTTGTACTTTGTCCGGGCCTTTTCGGCATTGAGAAGAATGAGGAGTGGAGAAGCTCCTTATAGTGAAGTATCTGAGGGTTTGTATGTTGGAGGGTGGCCTAATGCCCCAGAAGTATTGCCACCCGGTAACCCTGCCATTATTGATTGCACCTGTGAATTGCCAAGGAATTTGGAAGTCTCAGGACATGCATATTTGTGCATTCCTACTTGGGATACCAGGTCACCTCAGCCGGGTGATATTGAATCTGCTGTTAAGTGGGCTTGTAGAAAGAGAGCTCAGAAAACGCCGATTTTTATCCACTGTGCATATGGTATGTTTTGTAACTGACAATCCATTTTCTAGCTTTCATGTGTCATCAATGAAGCATAAATTTTTTTTCTGAATGTAATTGTTTGTAAGTCTTCATTCTTGGATTTAATTTAATGTGTTAGTGGTTTTGTTGGTTAGAGAGCTGCTTGATACATAAATTAAGTTGTTGACTGACCTTGAGCACTTTTCTGGTTTTTAAACAAGTGTATTTCTTCTAAGGTTTGTGTAAGGTTTGTGATTTGTGAGACGGTTGCCTAGAATTTGTTATGTTGCCAAATGGAATTGTGTGCTTAATCCTAGGTGAGAACTATGCATGTTTGCATATAGACACATACCAACACCCACACACATGTGCCTATTTTGCAAGCTTTTATAACCTTAGAGCATTCACTCAGGCTGGGTTGAAACAACAGTACTGAAACAGTGAATCATCTTGTCTAGTGTCATAGTTTTGTGTTGAATTAGTGGATGCCTTTTTGCAATACTTGAAGCACAACTTTGTGCTTTTCCTCATCTTCAAGTGTCCTACACTGCATCCGTTTACTATCATTGTTGTACTCATTGGCTTTTTTAAACATGACCTAACCATCTCAACCATTATTCTCTTTTGTTCGTGCAAACTCACTCAAAATCTTAACCTTATATTTTGTTATGCCTGACCACTTTTTTTTTAATGATTGAGGATCCACATTGTAGACATGTTCTTTTATTTCCTAGTATTTGATATTTTATTACGTGACTAGTCTTTCAGTTTTCCAATTAATATTTAATATGATATACTGTATGACTTTTGGAAACACCTCTTTTTATCCCTTGAGTTGGAGTTATGAGCAAAAGCTCTTCGATTACCTCTTAACATGAAAACAAGATTTTTTTTTTCTGTTTTCACCACATAATTACTTCACTATTGCATTATTATCTTCTGTCTCAGATGATCTGAAATCCTATTATGGATCATCTGGCTCTAGTTACTATTGGTTTCTCCTTAGTTTTGCTTTTGCATTGCCAAGGAGGCTAGGATGACTGCATTCTGCTTAACTAATGAATTTAGAGGCATTGCCACTCAATCTAAGTGAACATAGTTAAGCAAAAGTTTATCTTTTGACAAGGGCATTTTTTCTTGACATGAAAGGGAAAAGATTCAAAGGCATCCATGCTAAACACTCTCCCTTAAGCTAGAGCATTAAGATAAAAAAATGTCTAGCTTGGAACATAAACTACTAAAGGTCGATTGAGCCAATGACTTGGTAAGAATGTCACCCAGTTGCTCACCAGACTTAATATATAGAGTGATAATCTATTTTTTCTAGATCTCGGATGAAATGACAATCCACCTCAATGTGTTCAATACGCTCATGAAATACCGTATTACTTGCAATGAAAATCTTTGCTTGATTGTCACAATGCATCTTCATAAGAGAAGGTACATCAAGTCCCATATCTCGGAGCAAATAACGAACCTATAACATCTCATAAGCAGTATGAGCCATAGCACGATATTTAGCCTTCGCACTAGAATCCGCAACCACATTATGATTCTTATTGTGTCAGGTAACAAGATTATTTTCAACAAATGAACAATAACCAGATATAGATCGTGTATTACTAAGATTGCTTGCCCAGTCAACATCATAAAAACCAACAACAGTTATAGATGATTATGGGTGATATAACAATCCTTTCCCAGCAGCTGCTTTCAGGTGTCAAAGTATGCGACAGACAATCTCTCAATACCAATGGGTCTTTGGTCCAATAGTATTCCTTGTCTTGTGAAGATTTTGNATTATTCTCTTTTGTTCGTGCAAACTCACTCAAAATCTTAACCTTATATTTTGTTATGCCTGACCACTTTTTTTTTAATGATTGAGGATCCACATTGTAGACATGTTCTTTTATTTCCTAGTATTTGATATTTTATTACGTGACTAGTCTTTCAGTTTTCCAATTAATATTTAATATGATATACTGTATGACTTTTGGAAACACCTCTTTTTATCCCTTGAGTTGGAGTTATGAGCAAAAGCTCTTCGATTACCTCTTAACATGAAAACAAGATTTTTTTTTTCTGTTTTCACCACATAATTACTTCACTATTGCATTATTATCTTCTGTCTCAGATGATCTGAAATCCTATTATGGATCATCTGGCTCTAGTTACTATTGGTTTCTCCTTAGTTTTGCTTTTGCATTGCCAAGGAGGCTAGGATGACTGCATTCTGCTTAACTAATGAATTTAGAGGCATTGCCACTCAATCTAAGTGAACATAGTTAAGCAAAAGTTTATCTTTTGACAAGGGCATTTTTTCTTGACATGAAAGGGAAAAGATTCAAAGGCATCCATGCTAAACACTCTCCCTTAAGCTAGAGCATTAAGATAAAAAAATGTCTAGCTTGGAACATAAACTACTAAAGGTCGATTGAGCCAATGACTTGGTAAGAATGTCACCCAGTTGCTCACCAGACTTAATATATAGAGTGATAATCTATTTTTTCTAGATCTCGGATGAAATGACAATCCACCTCAATGTGTTCAATACGCTCATGAAATACCGTATTACTTGCAATGAAAATCTTTGCTTGATTGTCACAATGCATCTTCATAAGAGAAGGTACATCAAGTCCCATATCTCGGAGCAAATAACGAACCTATAACATCTCATAAGCAGTATGAGCCATAGCACGATATTTAGCCTTCGCACTAGAATCCGCAACCACATTATGATTCTTATTGTGTCAGGTAACAAGATTATTTTCAACAAATGAACAATAACCAGATATAGATCGTGTATTACTAAGATTGCTTGCCCAGTCAACATCATAAAAACCAACAACAGTTATAGATGATTATGGGTGATATAACAATCCTTTCCCAGCAGCTGCTTTCAGGTGTCAAAGTATGCGACAGACAATCTCTCAATACCAATGGGTCTTTGGTCCAATAGTATTCCTTGTCTTGTGAAGATTTTGTCTTCTTGAGGTTAAGAATTCAAGTCTCTCTCTCTCCCTCTCCTGCCCCCCCCCCCCAAAAAAAAGACAACCTCTCAATAAGGCTCACTAGGAGCATGCACGAATTGACTAACCATTCTAACATCATATGTAATATCCGAGCGTGTAACTGTGAGATAAATTAAATTTTCAGGCAACTTCCAATAACGTCCTATATCATCAAACACTTTTCTACTCTTAGAATCTAACTTAATCGTAGAATCCATAGAGTGCTAGTATTAGGTAGTAAGTCCAATATGTACTTTCTTTAACACAAATTGATGCCTTTCTTTGACCAGACAACCTCAATCCCTAGGAAGTACCGAAGAAGACTCAAATCTTTGGTGTAAAACTGCTTTTCCAAATAGGTCTTGAAATGGGCAATACCATTCAAGTCATTACCACTAATGATGATATTGTCAACATACACAATAACAATGATAATGTCTACAGAAGATCGATGAATAAAGACTAAATGATCTTATGTAGAACGTTAAAAATCAAACTACACCACAACAATGCTAAACTTATCAAATCAAGCACGTGGTAATTGCTGCAAGCTATAAATTGCATACTAATTGTTCAACCGACACTAATTTCTTCAACCGATACACTAATTGTTCTTGACCCGTGACAACATATCTTGGTGGTTGAGTCATATATACCTTCTCTTGTAAATTTTCATGTAAAAATGCATTCTTTATGTCTAATTGATACAAGGGCCAGTCACAATAGACTACAACAGATATAAGAACTCTAACTGTCTAATAAAATTAAGACGGGCGACATGAGAGAAATTCTCACAATAATCAATACCATATGTTTGGATGTAGTCCTTAGCAACCAACTGTGCCTTCAAATGCTTAACAGATCCATCAGGATGATATTTCGCAATGTAGACCCAGTGACAATTGACAGTATGCTTACCAGACGGAAGAGAAGTGAGATCCCCAGTATGTATGTCGTGAAGTGCCTTAATTTTCTCATTCATAACCAACTTCTATCCAGGAGATGATAATGTCAGTGTCAAAGAACTAGGAATAAATATAGAAGATAAAACTGATGCAAAATAGTGAAAGGGTGAGAAAAAATTATGCAAGTATACAAAATTAGAAATAGGATGATGGGTACAAGTACGAGTACCTTTATACAATACTATAGGCAAATCAATAAAAGTAGGCATTAGCCGGGGAGCTGGAGCATATGGAACAATCTGTGTATCCATGGTACGGCGGTAAACCGGCAAGGGAGCCAGAGTGGAAGAAGGTACACAATCGGGTATAAGTGGCAATATGAGCTCCCCTTACTAGTAGATATTAAATCTGGAGATAGAGTAGTTCCTAAGGCAAAAAAAAAAAGGATGACTAAAAAAAAGTGACATCGGCACTGACATAGTATCTATGAGAGACAGGGTCACAACAACGATATCCTTTATGATTACGAGAGTATATACATTTTATCGTATGGGGGGTGAGAGTTTATCCCAACTCGAACCAAGGAGGTGAACAAATGAAACACAGCCAAAGACCCGAGGAGTTAGACTAAAAAGTGATGTATCAAGATAGAGCAATGAGAATGGAGAGCTGTTACTGAGGATGGATGAAGGCATTCAATTAATAAGATAAATCGTAGTAAGAACAGCGTCTGCCCAGTAAGGTTTGGGTATATGCATGTTAAACATGAGAGTACGAGTAACATTCAATATATGACGATGTTTGTATTTTGTAACACCATTTTGCTGGAATTTATGTGGGCATGTAGTCTAATGAATGATACCGTGATCGGCACAAAATGTACGCGTAAAGGATTGTACATACTCGAGCATTATGAGAATAAGTATCTTAATATGTTTATTAAACTGTACAAGAATTTCATTGTAAAAGGTAAGAAAAATTTTAGGCAACTCAGAGCGATCCTTTATAAGAAACAACCAAGTCATACGGGACTAGTCATCAACAAAGATTACAAAATAATGAAATTCAGAAATATTTTTTATTCTTAAAGAACCCCAAATGTCAAAAAACAATAGAAATAGGATTAGACTGACGACTTGTACCACTAGAAGAAAAAGGACTACGGTGATGCTTGCCAAATTGATAAGATTCACATTCTGATATAATAGAAAGACTCAAACTATGAATGACTTGACAAAGCTTTTGCAGTGATGGATGACCCAATCAAAAATGCCACTGGAGGAGAGACATGGTAGCACTCAAGACAGGAATTGTTGCTCTAAAATCTAAAAAGTAAAGTCCATTCTACTCATGCCCCAAACCAATCACCTTCTTTGTCCAGAGGTATTGAAAAACACAAGATGAATACAAATTCACTAAGCACTGTAAAGACTTGGTTAATCGACTCACAGATAACAAGTTAAACAGAAAGTGTGGGACAAATAAATCAGATGTTAATGTCATAGAGTCAGTAGGATAGAGATCATCAGTTTTATGAATTAGTTTAAAAGAATCATCAACTAATACAATACAAGAGTTAAAGAAACGAAAGTTAGAAAATAAGGAAAAAATACTAGGCATGTGGGCATTAGCTCCCGAATAAATAATCCAAGATGATGAAGCTAATTGAGCTATCACATGTGCAAAATTACCTGCATTGGCCAAATCAGCTGCAGAAGTAGACAAATGGGAAAAAAATAAAGATAATTGTTGGATAAGCTGACTGAGCTAAGAAGTAAGGGCATCATTAGAGCCAGTTGGAGATCCAATAGAAGCCGCGGTCGAAGGTTGAGACACAGGTGGAGCCAAATCATCAGAGGCCTGATTAGCATAGGTTGGCCTTCCATGCTTATCCCAGCAATAATCTTGTGTATGTCCATTAGCTCCACAAAATGAAAATTTTCACTTGGAGCGATTACCCCGACCATTACGACCACCTCGGCTACCACGACCAGAACCTCTACCACCATGGGTCAGATAGCAACCACCACTACGTCCTCCCCGTGATACACCACGACTGCCATCACTAGAAATTAAGGCAAAGAAATCCTATGAAGATGAAGGAAGCCCACGAGTAAGTGGACCTCACTAAAGTCAAGAATAAGCATTGGCAACAGGAGGAAGCTTCTCACTAGCCAAAATCTGATCTTTAAAAAATTTTACTCAAAATTAAGGCTTGACAAAAGAAACACAACCTGAAACTTCTCCCGTTGTCAACGTTGAACCTTTAGATCTGCACTTAGAGGCTGATCCAACATAAATTCTTCCCATAATTCTTTCAAGGTGCCATAATGTTCAGCCAAGGATTTATTTCCTTGCTTGGTATTAAATAGACGCTCAAAGAGTTCATAGATTCTGGATACGTTATGTTCTTGGAAGTGCATCTCCTCAAGGGAGTCCCATATCTTCTTAGTGGTATCAAGAAGTTAAACATTAGAGGCCACATATGATTCCATTCTAAGCCACAACCAGGTCATCACAAAGAAATTTTTACTCCACTAGTCTTCAGAACCGTTGGATCCTTACTCAAGAGGATTGTCAGTCAAATATTTGACTTTTCTCTTAGTCCATATGAAAACCTTAATGGCATGTGCCAAAGAATAATAATTGTGTCAATTTAATTTTACAGAATTGATCTGTCTAACCTGATCATCCATAGAGTGAATTTGTCGAGCTTGATTATCAACAAAAGTACCTTTGACGTCATCCGAAATTGCCATAGTTAAAAAAATATTAAATAACTAGGTGATAATAATCAAACCAATAGTCCGTACCAACACAATCACACAACCAAACAAAGGGTCAGGAATTTTGCCAAAATCACACACTTCATGCCACTAAAACCAAAAAACACACAACCAAATCTCCAAANAATACAATACAAGAGTTAAAGAAACGAAAGTTAGAAAATAAGGAAAAAATACTAGGCATGTGGGCATTAGCTCCCGAATAAATAATCCAAGATGATGAAGCTAATTGAGCTATCACATGTGCAAAATTACCTGCATTGGCCAAATCAGCTGCAGAAGTAGACAAATGGGAAAAAAATAAAGATAATTGTTGGATAAGCTGACTGAGCTAAGAAGTAAGGGCATCATTAGAGCCAGTTGGAGATCCAATAGAAGCCGCGGTCGAAGGTTGAGACACAGGTGGAGCCAAATCATCAGAGGCCTGATTAGCATAGGTTGGCCTTCCATGCTTATCCCAGCAATAATCTTGTGTATGTCCATTAGCTCCACAAAATGAAAATTTTCACTTGGAGCGATTACCCCGACCATTACGACCACCTCGGCTACCACGACCAGAACCTCTACCACCATGGGTCAGATAGCAACCACCACTACGTCCTCCCCGTGATACACCACGACTGCCATCACTAGAAATTAAGGCAAAGAAATCCTATGAAGATGAAGGAAGCCCACGAGTAAGTGGACCTCACTAAAGTCAAGAATAAGCATTGGCAACAGGAGGAAGCTTCTCACTAGCCAAAATCTGATCTTTAAAAAATTTTACTCAAAATTAAGGCTTGACAAAAGAAACACAACCTGAAACTTCTCCCGTTGTCAACGTTGAACCTTTAGATCTGCACTTAGAGGCTGATCCAACATAAATTCTTCCCATAATTCTTTCAAGGTGCCATAATGTTCAGCCAAGGATTTATTTCCTTGCTTGGTATTAAATAGACGCTCAAAGAGTTCATAGATTCTGGATACGTTATGTTCTTGGAAGTGCATCTCCTCAAGGGAGTCCCATATCTTCTTAGTGGTATCAAGAAGTTAAACATTAGAGGCCACATATGATTCCATTCTAAGCCACAACCAGGTCATCACAAAGAAATTTTTACTCCACTAGTCTTCAGAACCGTTGGATCCTTACTCAAGAGGATTGTCAGTCAAATATTTGACTTTTCTCTTAGTCCATATGAAAACCTTAATGGCATGTGCCAAAGAATAATAATTGTGTCAATTTAATTTTACAGAATTGATCTGTCTAACCTGATCATCCATAGAGTGAATTTGTCGAGCTTGATTATCAACAAAAGTACCTTTGACGTCATCCGAAATTGCCATAGTTAAAAAAATATTAAATAACTAGGTGATAATAATCAAACCAATAGTCCGTACCAACACAATCACACAACCAAACAAAGGGTCAGGAATTTTGCCAAAATCACACACTTCATGCCACTAAAACCAAAAAACACACAACCAAATCTCCAAACAAAAAATATAGAGACCACAAAACGCAAAAAAAAAAAAAAAAAAAAAATTGGGGCAATTAGAACACTTTGCAGTGCCTGAATAGTGTGCAATGCCTTTGTTCGCGGGATTCAAATAGACCCAACACCAAGAAATATGAAGACTTGAAAGAAAACACACCTAGACTGAGCCACACATTACAAATGAAGAAGTCCCCAACCAGGAGCGCCGAAATGTTGAGAAATATTGGCATTGTGCAATGTCTACTTCTACCCAACCACCAAAAACATCAATGGACCACTCATAAATGCATGGGTTTGCCATAGGAGTCTCCTAGGGTGTTAGTCAGACTTGTTTGTGATAGAAGAAAGCGTCGAAAAAAGCTGGGTTGCCTCTAGAGTCCAAATTGCAAAAAATAGTCAAATTTTTTGAATAATATTTTGAAAATGATAAGTTGATCTAGATGGCCTCATCAAATTCTAGAAAAATTACCATAAATTCGGGAGCATTGAGTCGATGATGAAGGTGGGTTTCAGTCGCCGAAAAATGCTGACATCATGCTGATGTCAACATGATGTCACTTTTTCGGCAGTTTCTCCAATGCCAGAACAGTCGTGAGTAAATCTTTGTTTGGTTCAATCTAATTTTTGTAATTAAGAAATAATTGCTCTGATACCAAGTTGGAAATAATAAATTAATATTAGGGTTAGAGAAATACAAAGAAAAGAGAAGAAGAGGTAGAGAATAAAGAATCAGTTATGTATGAGCTATGTTACCCTACACATCTTATTATAACTAAGCAATATTTTTGGATAATTATAATATTGCCCTACACTAATAGACTTATGACTTAATGCATAAAATAAGAACTCTAACATGTGAGTTCCTCAATATGCCATCGGGCAAGTTGAATACAGAGATAAAAGGTAAGAGGATTTATAGACCGTAAGCAAAAAATTCCTTTATTTTACCTGGAGTATTCATTGGATCATGTATGTCTTATAATTACTTTTGCCAAGTGAATGTGTTGGGGAATGAAATTAGGGTAGTTCCGCCCGCCCATCTCTCTTCCGTAGTTGAGTTCTTTCACTTGGCCTCAAGCATTAGGCTGATGGCATATTACCAAAATATCATGGCCTGATCTGGATAATTCTCAATTTCATGCTAAGCTCCTGCGTTTTCCTTTAATGAAGAGTGCAGGGACACAACAAAACCACTGAAAGGGATTTTGACAGGTTTGCCACTGAATATAGATATGAGATGGAACTCCTATGGCCAAATGTAAGGTTCGATTTGGAAGTTAAGGTCTAATGAAGTATCTCTTAGTCTTTCAATGGCCCCAAAGTGAGAACTTATGCTTACTGTTCAACCGACTAGCAACTACAGTTTCTTATGGAATAATGACTTCTAATTTTGAACTGAGGCAAAAAATCAACATTTTCAATTACTGTATCTGTGGTATGTTGACAAAATTTTGGGAAAGTTTCTCATTTTGGGATTTTATTTCCCTGACTAATCGCCTTTCAATTTTTTAACAACCCTCTAAGTGGTAACTTTAAGCAAGATGTCTCCTGAACTATTTTGGTGAAAGAGCAATGCAGACCCTATATTAGACTGAATTTGTTTCTTGTAATTAGTTAAAATATTTCCGATGTCTTGCAGGATTAGATGGTTGTGAATTTTGAAGGTTTTCTTAATAATGTTTAGCTGTTTTATGATGAGCTGCCATGTACTTGGAACTTGAGAGTTGAGATCGAGGCTTGTAACCAAATTTTTTTTCTTAATCATTGTGTTACTTTCTCCAGGTCATGGACGAAGTGTTGCAGTGATGTGCGCACTGTTAGTGGCTTTAGGTGTGGCAGAAGATTGGAAAAGTGCTGAAAAGTTAATCCGAGAGAGAAGACCTTATATTCAAATGAATGCTCTCCACCGTAATGCTTTAGATGAATGGTCAAAACACCGGTTATCCTGCTCCTAAAAGGAATGAATAAATTCATGTAAGTTCTGCAGTTTGTCCAATTCTTCTGGACACTCGCGATCAGATAGATCGTGAACAGAGCTGATTGATCGTCTTCAATAGTTGTTACATTTGAGTGTGAATTATGACCCTAAACATGTTACTGGCGAAAACCGTATCATTGACATTACTTTTTTGTTCCTCTGATAAGATGCTTATATGCTAAAAAGTCCTGACTGGCTTTGTTGCTAAAATGTACTGGCTACTAGACTTCAAGAATAAATGTACTAGGATTGTCCACCAAATCATTCATATGTATGGACCATCGGAATGAGTTTTCTTTCTATTGTGTGTTTAAAAATTTATTTTTACCCAAACACCTTAGTTTGAAACTTATTTATCAAACTAATTTATCACACCGTTGTTTTTATGAAAGCGTGGTTCAAACCCACGATTTTTAATGTAAAACCTTGCAGAACAAGCTGTGGTGTAGAAAAAAAAAACGTCGAAAAATTGAAGTAGATAGGAAAAAATCTCTGGTTTATGGAGTTGTTACATTGATATATTCTGGTGCAGGCAAGAACAACTTGGAGAAGCAGCCTTTAAGTGGGTGTAATTTAAGAATTTTCTTTTTCAACTGTTAGCGAACCAAAAATTGTGTTTGAGTAGGTTGATCCTAAGCCATAAGCAGATAGCTGTCTCTGATTTACCGGCTGAATGGTTATGTTTTTGCCTGCCCTTCATTTCTTCTTTATTTTTCTCACTTGTAGGACATTGTTTGGAGCTCAGTTTGAAATGACCTTTAAAAAGACGAACACAATGTAGCATGAACTTGACTATGAATGTCTGGGACACATTTTTTGAAAACTCACCCTTTTTCTTTTCCGTATTACCTTGCATCATTTCTTTTTCTTTTTTTATTTGAAAAAACCTCAAGTTTGATATTACCAAAGTATGTGGTTTGAGAGAGTAAGATTGAGTGGTTTGTACAAGGGGGGTTTAAGGCTTCAGGTTTGGATTATTTTTTTATCGTTGTATTGATCAAATTGATGCGAGGTTTATTTATTCTTTCAGATGCAACAAAGAGAATGCTAACTACAAAATCTATTGCATTTTCCCTAGGCACCCTTAGATTGTTAATACAATCTGCCATACTTTTATCTGGCTTCATAGCTTTCTCAGCTGTAGCTTTGTGTTCATCTTTCTCCTTCGTGCTTTCCTCTATGTATTTCAATGTTATCAATAGTTTCTGTGTAGAATATCCTTAACATCTACTTGTTACAAACGAGCTACTGAGATTGAAGCTGCATGCATAAAATGAAAGTAAGCTTGTTTGTAAGTTGTATTTTAAGCATTATTCTTATTTAGAATGACAACTTCCGTAGCTTCCAAACTAGTCTTCTTCATGCAATGGATGCTTTAATGGGACATCTTTGTATGCACTTTAATCAAAGTTCAAGTAATGGCCTTGTGATCTTAGATCACCTTTTCCAGCTCTAACCTTAATTTAGACGTTTTCATCCTTTCTTAAAGAATAGATCATATGAAAACAGTTGAGAATGAAATTTGGGAAGGATTTTTTTGAATAGTCCTTTCACTGATTTGGGATAGCTTTAGGATATTTCAAATGAATCTAAACATTATGTCCAACAAAAAATGCCATCTGTTGGGGATTCATTGAGAAGCCGAAAGATTGGTCATTTGATGAAAATTTCGACTCTTAATGGAAAATTTATATTGAATAGTCAAATAAAATCACTCTTCTTGTTTTGAATATCAATTTATAATTTTTGGGTTGTTTGAGATTGATCTTAAATACTCAAAATGTTAGAATTTATCCAAAAACTGTGTAACTTGATCCCAAAAGATATATTTATTCGTATCACGCCTAAGCCGTGTGTATCATTGTGTATAGTCGAAGTTTGTTTTGCACTAAATTTGTGTAATATGTTAACTCGTTAGGCTAAATATATTCGTATTGAGTAAATGGGTTATGTCAAAAAAATTACCACCGACTCATGTTTGCCCTGTCTCACACCATAGAAGTTCACATGATTTGTCTAGCACTACTTGCATCTTTTTCTAGAGCAATGTTATTGGGACCTAAAAAACTAACCTAATTTGCTAACATAATGATATGCTAGAGACATGTTCAATAGGATTATTGTGATTGTAAGTCTTAGACATGACTGGAAAGGGGTTACTTTCTTTTTTGGTGCATGGAAAACTATAGCGTTAATTACACGTCTCCCAACACTATGGCCTTTAACTTATTTTGCCCTCTAAACTATTGAATTTCTCATATTTAGAACTTCTTAAACCGATGAAAAAATAAGGAAGTCATATGCATGCAGCTCAAGGCGACCTATGGTTGGGGCACGACACTGTGTTATGAAATAGATTTAACCAAATAACAAAAATCCCTCATAAATAAAGCACTACTAATTTGATTGTCAGTTTCTCTGCAATCATAAAGTTAATTGACCAAAGCTTAAACAGAAAAAAAAGAAATTTTATTTCATATTTACAAAAAGCAGACAGGAGTTGTTCTAGTTGCAGATAACGTGGATGTGACAACCATGTACATAAGAAACCTGAAAAAATTAAAAGAAAACATTATTTTAGAGAACCGACTACTACAACAAATTCAGAAGACACAAAAATTTACAAACCCAAAGATCACCGGCCATCGCTAGACCTTGATATTTTTTCCTTTGCCAATGAGATCTACATAAGCTAACTCTTTGTCATAGCCATGTATAAGTGGTTCTTGCAAGTTTGTATTCAGTTACTACAAACATGTCACGATCTACCCATCTTAGCAGCCTCGGTGCTGCTTGTTGTCATGAAAGATTCTCCACAGCCACACTGCCCTTTAGAGTTAGGATTGATAAATATAAACTCAGATCTGCTCAGGAATCCAAAGAAAGAAAGGTCAGAGGTGGTGAAAGAAGCATAACCAGAATAAAATCAGAAAAATTGAAAAAAAAAAAAAAACAAAATCATAATGGTACAGAGGCCAAAAAAAAACCTTGCAATCAAGGCATCAAGCCCTACAAACTTGTCATTTACAGTTCATTAAATTCTCATACGTTACTGAAAACAGAACCTAATTTTCAATTCCAAATAGCAAATTTCAAGCTGAACATCAGCTGCTTATAAAGTATAATTAACACAAGAAGTTTAAAGGAATAGGGGAAGTTGAAAATTCAGTCATAACATAACAGGGGATATAACTGATAAATTACATTGGTATGTATCATACTTCAGAAATGTTCAAATTGAACATGGTGATCTGCTGGATTTAGAATAAGTGTCTTATAAACTGGTGTTTTCAGCTGTTTCACTTCGGTGTGATGACATAATATCTAGAACATCCAGATTAATGGGCCCCCCAGAATAGGTTCCTCTAACAAAGCATGAAACACTTGCACATGTACATATGCACACAGCTATCATCCGTTTAAACATATATAAATCAAACTCTTCTGAAAATAGTGCATAATTGGAACAGCCTTTGCGGACCTGAGTTTGTCATCAACAAAATCCATCTTGGTTCCCACCACATGCATGAGGGCCTTAGGATCAACCAATATCTTCACACCCTTGTCCTCAACCAACTCATCAAACTTGCCTTTCTCATCTGACAATTCAAGACAGCAGCAAGTTAGGAAACCAACAAGTTATAAAATTTCAGTCTCTGCACTTAAGTAGTTAAGCAATAAATAATCAACAAAACAAAAATGTCAATATGATGACCAGTCAATCCAAAAATTTCTCTTTTCTTCTATTATGACAAGTTGACAACACTCAGCTAGCAATATTGCTATATGTAAATCTCGAATGTGATTGTATGAGCATCAACATATTTTACCTCCAAATAGTTACATAAATTCAATTCCCATGGGTTTCTTTCAATCCTTGATGCCTTTATCTTTGTCTTTTCACTTTAAAAACAACTGCCTCTTTAACACTCAGTGTTCTTGAGGCTCCTAGAGATCAAAGATGCAAAGGAGAGCTAAATATTTCTAAATTTTAATTCCAAAGTAGTGGAAAAAGTTGCCTATTATTACAAATAAATGTTACCCGAATTGAAGAACTCAAGAAAAAAGAGAAAGAAATATAGATTTCGTATTAAGTATCACACATGACTGAAAATTATTCTTTTTAATAAAGCAATAATGATATGTGTCCCCAAAATAAGCATAGTTCCTCATCATAGGTCCCAACTTTTTGATTTCCCTCCGGTTTAGGTTTCTCTCGGGAATGGAAAATTTCTCAAATTTGATTGCAAAAGAGCTGGAAAATGACAGGGTAAATAAATTAAAAGTCTCGATTTATAGATTCATACCAGCATAATTGAGGGTATAGGACAAACCGTTGCAGCCGCGAGCCTTCACGCCGAGTTTGAGGAAAGGGCGTTGCCGGCGTTGCAAGAGGTGGCGTATCCTAGCCGCCGCGGCGTCCGTTAACGTTAGGACTTGTTTCCGGACGGCAGGTCCCACCTTTTCGGCGGTTGATCTGAGCATCGAAGAAGCAGTCGCCATCTCTCTCTCTCTCCCAGAACTTGCTAGTCCCGGCACCACTTTGGTCGAGTGATACGCCACATTTTGCAAGGGAATAGCTAAAGAGTAATGCCTCAGCTGCCATGTCATTTAATTTTAAATTTGGGCTCAAAATTCAGTTAGTGTATAATTAAAACTTAAAAATTGCTGAAATTTATGCTAAATTTTATGATAAATATAAATATATAACTTAAAAAAAAAAAATTATTTTCTATTTTTTTTTTATGATAAATGTAAATCATGTTTTGTAATTATTTATATTTAAAAAAATAAAAAAAATATGTTTGATATTATATATTTTGGATAATATTTTATTGATATTATTTTGGTTAATATTTTAATCTCAAATACCTCAATTAGAGATGTTCTTTGTGATTCAAAAAAAAAAAAAATTAAAAATATTCGTCTTGACACATACATTCACAGACGAGATGCTTTGTTGGGACACACACAAAAGATACACACATAGATCTATATATACAACACAAATACACACAAAAAAAAACAAATAAACATACACACATGTAGATCTATGTATTTGTAGCATCATATCTGTATATCTATACCTATATATGCATATACATATCTATGTATATATATGGTATAAAGTTAAGGAACAAATGGAAAACTAGCAAGAGAGATAATGTAGGTTTTGTCTTTGTCTTCGTCTTCGATTCGTTTTTGTATTTGATTTTGTCTTCGGCATTTTCATCTTCGTCATTGGCTTTTAGAAGAGAGAGAGAGATACAAGGAAAATAGACGAAAAAAAAAAAGGAAAAAAGAGTTTTTATAGCAAATAGGATAAATCTCATTAATGAAGGAAAAAGGAGTCTTTTTTGTGCCATTTATAGCA
Source organism: Ilex paraguariensis (assembly GCA_963454935.2). Lineage (NCBI taxonomy): Eukaryota > Viridiplantae > Streptophyta > Magnoliopsida > Aquifoliales > Aquifoliaceae > Ilex > Ilex paraguariensis. The sequence continues at coordinate 430,273 of CAUOFW020001848.1, read as the reverse complement.
AATAGGAAAAAGGAGTTTTTGTTGCTAATGTGATTCGAAAGTTGGACCTCATTAATTGCAAATAAAGATGCATGCATGTTTTTAGTTTTGGATGTTTTTAAAAAATATCATTTTTAGTGTTTATAGACTTGGACCTTATTTTCAAAACAATATGGCTTAAAAAATAAAAAAAAACACATCACAAACACATCAATTCTTTTTTTATTTTTTGCAAAAAAAAAAAAACACAAACACAAAGTTACCAAACGACACTTTAGTTGTTCAAAGGGTAAAATCATATTTCAACAGAAGATGTTCAGAATATGTAAAATACAATTTTACTACAGTGATGCTTTATATTTAGAGCATCACTATAATATCATGTATAAATAATTTACAATATATTCTCTCTCATCTTTTATTTTCCTACCTCTCTTGACTATTCATTGTTTTTTGCGCTATTTTCTCTCTTTCTCTCCAATAATTCTAATAAAAGGTATAAAATATGTATTTAAAAGAAGTAGTTAAAATATAGAAATCTATTGAAATGTATATTGAAAAAGTGAGCAACTAAAATAGAAAAAATATACTTTTGGGTAGCTAGAATACAAAATCTTGTTGGAGATGCTCTAAGCATTCTCAAATTTTTCATTTTTATAAAAATGCACAAAATTACAATACACAATTTTTTACGACCATGGAGTTATTAATATCGATTAGTGTCATGTATTTAAATTTATGTAGATCATGTTGGATCAAAATTTTATAAATTATAGATTAAATGATATAATGCTATTTTTATTAAATTTATAATAATATAATTATGATAATATTAAATTGAGTTTAATTATTTCTTGTTGAATTTTTTTACTTATAATATACTAACAGTCCGCCATGTGTGATGCACGAGATATATAACCTTTTTATCCTTTTTAACTATTATTATTCATGATTTCTCTCTTTTATCTCTACCACTTAAAAATAAGACAAATCATAAAAAACTATCTAAAGTCTGTTGTTGTAATTTTTTTTAAATAGATTGAAATTAAAGTTGGTTAATAGTGGAGAGTAGATGAGTAATTAAAAATGAAGGGTGAATTGCAATTTGTACCCTTAAAGTGTTGATGAAGTTTCTATTTGATCCCTAGAGTTTCAATTTGGACAATGTAGTCGTTAAAGTCTCAGTTGTAGTTCGATTTCGTACTTCCGTACAATTTCCTTTTAATCACCAAATAGAATAACATGAACTGGCAACTCACACCAAATATATGAGGGCATTTTGGACCAATTCCCTTGCTTACCATTCCAACCAATCAAAAAAAAAACACAAAAACCCTAGTCCCATTCGACACACCTTCATCCACTGCAAAACCAAAGACAGAGCTAGTTGTGATAAATTTTCAGTGATTGAAGCAGATCGATAGAGGGTGACCGAGCTAGAGATGTGACTATGGAAGCAAGGGCGGAGCTAGGATTTTTGTTTATCTCGGGCTAAACTAAACATTCATATGACTAACAAAATACAAACATAAACTCATAAACATATATTCAATTATACAAATGTAAATTCATAAACACTTACTAATGAAATTAGACTCTTCGATCCTTCCTAGAACAAAAGGCATATATTATTGAATCTGTATCGATTGCTTCTGTTATTTCTCTTTCAATGTAGACAACTAACGAATCAGTCAAATACTCATATTTCATCTTGTTACGAAGAGTACTTTTGACATGTTTCATGGCTGAAAATGCTCTTTCTGAAATTGTCGTAGAAACATGAAGTGTTAAAATAAGACAAATCAACTTATCAATCATATTGTAGGACTCTGCCTTATTTGTTTCTACTAAACCACGACATAATTCTGAAATTGTATACATACTTTGAAACCTCTCATGGCAAACCACATCAAATTTATAATGATCCAATTGACATTTCAAATGATGCATGTCTTGTCTATCAAAATCAGCTGCATAAAACTTTTTAGCAAGTAAACAAATGCGATCAGGATTAAAAGATTTAAAGTTGTCCGAGGATCTAAAGTAGAGCTGAGCATAAGCAATTCTATTATCTCTTCATTGAATTTACTATATAACTCTTCTAACTGATGATCAATCGTAGCATTAAATATGCTCATGTGATAGTAATGATCAACTGTAATGTTATCATTATGTTGACATGAACGTCTTGCCCCTTTATACTGAGTGTTCATATCAGGTATATCGACATCAAATTTCATGCAAACTGATTTCACATGGTCAATATGATAATCAAAACCTTTTGCTCGCAAGGTTTGAAGCAATAATTTTGTCGATGAGACTAAATTCATTGCATTCAAAATATCTAATGATTTATGTTGCAATGTCCGACAAAGCATATCCGTAATCCCCATAATCTTGTGCATAAGATGCAATATGAATATGAAATCGAAGGACTTCATTGCCATTAAAGAACCACCAACTTCCCCACGAATTGTATTTGAATATTCTTCGTTAACCATACATTCAAACACACTAATTATAACATCATACATATCCATTAGACCGCAAATGGATTCAAAATGTGAGCTTCAATGAGTAGTACCAGCTCGATGCAAAGTATCCATCTGATTAGCCCCTTTACCAGTCTCTCGTTCACCACTAGTTATCCCTCTTTCAATCTCAATAGCTTGGGCAGATCACAATTCTATATGACGGTTTGGAGAAGCACTAATAAGATTGACAATGCACGTCAATTTGGAAAAGAATTGTCATATTAAAATCTCATCTTCAGTAGTTGCAACTAATGCAAGTTGTAAACGATGAGCAAAGCAATGAGCATAGTATGCATACTCACAATTATTGCGGAACAAAGCTTGCAATCCATTAAATGCACCACGCATATTGCTAGCACCATCATATCCCTAACCTCGTAAATCTCGAATGTGCAAATTGTGTCGAGTAAGAACTTTTGATATTTTCTTCTTAAGAGTTAAAGAAGTGGTATCTTTAACATGCACAATCTCAAAAAATCTCTTCTGCAAAAAATCCTGAACATCAACAAATCTCAGAACAATTGACATATGTTCTTTATTTGATGCATCCTTTGCTTCATCAACCAAAAACAAAACTTGGCATTTCTAACTTTTTTACAGATTTTTTCTCTTACTTTAGTAGCTATAATATGCAAAATATCATTTTGGATCATAGGAGACGTATACTTTGCATTTCCTGAAGCTTTCTCTAAGACAACATCATTTATCTCAACATTCAACTTTGCCATCAAACTAATCATCTCAATTAGATTACCACAGTTCTTTGACATTACAGATTCATCACGACCTCTCATGGCACATCCCTGTAAAGTAAGCAATTGAACACTATTAATGGTAACCTTAAGACGCAATCGATTTCTCTTTATTTCTTCTGAACTTTGAACATTCATAACTTTATCAATGTGCACTGATATATTCTTCAGCACCTCAACATTTCTCATAGCATTATTGTGTGTGGAAGCAGAACCTCCCATATGTGACAAGAAAACACATTTGGCCCCATTATTCATTCTCTTCCAGCTATTAAAATCATCAACGGTAAATACAGGATGTAGAGGTTCATGACCTTGAAAAATAAAGCACGAAAAGCAAAATGTCGCATCTTTTGAAATAGAATACTCTAGCCATGGAAATTTTTTGTACCAACTTTCCTAAAATCTTCGATTTTGAACTCCAGTTTTAATCCTCGGATACTCAGCCAAGATAGGTTGATTTGGTTCCCACTTTCTATAAGCACATCTAACTTTATCTTGATTATAAGTAGGATGTTTTCATATCGGAATACGCAATGCGGGATCTCGTTCAGGTTCATTCTCATCAAAAGGAATTCTTGGAACTTTTGTTTGAGGTTGCAGACCTTGAGATTCAACAGCCGCAGGAATCATAGGAACATCAACACTTGTTGATGTTTCTACTTGACTCAAAGGTTCAAGAGTAGAATTTGATATTTCTTCTCTACTTTTCTTTTTGAAGAACGAAAAAATTATTTTTGCCCTTTTTCGTTCTTGATTTTTCATCCTAATAAAGTAGAGAATGACTGAAAATTAGAGAAACAAATCAACAAGATTGAAGGGCCCAACACTACACTAAACATTATAACATATACAAACATATAGATATTCTTAGGCCTCACACATTTTATTACCAAATATAATTTTATGTTCTTCTGCCCTAAAAATCACTTAGGAACATATCATACCCAAATTGCACATTCATCTCCTTTCAAATTTACTATTTTCATAATTGCACAATTATGAGTCTTAAGTTTCTTCTATGGTTCAATTTCTAGAACCCTATGTTGCCAAGGGAAAGGTGGGAAAGGATCTTATTTGATCAGAATGTTCGTGGTTTCAGCATAGAACAAGCATATCATTTAATATTGGGGAAAAAGTTCATTATAAAAATAAATCAAGCAAAAGACAATATTAATGCATGAAAATGCAAGCCAAAGGCGAAAAATAAAAAATAAAGCAAAAATAGTAATTACCTTGCATGCAGTATCAAATCCGAAGCTTGTAGGAACTTCTTTGCATTTCAAGTCACCATCAATGGTCTTTGGACATCCAAGAACCCAACTTTCACATTTTTACCCTTTCTCGATAAGACCTTCAAATGATTTCTTAAAGAGTAACATGTCATATATACTTGAAATTTTCTACAAGAAGGCAAGCATTAGTGTTTGAGTCATCACCACTGATGACAACAATCCCATCCAAATCAAGCTTCAATGTTGTTTCTTCACAGAAACTACAAGAACCAAGCATGAACTTTTTTTATTTCTTTTATCATGTAATCAGAATCAAAAGAAACTTTTTCCAAAATGATTTTCTTGACTTTCCTTACTATATTGAAAGTTATTGCAACTAAAACAAACCATATTAAAATTCAATGAGATTGAGTAAGATAGATATACAAAACTTGAGTTCAATCCCAAGCATTATTATTTGAATTGTTTTACTGTAACACAACTTTTTATTGATACACATCAAAATTACACAAGGACACCCTTAGGATATGATACTGAATCCATTGAATAGATTTCTTCAAAAAGAATATGTCAATATCAAATAAAAGATAGACCTTAAGTCCATAACATTTAAATGGGCAGTGCATAAACAAAAGACACACATACATAGACAAATATAAGATAATGAGAGAAAATGATTCATATCTTATTAGGTCTTCTCGGCAAAAGTGATAATGGGAGAAAAGGGGTTTGATTTGAGCCTGGGCAACAGTATGAACCTGGGCATTTGATTTGAACAACTGCGTGAAAAACATATGTGTGTGTGATTCAGGGGCATTTGATCGAATAGCTTGTAGGCATTTGAATGAAGAGTAAAACCAAACAAATAGAGGCAGGGAGACAGACATACGGAAACGAGGAGCAAAACTAAAAAAATAGGGAGAGGGGGAAGTGATGAATCGTACTTGTTGGGGTTGGGCGCGCTCGAGAGGGAGACATGATGGTGTTTGCATAGAAGAGGGATGGGGGAAGGGTTTTTGCGGTGAAGTGGCAACTTGAGAGCGAAGAGACTGACATGATTTTGGGGGAAGTGACCGACCGCCTGAGAGAGAAGATATTGCCGGCATGTATTCGACATTATTTTGGGGGAAGTGACTGAGAGAGGAGACTGAGAGAGACCGTTTGAGAGAGAGAAGAAACCAAGAGTGATCGACTGATTTTAGGGGAAGTAACTGAGAAAGACCGACTAATTTTGGAAGCTTTGCAGGTGTGCTGGGTTGGGTTGGATGAGATTTTTTTTTTTGGGGGGGGTGGGGGTGGGCTGGTACTTAGTGGTAAATTTTTTCTTTTTTTTTACTCTGGGCTTTAGCCCACCTTAGCCCACTAATGGATCTGTCCTTGTATGGAAGTGTTGAGGTGTAGATCAACAAATACAACTCATAATTCCTTCCCTTTTATTAAAATAATAGTTTTTAGTGGAGACAAAGTACGGTCTCTTTGGCTTTGCATTCTTAGTGGCAGTAAAATAATGGGTTTTGATTATTGATCATAATAGTTTATTATTTTTATTGCATTCTTAGAGCAACTTCAACCAAATTATCTATTTTAACCATTCAAAATATATTTAAATATTACATTATCTATTTTACAGAGTCATTTTTACAAATTCACTCCAATCACGCTCTCTATTTTATCTAACTACTCAAACTAATTTTCAATAATTTAAATCCCAGATGAATTACACAACGTCAAATCCTTTTCTCTTCATCTCAAACCGTTGACACTGCTTGTGTGTATCACCATTCAATCTTCACACTCAAAAGCCCTGTATTTACACATGTTGCATTTGCTAATATTGGGCAATCAATCAACAAAAAAGCAGAGTAAAACAAAAACTATGAGGTTTTTCGATGGATTTTTCAATGGGAGCCGAGAGAGAGATGGGATTTTAGTAGGATTTTTGTAACCTTATATATACACTCACACACATAGATAGAGACAGAGAAAGTGAGAGAGAACTTCATACCTGGAGTGGACAAAGAAGCTTGTGTCTGGTTGAGGAAGACGACGAGTAAAGGAGATTGGATTGCGAGCTTCTTTGGCTCGCTAGGAATTAGGGGTGCAACTTGGGCGGTTGGATAGTCAACCCTAGTCCAATCCTAAGTATATAATGTTCAACCCTAACCCTAACTCTAACCCTACCTCGGGTTGATAAACTCAACTCATACATTGCCCAAGTTTAATTCGGGTAAGCTCGGGTTGAATTCGGGTTGATGAATTCGGGCTCAATTCAGATTACTTTACAGGCTGAATTCGAGTTAATGTTCTAAACCTGATACATATATTACATAATATTCAAATAATTTAACAACCAACAACTTCAAATATAACACAAATATATTACATAATTTAACAACCAACAACCAGTTTGTAAAATAAACAGAACACAAATGAAGCAAAACATACTCCATAAGCATAAGCAAAACAGAACACTGTTGGCAGTGCAAAACCAGTCCACTGCTTCCACTGCTACCACAAGACAACCACTGTCCACTGCACAACCATTGTCATCCATGAAGCAAAATAGATGACTCTCCAACACCCGAACTTGCACTATCATCTATGAACTCTAAAAAATAGAGAAGTGCAAGAGCTTTAAAAAAGACAAATAGATCATTATAAATAGAATATGACAATATGTTACAAACATACCTTTATCCATCTCTTCCATATCTTCTAGCTTTTCTTCCATTTTAACGGTGGATGAATAGCTCCTTAGCCAATCTTGGGTACAAATCAAACTCTCAACAACCTTTGGAGTTAAAGAACTACGAAATGGATCAAGCACACGACCTCCTATGCTAAAAGCGGATTCCGAAGCCACGGTTGATATAGAAATTGCAAAAATATCATGTGCCATGCGAGAAAGCACACGATATGAAGAGCTTTTTTCTTTCCACCATTTCAAAATATTGAAAGTTTGTCTTGATCCATTCCCAAACTCAACGACATCGTCCAAGTAACGTTCTAACTCCAATTTAAGGACTTTGGTTTGCTTAATTTCTAAGAACTTACCCCAATCCACTACATCATCATCAAATACAACATTTGGATCATTTGAAATATCTGTTCCAACATTAATGCCTTCTTTTGACGCATCATCATTTTTTAATGAAGCTAATTAAACCGATGAGTAGTGTTCATACAATTTATCCAACACGACTTGCACCTTTTCAATCAACTCATCAACCTCATCACGAGTATAAACTTTGAAAAGTTTATATCTCAAAAACGTCAACTTGTAACAAGGATCCAACACTACCGCAATAAGCAACAATGGATTAATTTTGTCACGATCACAATACTTCTTAAATTTCAACATCATTTTTCTTGCCATCTCACGAAAGAATACATTGTCACTACTCAAGAATTTATGTAATAATACATGGATCCTCATCATTTCATGAAAATAAATATTACCAGTGACATATTGTGACCCCGACACACGCTTTGTCACAAGATAAAATTGTTGCAAAAATTTATGCAAGTTCTTTGCTGCCAACCAATCATCATCAGTAGGAGTCTCATTTTTAAGTTCAAGTGTGAAACTTCTATCTTGCTCTTCCAACTGCTGAAAAGCTTTTTGATACTCAAGAGCAGTGTCAAGCATATAAAAAGTAGAGTTCTACCGTGTTGGCACATCCAAACACAAAGATTTATTGTATGGAATCTTCTCAATATCCACACATTTCCTAAACAGTTGATAGTGGGAAGGGGAACTCTTAACATATTTCACACCATCACGAATGCGAACAATAACATTATTAACTTCATCAATTCCATCCTTCATAATTAAATTCAAAACATGCCCAAAACACCTAACATGAAGTATAGTCCCATCTAATAACAACCCATTGCGTTTGGTCAACCTCTTTTTCAAAGATGTGGCTGCGACATCATTAGAACTTGCATTATCTATAGTCAATGTATTCACTTTATCAATCCCCCACCCCAATAAACAAGTCTCCACAGATTGTGTAATAATTTCACCACGATATGGGGTTGGAAGCACACGGAAATTGATTATTCTCTTTTGTAAAATCCATTATTTGTCAATGTAATGCGCGATGAGACAAATATACCCAAGGTTTTGAATGGAAGTCCACAAATTAGTGGTGTGACGAACACGTGATGCAGAGGATTCAAATATCAATCTCAATTTTTTCCTTTCAATTTCATAAAGATTGATGCAATCTTTGGTGATTGTAGTTCTTGACATCAAATTAAACCTTGGTTGCAATACATTAAGAACCCTTTTAAAACCTTCTTTCTCCAAAACACTAAAAAGTATGTCATCAATAATCATCATTCGAGCAACCTTTTTCCGGACAGCTTCTTGGTCAAATTTCCAATTACTAATATTACTACTAGGACCACTTGCAGATGAAAAGTTAATCAATGTTTGAGTAGGGTCTTTATTCTTTTCACATTTTGGACACTTGAATAAATGTCACTCCTTTTGAACTATTATAATGAAAAGTCTTTTTGCAATGGTTGCATTGTACTTGATCAGGTTTTGATCCATCTTCTTTTTAAATTTTCGTGAAATCAAGCCAAAACATCAGACTTTTCAACATAAGTTTTTCGACGTTTGGGACTTACCGAGTTCCCCTCATCAAGGTTCGCAGAAGTAGGCTCAGATGCAAGATTAACCACATATTCAGCATTTGTCTCCGTCTCCCCCATTAGTAACATGTATTGATTCACTGTCCCATAAAATCAAAGAACAGAAAAATGATCAATTTATGCAGCTAAATATTTTCCACTGTAGCAAGCAGGCAAGACTTAACTCAAAAAAGGTCTAAAAATTAACTTATAAAATGTGAAAATAAAAATAAAAATTGCATACCTGAGTAGATCTGCTTTGATCGAAGGAGGCGCAGTCTGATCTGCTCTAAGAGAGAAAGAGGTGAAGACGAACGAGGCTGAGAAGGCTGATCTAAGAGTGAAAGTGAGAGACTGGGAGACTGAGAGACCGAGAGATAGGTCTGATCTGAGGGTGAGAATGAAGGACTGAGAGATCGAGAGACAGGTGAAAGTGAGAGAGTGAGAAATCGAAAGAGACTGAGAGTGAGTGAGGTTCGCAGTAGACTTGGAGAATCAGATTAACCTAGGGCAAATTATAACTTTGTATTTATATAACACTAATTCGGGTTGAACCCGATTATTAATTCGGGTTGAGCCCGAATTTAATGTTCGGGTTCAACCCGAGGTCCGCTCAAATTGAATTCGGGTTGATATTTTTTGATCCAAGCTCAACCCAAGTATTAAAAACCCTTGCCCAATCCCAAATTTTTTTGAGTTGGGCTCGAATTGAAATTGGGTTGTCCAACCCAAGTTGCACCCCCTACCAGGAATAGCTAGTCAACTGAGGATTATAGGGAATAGTTAGTGAGATAACTAGTTTGTTGGAGACAAAATTTGTTGGGTGCCTCTTTAAAATAGCTAAGAAGGGCCTTTTATTGGGGCCCTTGGAGTTTTTCTTAGTGATAGTAATATCCTAACTATTGGTGACTTAGCATGCACTATGGTCCCACATTATTTGTATACTTTTGAATTTTGTGCATATCCCATAAACACACTTCTAATTGCTTGTGACCCTAGTTTAGTTCTCTTTATATCAGGAACCTTATAAAAAGGCCAAGCACCCCTACACATTAAGATATTCCAGATTTTGTTTTATTCCATTCCATAACTCAAGTGAAACATGCTTTTTCCTAGATGGAATTATATTGTGTACATAACATGCAACAAGTAATGCTTCACCCCATAAGTTAAAAGGTAATTTTGTAGAGAAAATCATTGCATTAATCATGTCAACTAATGTCATATTTTTTCTTCCAACCAAACCATTTTGTTGAGGTGTATATGGTGCTAATGTTTGGTGTATACTATTATGCTCTTTACAATATGTAGAAAATTTGTTGGGAAAGTATTCTCCACTCCTATCATTGCGAAGAATCTTTATTTTCTTTTCCTTTTGATTTTCTACTTCCGCTTTATAACATTTAAAGAAACTAAATGTTTCATCTTTGGTTCACATTAAGTAGACATATGTATATCTCGAACAATCATCTATAAATGTTGTAAAATAGCGTTAACCACCTCTTGTTAAAACTCTATTCAATTCACAAATATCAAAATGCACTAATTCTAATAATTGTGTTTCTTTCTGCCATAGGAAAATGCTTCTTTGTAATTTTGGCTTGAATGCATATTTTATTATTATCATTTTCTTTATGCTTATATGAAATACATCCATGCTTACACATATAATTTAAAGAAAGAATCAATAATATAAGTAGAATGTGGAGACTTTTTATTAATATCATCAAGACTGATTTTGAACATCCCATCACAAAATCATCTTATCAGACTCTAGAATGGACTTAAAGGCTTTCTTACATAACAAACTAAAAAATACAAGATTTTTCATAATTTCTGGAACATGCAGAACGTTGACCAAAGTTAGTTTCTTCCTAGATGTGAATTGAAGTTCAACGGTCCCTTTTTTAAGAACTTTCGCATGGTTGCAATTTGCCATAAGCACTTGTTGATCTACAACATGGACTGTAACCCCAAAGTCAAGTCACCAATCAACAGATTTTTTGGATGTTGCCATGTTTACTTTGGTAACCATACCAATTTTCACATTCGAGGCCATAACAACAAGATCTTTGATATTTTCTTCCACCATGTTTGTAGTATTTTTAGAATTTGAATTATTCTTATTATCATTCTGATGGTACCTACATTCACGAATATAATGGTCTTTCTTTCCACAATAAAAACATGAGACATTCTTCTGGTTGGAATTGTTATTTTTCTTAAAACCATAACCCTTTTGCACTTTGAGATGTTTTTGAAATTTATGGTTTTTGTTAGACTCATTTTTAGACACATTGTTCACTTTAAAACTCAAATACATAGTGATTAGCACAAAATATTGCACATTATGTATGCTTTTGTACTCTTTTTATACTTGCTTTTGTGGTGGAAATGGGAGAAAATACAATTAAACAAACAATTAAAGATGTTGTTGGAAATGACTTGAGTTAAGCCCCCATCGTAGTGCTCAAAGTCAATGGAGATGAGGGGTGACTTAAAGGGATGCTTGGAATGTGAAGAATTCAAGAAAAAGGAAAATCAGGAGAAAACTTTCTGGAAGGTTTGCACATTGGACTACCTATGCCTCTGCCAAAACGTTCCGGAAGGTTTTGCATACTGGAAGAAGACCTTTCGGACGGTTTGCTTCGACCTTCCGAAAGATTTGACACACTGGACAACTTTTTCCTTTGCCTTTACCAAAACCTTCCGGAAGGTTTTGCCCAAAAATATCAGACAACCTGTAACTCAAGCTTTGCCACTTGGGGGTCCCCCTATGATCCTCTCACTTGTCCCTTGACATATTCTGCATACATACATGCCTCCCTACACCCTAAATTCAACATTGGAAGATGGAAGATGGGAAAGGAGGAGAGAAAAGAAAGGAGGCCTGGTGGGTGCAAGCTAGGCTTGTCCTAGCCTATCCAAGCCATCAACTCAGTCCCCCCCCCCCCCCCCCCCCCCGCCATTGTCATCGCTGCCATCACCAATGTGTCACCGCCATCACCACTACAGTGTTGTCTCCATCATTATCATTACCATCGTTGTTGCCACAGCTACCATTGTGACACCGCCACCACAACCTTTATCATTTGTGATGGTGATGATAAGAATAAGGCAGTTACAAAAAGATGATTAAAGAGAAGGATAAAATTATAATAATAATAATTTTTAAAATTCAACTCCTTATATTTGTCAAATAGTTTGATTAAATTCAATACTTAAATTTCAATTGATACCAAACATTCTATGAATTAAAAAATTCAGCATTCAGTTTTATCAAACACCACCTGAGTTAGGGTTTTTTCTCAAATTATTTCTCAATGGCCAATTATTTTTCGTCGTCTCTTCTCATTTTCATGTTTTTCTTTTTCTTTTTCCTTCTCTAAGTACTTTACAATCATACACAGTTGATGAGTTATTTATCAAAGTGCAACAATTTTAAAATAAATTTACTAAAATATAATATTTTTGAACTTAGTTACCCAACTATGATATTTTTAAAAAATATAGACAACAATTTCACTTTTGTTAAAAAACGGGGCCAACAATCCTACTTTGCGTNCCCCCCCCCCCCCCCCCACATTGATGGGAAGCCTCTCACACAGACTATAGGACCTCCATGAATGAAAAATGTAGATGACTCTTGACATTTTACAACATTAGTCAGCATTGTAAAAGGAGAAGCTAAAGGAAGAAAACATAGTTTTAGAGAGAGAGAAGTTGAATTTTTACATTTTTTTACCCATTTCACTTGTAATCTGCTGTAAGATTCTTGTAATCCTCATTTATTGCACTTTAATGTCATTTATTTCAAGTGTATTGCAAGTTTAGTTATGTATCTTTGAATCTACCATTGTTGCATTTAAGTTTTTTACTTCAAGCTTTTTAGTTGAGTATTAAATGCACTTATCTTTGTAGTTTCACTTTTCTTTACATTAATATAAATTTTAATCTCCATTTCAACACCATGTCTCTTTACATATTGTATGTCTCTACATTTGATATGAGTAGCTAAGTTTTAAGTTGGCTAATCCGAGGGAGATATCCTCTTAGGTATGCTAAATCCACTTTTTCTCATATCTCCTCATAGTGTAAGGTGGCTTGGTTTGACTAGGTTGAGTGCAGACGTGGTTGTGAGTTCTTGATATATCGTAGACTTTTAACGGGGTATGCTTAAGCCCTCACTTTCATTTTAGTCTCTCACTTCCTATGAATCAATCGAACACCTATTCAGTATTGGAAGAATATTTTGAGTTGATTTGACATTCTTATTGAAATGACCTCTTTGGAATAACCAATCTTGTTTCCATTATATTTCATCAAAAATACAACTCACCAAAACAAAAATTCACAAGATTTGTATACTTTTCATTTTTCATAAAATCACCTTCAACACAATTCACTTTTCTTCCCTGAGGAGACGACCTTGGAATACACATTTCAAATAAAACATGACACTCAAAAGTCTCTCTACGCTTGGGGAACACTTTTGCACACACACACACACACACATTTTTTCGTTTCTTGCATGATATCCGAGGAAAAATGACACTCACCTAACCTTATAAGCCACATACATATTACTGGAATCATAGTCGAAGATTAGGAACAACAAAATAAGACCAAGAATATAGCATCAAGTTTTCTATTTTCTTCTTCAATCCTCAAATGCTTTTGTATTTGGTCTACATTGAAATCTTTTGTCATAGCAGAAGTTTCTTCCTATAACCATTCCAATTAGGAGGAAGTTTGGCAATAATTGCCCCACTTGAATTGACTCAAGAACTGTAACTTTAACGTCACAGAGTCTATTAACTAAAGCTTGTAATTCATGCACTTGATCTATGATGGGTATGTTATCAACCATCTTAAACCCAAAATATTTCATAATTAGAAATTTAATCGTACCTTGCCTTTCCAACATATATTTTTGTTCCAATGCATTCTAGATTTTTTGTGGAAACTTCAATTATACATATAGATCATACAATCGATCGAATAGTGTGTTCAGAATATGGCCTCAATAGACAAATGCATCTTTTTCGCTTCTGTCGTTTTTCTTAACCTGATCACTGTCTTTTGTTTTTCCTTCAGGAATAGGTTGCATCTTTGGATCCAATATATAAGCAATCTTCAACACAATGAGAAGAAACATCATCTTCTCATTCAAGTGAGTGAAATCCGTTCCATCAGAACGATCCAATTTCACAAAGTTTTGATTGATGACTTTGAAAGCAACCCTTGATTCCGTAGCCATTGCAAATATTTCTTTAAAATTGTTGAGAAATTACTTCGAATAGATATACAATAGAACAGAATCAAGGCTTTCAGGCACATAAGATCTCTTTTGTGATATTTGTCCCCACCTCAAAGAGTTTGCTAGAGGATTCTTAACAAATCAATTCTAGGATACAACAAAACCTTTGGGTGAAGAACACAATTAGCAATATTAAAGAACTTCCAAAAAAATCTTCTTGAATAGTTTTTATTCTGATAGAAAAAGGAGGAAAGAGAGATGAGTTATATAAGACTCAAGTATGAATGTGAATGAAGTCTACGGTCCTATTATAGACTTTTTAGTGTCCTTTCCCAAAAGTCACAGCCTTCAAACTGGTGTATTTTCATTAAAATACATTACCCTTCTAAAGAGGTGTCTTTTGGTTCATAGTCATGATCCTTTTAAAAAGATGCATTTTATCCAATGGTCACATTTCTTTAATAATATTTTTTTCTAATGGTCAAAACTATTCAAATAATAACATTTCCTAATAATTATAATTATTCAAAATAAATCAATTATTCAATCAAATAATAAATAAAGTATCAACACTAGCTACAAATCAAGAAGTGTCGCATCAATTGTCAGATTGATTCAATTTGATGCTGATTTGATTCATTCACCCACCCAACACTCAACGAGTCAATCACCTAATCTCTTCTTCATGTCCATTCATGAAATAGAATGGACGTTTTTGACTAATTCTAAGTTGATTTTGTTATAATAACATGTTTTCGATTTTTTTTTTTGGTTCCTCTGTTTGATTCTTTTTTTAGATGCTTAGAGTTTTGTTATTTGTTGTTTCTTTAATGAATCTGCCTTTTTCGACACAGCATGCATACATGTAGTAGTTCTAAAACATCTTTGAATTTTTCCCAAATATATTTGTATGCTTATGTGAGTATGTTTGTTTATAAATATTAATTTTATTTGATTTGATCAGTTGTGGTGTGTATGGGGCTGTTGTGGTGTGTATTTGCATCGAGAAAATTTTTGTTCAAATTATTTGATTATGATATATTAATATTCATCGACATATTTTAGTTGTTATTCTCTCTCAAGTCTATTTGATTTTTGGTTTTTGTTTGATCTAATATTCATTAAACATATTATTATGAATCAAAGTCACAAGCAAAATAAAACGGAAAGAAATAGAAAAACATAATACGCAATATTTACGTGGTTCGGCTCAACAAGCAAGCCTATGTCTACCAACGAAATTTAACGGCAAGATTTCATTATTCAAAAGTTGGAGATTATAAAATTCTTTAACCAAAAAAACAAGAAAATGTTGACCCACTCTATTCCAATATTATAATATTTATTGGATTAATAAAATAGAGCAAACAAATATTTCTTACTTGAAGAGAATTGACGACGTAACTAATCTTTGAAGTCGATGAAGACGTCCAAAAAATTAGCAAGCCGCTGGAGAGGCTAATCACTATATCAATGCTTATGCCCTTCTAAATTCAAGTCCCCACAAAAGTCAAAAAACTTCTTGAATCAATAACACATATTATAATTATTATTTTATTATATTACTAGTCTGATCAATTATTTAAGGGTTGAATCAAGAACTCATTGGCTCAATCCCTTTTTCGGGTTAACGTTGGGTCGGATTTTAAGAGTATTTTCAATTTTGGATCCAATAATTTATCTTTTTTCCCATGTAAGTTAGTTATGTAATTTCATTGAATTTACCAAAGTCAACTGTCTGAAGTCTTCTGATAATCTCTATATATCTTCCGTCCGCCCTGTTGTTTCTCATCTCTAGGTACAGAAATGTGGATCATATCTAATTGGTAAGAAAGTTATATTTCCCAGATCTTCTTCTTATTTACTTTCCAATTCCCTTTCTTTTTCTTGGTTCAAGCACGTATTGGGATTTCTCACGATTTAAATCCACTAACAAACACACACAATCGAAGAACAAATCAAGAATATAAAGCAATAAGAAACAAGAAAGAACAAGACACAGATTTTACGTGGTTCGGCAATTTGCCTACGTCCACGAAGCTGCAGGGATTTCACTATTGAGAGAGTTGAATACAGAGAGCGGCTGTTCATCCACAATTAACCCTAATCACCAAAACAACAGGGTTTATATGTCCTGCGCACTGGGCTGTAACGGGCCCAAAAAAAATTTCCTCGGGGGCGTTGCCCCCGAACCCCCACGAGGCTTGTCCATGAGCGCTACGGCTTGGGCCTATCGGCCCAAGCCTTCGTTCCATGGACTAAGCCTCAGAAAAATTTCCATTAAAAACCACACAACATTATTTCGGGTCGGGTCATCATCCGGATCACATATACAAACTAGACTCCATAAAAAAAAACCAACAGCACGGTAGCTATAGACTTTTTAGTTTTCACATTTTTCCTTCGAAGGCAATTCATTTTTGTGTCTGTGTGATAATCTTGCAGTTCAATTAATGGCGGAATTTACCGGTCACCCCTTGTACAGCTGCAGCAAATGCCGGAACCCTGTTGCGCTGCGCGACGACCTTCTTTCTAAAACATTTCGGGTGATTATAAACCTTCATCATATCTTCTATAAACTATGATCTAATCTCTGTTTTGATATGGCAGTGAAAAGTCAGTTCAACAAGTTTTCTTGCATATTTCCTTGCCAGCAGCCTTCCTTTTGCCTTTTTTCTTCCTTTTTTTTTCAGTTGTGAACTTTTTATGATGAGGATAGAGACTCAGATGTTTGTCCAAACATTTTCTATTTGTTTCTGACTTTGATATGTAGGCAAGATCGGGGCAGGCCTATATGTTCAGGCAGGCGATGAACATTATGGTGGGGCAAAAAGAAGACAGACAACTTCTAACTGGTCATTTCACCATTGCTGGCATCTATTGCAGCAATTGTGGAGAGGAATTGGGTTGGAAATATTTTCGAGCTTATGATCCAAAACAGAAGCATAAGGAAGGGAGGTTCATAATTGAGAAATCGAAGATTCTTAAGGAATATTGATCAAAAACTGGTAAGGGATAGAAGTTTTACTCATCCAAGCGATGATACAAGTATGTTGTTCCATATCAGACATTGTGTGTTGGATGCTAATAATATCTCTGTAAGATATTGGATGTTAACGAGTTTTCTATAACATCAGGTAAAAACTGTCGTTGTGAAGTCATGCTTGACATTTCTACAGCAGTGTCAAGCGATGAGATACTATTGAGAGTTTGAATGGCTGGATTGACAATGATTATCCTATTCAGAGTTGATTAGCATAGATGCCTACGACCAAAAAAATAAAATAGTATAGATGCATATATGTCCAAATTAGCATCGCTTCGAGTGGCTATTGAGGCCAGAAAAAAAGTTCAAACACCAACCCTACGTCCGTACGTTATTGATGAATTTGAAATTCCGGAGAAATCTTGGTGTTTCAACACCGAGTGTAATGACCGCATGTAATTGGCGATATGAGCAACCTTGACAGGCCCGGCCCAGATCAGGTCCATTTCAGAGGCCCAATTTAAAAATACAGATTAAGTCGAGGTAGTTGAGGGTTGCGATATGTACCTTAATTTTTTTTCTAAGATGGAGATCTCACGTGTGTCATTAGTAGACTGAATTTTCTAAGACGATAGGTTTAACCCTTAGTGCCTTGCATCTCTGGTACCTAATCTTTATGTTTGCTTGTGTTAAATCTTTGCTTCATCCTTAATTAATTTTGCATAAACTCACTTTTGTGCATCATCACATCTTAACAATAATGTACTGTTCGAATGCCTTTATTTTTGGTATGAAATACTTATAATTCCCTGCGAGATTTATAGAACTAGATCTTCATCTTTTATTTTTAAATCAATCCAATTTATTATTTTCAAAATCATATTTTTTGGTTGACTACACTGACATTAGAAATCAACTGAAATAATTATAAATTGTATAAATATAAGTATTCAATGAGCATGAACATATTTAGATCTCAAAGTTAAAGAGTCAATTTTTCAAATGATAGTTTCTTTTAATCTTTCTGCCCTCATTCTTGATTTTTTTTTAAAAAATTATTTCTTCTTTCTTTACCCACTTCCTCAATTCCTTCGGATATTTGTGATACGAACTCCGATTTCACCGAATATATTTACTACTTCTTAACCATCTATTCTTGAGTGTACCTATTTGGGATCAAGTTGTGCTCACCTTGGGAGTAACGCAATAAGAGGGCTCTGGAGGACTCCGTTGAAGATTCCACTAAAATCCTTGGGCTTGAGCTTCCCGATATTGATTGAGATATGCAATGGAGAAATCAACAATTTGCCTGGGGGATGAATATATTGCTCGAGACCTGCTCAATTTCTATTATACCAAGCTAAAACTTATACCAAATATACCTCCTTAGAATCTAAGGAGGCTTAGAAGATAATTGCGTAGCAGGATTCAGTAACCATTGGTAGAATGAAGGTTGGTTCCTCAGGCAACGTAATCAAGGAATCTTATGTCGAAGGAAAATTTGAGAATGGGTATCAGAGTCCATGTTGGTTTCTACCAATTTCTAATACATTGGATAAAAACAGTTTGGAGGTTGACACCTACAAAAGTGGGGAAGTGGGAAAGGCGGAGTCCAAATTAGTTGTTGAAGTCTACGTGTTGGGTTTTGATTGGATATATCATTGTCTTTGATTTTTTTAAATCAAAATTCTTAGAATTAAGCATTGGTAGAGGGAAGGCTTCTCCACCCCACTTATTATAACTGAGGTAAAAAATATTTTCCAAAAAATGAATATTATAGCACTCCAAGAAAAAGCAAGAAATATATAAAACAGAATAAGCCTCAAACTCATAAGAAGCAAACAATCAAAAGAGATGTCAGTCAAATTGAATGTTATAACTGTCTGTAAAAAAGGACATTACAAGACTCGATGTCCAATAAAATCAAAGTTAAAACAATTAAACTTATCTCTAAAAGACATTAGATAAAATGTTAGCAATTTTTAAGTTAAGCAACTCAAGTACAAATGAAGAAAGTTCAGAAAAACATATCCATTTAGAAGTTTCTTCTGACTACAAATCAATTCATATAAATTCTAGTGATCCAGCCATTAAATTAGGATGTCAAGATTATTATTGTAAAACAATTAATGTTTTAGCAAAACACACCGAGGAAGAAAACATCCCCATTGATCTCCTCAGCAAAATCGAAGATCCAGAGTTAAAAATAGAATATATTAAAAAACTCAAAAATCTATTTCTCAAACAAGACTTTAAGGAATCTTTTAGTGAAAAACAGCTAATAAGTTTTAACAAAACCATAGAAAGGTTTAAGGTTCAGTAAAGATAAATAAAAAGAAGTTACTCTGCAAGACCTTCAAGCTGAAGTTAATAAGTTAAAACAATAAATTAAAGAGCTAAACTAATAGATAAAAAGATGGAAGAAGCAATAAAATTTCTCCAAACTCATAAACAAATTTAGTACAGCAAAAAATCCAACTTCTAGTGCATCTGAAACCAGTTCGGATGATTCAAAGCCTAACAGAACATGTCCTCAGTGGATGCCCATAACCTCCACCTCTAATGTGGAAAACCGGGTTGTAACAAAGCTGTCATCGCCAGATAAGTGTTCACAAACAGTTAATGAAGACAATTTGCCCCTTCCTTTCTCTTGCACATCACCTGCAACAACAGTCATACCAACCCCTTTATCAGCCCTTTTTCCAATCCTATTCATTCCTCTTCCAACCCCCAGTCATGTTTCTTCCACTTCCACTCATGCCCTGCACAACACCATCACCATTAATAGCCCCACTACCAACCCCAGTCATGCCCCTTCTAACCCCACCTATGCCCTGCACAACACCATCAACATCCCCTCTTTCAACCCCACCTCTGGCCTGCACAACATCTTCAACAGTTTCTTCAGATTTTAGCAGTCTAATGGGGCATGTCCTCTGGTTCTTAATGGAATGTTGTCTGATAGCATTTTTAATTTCTTCAAATGTACTGAATAGCATATCCAATCTAAATTGTGGGTCTTCATTGTCTGTTTCTGGTCTGAATTCTTTGAACTTGGGCCTTTTTATTTTTTATTCTCATCATCTGATGAACTACAAAAGCTTACAAGGTCTGATGCACAATCTGAGTCACTAAGTAGAATGTCACAGTTCTCATTTGTTCTTGATGTTTTGTTCACCTCCTTCAAACCAGTACATTCAACTTCACGGTCAATATGAGTATCATATAACATGTCATCCTCATCAGACATTTCATACTCACTATCAACTAGGTGCTCATAAACACTTGATTCAGACTCATTATCAGACACATTATTAGACATAATCTTCACAGTATCCATTTCAATTAACGACATCATGTCTGGATCACAACCATCTATGTAATCTGTTGTACCCCCAATGTATATTTTTGTTAGTTCATACTTAATTTCACCACCATGGTGAACCTCTATCGAAAAAAAGTGAGGAATCAGGTCCTGTACCAATCATTGAACAATGGGGAAAAAATAGTTTATTTCTCATTGAACAAAAGAAACATTTTTATATTCAACATAAATATATATTATGCATGCACGGCCATTGAAGGCAAACTACTAAACAATCCTTTTGAGAAAACCAAAGATTAAAAAATGGAAACATGTACAAAAGGATTTCGGCAATCAAAAAACAAAAGTATAAAAAAAACCTAATCAATTTCAGAGTAATGAACATACTGCAGCAAGGGTTATCAACAAATCCATTGCCTTTTTTCTTCCTTATGTAGCGCATCATCTCGATTGTTGTCGTTTTGGATGAAAATCATGAAATTCATACAGATCTTGCTCTACCGCGTTCGAAACGTTGTTGCCTTTCTTTTACGGCCTCTCCTCTACATATATTTGCCCCAAATGCTATGTTAAAATGTTTCGAATTTGTCGCAAACACGTGATTCAGGCATGGACAAGTGAGTTGCTTTGACAAATATACCCTTCAAAACGAGCATGTGAGATGCACATGTTTGAGATCTATTAAAAAAATGAAACCGAGTCAGCTGTGGATAGGCTTCACAATTCTACACACAGACTCCTAAAAATCGATACGACCTGACACACGGATTTAACGGATTTGAGTATAGTCTTAATAAATTTGAGTGGTTAACGGGTTAACTCAGTTGACCCATAAAATAAATGAACCGATTTCGTGTTTAATTCATAAACTCATTTTAACTCGTTTAACAGTCAACAGTAGTACTATAAATTTTTTTAAAAGAAATTAAGTTTCTTAGCTTCTGTCTCATTTTACACCTTTTATATCTTAGACTTATCCAAATTTAATAATTATTTAATGTTTATTTTTTGTCTTTATATTTTTACTTAACTATGATTTGTTGTTATAGTAAATAAGTCAAACATGTGTAATGTGTAACAAGTTAATGAATTTTCGTCTGAAGTTGAAATATTATAACTTATTCTTTTATTTAGCGAGTGAAACACATGTTATATCAGATAATCCGTTTAATAAACGACTCATGTATGAGTGTGATAATTGAACTCATTTATATAAAAGAATAGGGTATGGATGAAGAATTTTTTGACATAAGCTCGTTCCAATCGATACGAAATCGTTCCACTTGACCCGATTATCAAGCCTGGAGACCATTTAAAACCAAATTCGAAGTGTTAGGGACTAAAGTGTTACAATTGATACATTTTTGTACTAACACAAAATATAAACATTGGGACCTCTATTGTATTTGGTCCTTATCTATAATATCTAAACCCTTTAAATCTAAAATTATACCCAAAAAAATAATTTTAGGGTAAAATGTAATTTTAATGTCTAAAGTATATATTTAGTGTCTATTTAATTTTCAATCTTTAAATTATATTTATTTAATTCCTAAAGTTTTTAATTTGTCCGTAAGTGGTTCCATCCCAAATGTCCATAAAAAAATTATGGTAGTTCTAGTCACACGCTAATTACATAATTCCTAATATTGTATTTATTTAATCCTTAAAATTTTTAATTTAAGTTTGTTTAGTTTTTTAAAATTTTAATTTGTGTCTGTTTGATTCCACGCAATTAACGTTAATGATTTTTTGGCCAAATGAACACAGCACACGTAAGTTGATCACCTTCGCCTTGCCTCGCCTGTCGTCTTTATGCATTTCAGTACATAACCATTAACGAGTTTGGTGAGCATTGCGCTCTGAACGCTCTCTCTCTCTCTCTCGCTCTCTCTCACAAACACATACATTAAGCTGAAGGTCAGCTTTTTTTTTTCTTGGAACATCCTTATCTTTTTCTCATTTGATTCAACTGAACAGCGATTACGGATTGTTTTTGTTTCATTGATATGTTGAGTAAATGTTTCTCTCGATAAAGTCTGGAATTTTTAGGGTTTTCTTTTTTATTTTATTGTTTAATGTGATTGGTTTTTTTTTCTCCTCTCTCTCTCTTGACCAGCTAACGCCATCCCCTTCCTCCTCTCCCAACGACTAACAAAACGACCACAATACCGCCAGCGCAACCCAATGGCGCTCTTTCTATCCTTTCGTATCTCTCTCTCCTTCTTCATCTGCTACCGCCATTAAGACATCATACAGACCCAAACCCGAAGACCCTTTCATCATATCCCACACTCCACAGCCACCACCAACGCCTCACTGCCGCAACCACCTCACCGCCACCACCTGTTTCCTCCTCTCCCCTCCCCCACCAGCCCCAGCCCCTTCATCTAACCCATCCCACACGCAATGGCGCACCAATTGTTTGTCCAAATTCCTGAAAGAACTTTATGTCAACAGCTCACGGAATTTGGGTATGGCTTTTGTCAAATGGTGGGGCATCACTGGAAATAGGTTTTTTTTTGCATCCACAGATCCGAAATCCCTTATGGATTTTTCTTTGAAGCATCGACATATGCATATCAAGTATGATGTGCGCTTTGTATCTACTCTTTTTTTGGCACAGATTCATGCTTCATATTTATTTGTTCCATCTCTCTCTCTCTCTCTCTCTCCTTTCAATAGCACAGATGATTTTATTTTTTTGCTTAAATATTGTGAATTTAATTATGTTCTGTTTTGTTACATGTGGTGGATTGGGAATTTGGTGATTGAGTTTATAATTATGGTGTGTTATTGACTATTGAGTTGAATAGTGGTAGTGGCTATGAATTCATGAGTTTTATAAATGAACAATCTTTTAGTGTTTTTTTTTCCAGAGGTATTTGTATATATGATTTTGTTTTGGGGACTTTTTTTTGTACATTTTTATGACAGTACATTTCGGGTCATTCTTTTTGAATCTAGGCAATTTCTTGTGATTTTTTTGTTTGTTATATTAGTGCCTTCAGGCAATTGCTAGTATTTGATGTCATACAAAATTTAATCTTTTTTGAACAGTTATTCACTCCATGGTTGAGCTGATAGATTGTTTGATTTGTAGGCCATAAACCCCAAACCTGACCAACGTTTTGCTTATAATTGCTCTTGTTGTCGTTGTAGTCAGTGAGTCATTCCACAGAAAAAGGCTGAAAAGATCACATATTGCTTCTTTGCTGTTCGATAGCACAAGAAACAGGCATATCAAAAAAGGAACTTGACAAGAAGATGCAATGGGAGCCTCCAGTGGACCAAAGATCTCTGGGTTGCAGAAGCAAGTGCTAGCTCTATATAGAGGATTTTTGAGAGTTGCACATTCGAAGTCCCTCGAAGACAGACGCCAGATTGAATCGATTGTTTCAGCTGAGTTCCGCCGCAATTCCAATCTTATTGATCGCAAGAATTTCATCTACATTGAGTACTTGCTGCGCCGTGGTAAGAAACAACTTGATCAGCTCAAGAGCCCCGATATTGTTGGATTATCGTCTTTGAATGTTGAATTTCCTCAAACCAAAAAATCTTAAGCCTTGAAATTTCGAATGAAATGATTCTTTATCAGTTTTCCTGAGTTGATATTCATTTGGTCCTACATGTTAGTTGATTATTTAGAGAAATGTGTCATAAATATCAAATGTCCAGAATTGAAAATATCAACCTTTTATTTATATGTTTTGATGGGAATCAATGAACTATTTATTTTTATGCTTCTGGATCAGTCTATTTTTTTGATTATTAAGGTTATCGTATGACAGACCAATACATTAAGAAAAAGGCTTACATCAGTTTTATCTCTTTACCTTACTGTCGGATGAAGATTGGTCACATTCCTGATGCTGTTGGAAAAAGTACAGTATGTAATTAGAATCAGATGATTCAGAGTGATGGTGTATAATCATAATAGCTACCTTCAGTGCCTTGGATTTATCACAGGAGAGAAAAAATTAGGTTTTTGAATATAGGCTTAGGTTAGGCTGGAGTGTGGTTATGCTTCGAAGTGTTTGAGGGATTGCCAGAATCAAATAGGTTAACTAGAATCAGAGATGCTTCAGCGTGACTGTTTATCTTCACAGTAGCTGCTTTCAATGCCTTGAATTTATCGAAAGGAGGCAAACAGTTAGGCTTGTAAACATAGAATTAGGTGAGATTAATTTTTCTTCCAATTATTCTTAACTAGCTTTTCAATTTTGTTAATTGTAAATTTCTTTTGGGCTGGTTTATGAGTGGCGAGTGACAGACACTTAGGCTATTATAGCTTGAGAAATGGGGAAGGTAAATCCCAATTATGAATACTAAACTTGAGGAAAATATCACCAAGTTCAATGTGCCTATGAAAAAGGAGCAAAGATTGACCATTTTTGGAATGGATAGAGTTTAAGTAAGATGTAAGTAGAGTGTTTTTGGCAAATAGGATGAACCATGTATATCTCTGATTTTCTATTCTTCTTCATATTCTTGACAAGTTCTTTTGTATTTCAAATCTTATCATTTCTTCCACAGGCAACAAAACACCAAAGGTTGAAAGCATTTTGAACACCCCAAAAGCAAGACTAAAGTTCATGCTCTTTGTCACCTCATTCGTTATTCCTTCAAGTCTGAAGGTGTTAGTCCCTATGGGTTTAGGACCTTATGTTTGGTGCTTAAAGCCTACCCTTGGTGGAGGGTATTGAAGTGCCCAAACTGAAAGCAAAATTGTTTCCTAACATGAGTTGTGAAAGAGAGGAAAAAAGAAGAGAAGGGGGGGGGGGGGGG
>CAUOFW020001848.1:324907-398458 GCA_963454935.2 Ilex paraguariensis | reverse complement strand
CCCCCCCCCCCCCCCTTTTGTTAAGCTGCTATACATTATGATATAGTATTGATTATGGATTCTCTGTTCTTTAAACCTGTTTTAGTTGGGTTTTATTGTACTGGGTTGTGTCTCTTATTGGTTGTTTTCCGATGGCTAGTTGGTTTTCAACACAAGACACCAACTTTGTTACTTAAAACCTTTGTAAGTGGGAAAAAAAATCAAGGGCTTGGAATTCTTATAGCTTTTCAGAAACAAAAGATGTTTAAAGCGTTAAGTGAACAACTGTTGGGTCACACAATAGGNAGACACCAACTTTGTTACTTAAAACCTTTGTAAGTGGGAAAAAAAATCAAGGGCTTGGAATTCTTATATCTTTTCAGAAACAAAAGATGTTTAAAGCGTTAAGTGAACAACTGTTAGGTCACACAATAGATAATTCCTCATTCTAAGGTCGATAGCAACACAATGAAGCAACAATACAATACGCATAACTAGGTGGAAACAACAGAGGGTTAATGAATCAAGTAGTGGGGAGAAACTATTTGCATAATCAAAGCCGATAGATGTGAGGATCCAATTTTAGGAACTATATTTCTGAAATTTCGTGAAAGACCGTATTTGATTTCTCCCTAATGAATTTCTTTATTTCTCATTCTCTCTTCTAGCAGTCTGTTTTTTCTGTTAATTTCTTTCTCTCACCAAAATGACCTTTGGTATCATCTTTTACCGTCTCAATTTGGAACAACAAACGTCTTCCAGATTTTGTAGATCTTATTGCTGAAAATTTCACTTTTTTTTTTTGGTTAACGGTCGGGGTTAGGCTACCACAATAGCTGGATCCAAACACAACAAAGCTCCCCTTGCTCATGTGGGATGCTTTAAGTTTTTTCTTGGGCAATATCTTTGTCATCACATTAGATCCATTCTTATCAGTATGGATTTTCTCAGATTGTAAATAACTTTGTATTCTACACATGAATCTAGTGGTACCTCACACTAATATGTCTGATTTTCAGATGTAAAGTTAGGGTTTTGAAAAGAAGAATAGTACAATTATTATCCCATGAAAGATTATACCTTTCTTACTTCAGACCCAACTCTTTTAGGCACTTCTTCAACCAAACTTCGGTGTATGCAATGCACTTGGTCTTTGTAGTGGATTAAGTAGCAAATTTGTGTATCTTGGACTCGCATGACTTTGCTCTCCCGACAGATGTCATCAAGTATCGTTTTGTGGATTTCCTCGAAACATTGCATCATCAACAACAATGTCTACATATTTGTATCCCACTACATAGGTTTGATGCTGCCAAAGAATAAGCATATGGCGGAATGTCTATGAAATACTTGAGAATCTATTTCACTGTTGTACCGTGCAGTGTTCTTTGGCGGACTTGGAGAGGACCTTTTTGATAGGACCTACTGAATGACAGAGTGCAGGCCTAGTAGTATGCATTAAACTTCTAACTGCAGATGCATAGGACACTTTATTTGTTTATATACTTTTCTCAGTTGTATGACATTCGTTGGAACTGATTTTGAAACGAGTTTCAGGTGGAGAAGTCAATCTAGCCCGGAACTTGACTTNTTATTTGTTTATATACTTTTCTCAGTTGTATGACATTCGTTGGAACTGATTTTGAAATGAGTTTCAAGTGGAGAAGTCAATCTAGCCCTGAACTTGACTATGAATTTCTGGGACATGTTTTATAAAAATGCACCCTTGTTCTTGTTCGTACTATGCTGCATCATTTTTTCGAGTTTTGTATCATCAAAGTATGCCGACCAATATGTTTGAAAAATTGCCTTCTTTGAGACGTCTGATATTTGATCTGATGTCCTCTTTCAGATGCAACAAGGACAATAATACGCAAGTAAGCTGTTTCATCAAACCATCCCTTCCCTTTGGATTGACAAAGTCAATGGTAGAATTGTTTCACATGTCCAAGACACCCTTAGATTGTTCACACACAAACTTCTGACCTATTTTCTTCCGCTTTCATAGCTTCCTCAGCTGTAGCTAAGAGTTCGTCTTGCTCTTTCATGCTTTCCTTTATGTATTTCAATAATCTCAGCAGTCTCTATTTATAACATCTTTAACATCAACTTTCTGCGTATGAGAAATTGAGATTGAAGCTGTATACAAATTCAAGCAATTTTGTTTGTGAACTATATTTTCAGCATGTTTCTTACTTAAAATAGCAGCTTCTATATCGTGATGCCATAGATGCTTTACTAGGACATAGCTTGTCATTCACTTTGGTCAAAGTTCTACTAATGACCTTGCCATCTTAAATTACCTATTCCAACCCTTACACCAATTCAGACATTGGTACTCTTCTTAAAGTACAAACCGGATGAAACAACTATGACTGGAATTTGGGAATGATTTTGCTGAAAGATCTTTTCACCAATACCTTATTGTTTTAAATACCATTAGGATATTTCAGATGAATCTTCATAAGATTATGTCCAACCGAAAATGCAATCTTTTGAGATTCGTTGAGAAATCCAAAGATTGATCCTTGAATGTAAATTTTAGCTTTTCACGGGAAAATTATATTATGAATACATAAAATCACTTTTTGTTTTGCAGTCAAACGGTGATTGTGTATGGGCTGGGTATGTGTGTGTATGGAGAGAGAGAGAGAGAGAGAGAGAGAGAGAGAGAGATGTCTTAGAGTACTTGGGTGTTGTCACTTGTCAGTACTTCAGAAGATTAGATACTATCGGTAGGTTTATTTGGTGGTGCACGGTAAAGGCTGTCTCTGAATTGTGCCCTGTTAACAAAGGCCTACTCTCACACGTTCATCTGTAAGATAGAGGAAACATTCTGACAAAGAGCTGGGAGAAACTTGCTTGAATTTTTACCTTAGCTTTGAACATCTTAGAAACTTATTTGACATTACTCAATAAAAATATTTGGAATCAGGCTGATATGTCAACTGTCAGAATTCCTTCACCTTGCTTGCTCATAAGCGTGCTTCCAACTAGATCCTGTACCTTGATTAAGAGTACATGCTTTTTGGGTTCTGCCAAGAGGGCCTCTGGAGCATTTGGGTTGAAGTCTTCCTCCTTCAGAGTATCTGCAATGGCAGTATATAAAGTGAAACTTATTGGACCAAAAGGTGAAGAGCATGAAATCGATGCCCCTGATGATAAATACATCCTTGATGCAGCCGAAGATGCAGGATTGGAGCTGCCTTATTCTTGTAGGGCTGGTGCCTGCTCTACCTGTGCTGGGAAGATGATTTCAGGATCAGTGGACCAATCAGATGGATCGTTCCTGAATGACGAGCAATGTGATAAGGGTTACGTGCTGACCTGTATTGCATACCCAATTTGTGATTGTGTGATTCACACCCACAAGGAAGGTGAACTGTATTGAGTGATGTAAGACTTCCTGCCTGCTGCTAGGTGACGCTCTTTAAGTAGTATATAATTTTTGCCAGATCAAGCAGGATTTGCCACCCATGGAGTGATGCTAGCTATTTGGTGCATGGTATAATGTAAGTTCTGCTTTTCCTTGTAGTTCCAATGTGATTGTGTGAGTATTGAATTGAAAAAGGTACGAATGTATGCAGTTTTATTATGGGGTGTGAAAATTCACGAAGATGGACAGTAATAATGTGGATATAAATATAATTCACTGTGTTCTCTCTGGTGTCAGCATTAAATGAGAGCCATGCTGCCCAGCAACATTGTTTAACCAGAGTACTCTTAACTAAACAAAGCTTTACAGTTGTTCTGCGCAGCATGACCTGATCAGAGTAATCCTATTGTTCTTTTATTGTACTTCTTGAAATCCTGTTTGCCTGAATGAAAAAAATCTCTCTATTTGTATTGTTGAAAGATTTTAAATAGGATGCCCTACTTGTTGACATGTCTAGCTTTTGATTGATGGATTTTCGTTTCGTTTCGTTTCATTTCTTCCCAAGTACATAATTGCTCAGTCCGTTGCGAGTGTGTGCATGTTTATGTATGTAGTATTTTTACTTGCGCTTACTAAAGTTCATGATGGAAGAGTTAGTAATAGAGGAATGATGAATGCAGTGTTTTTGTCATGAGCAGAGATTAATAAATTGACATAATTTGTTGACCGAATAAAATAATAGTGACATGGTCTAATAGTTTTG
Source organism: Ilex paraguariensis (assembly GCA_963454935.2). Taxonomy (NCBI): domain Eukaryota; kingdom Viridiplantae; phylum Streptophyta; class Magnoliopsida; order Aquifoliales; family Aquifoliaceae; genus Ilex; species Ilex paraguariensis. The sequence continues at coordinate 394,340 of CAUOFW020001848.1, read as the reverse complement.
TGGCTATGCATGTTGGACTCTTTGTCACTTCTGATTTCATCAGTCACAACTTAAGAGATTTTGTTCACTTATGTTTGTTTATGTTTGTTTGGTACGATGAAAAAATAGAATGATGAAAAATTAAAGAGATAAATAAACATTATGATTGATAAGGAAGGAAAATATAAAAGATGAAAAAGTAGATAAATTAATTTTTTTTTTCTAACTCATTAAAATTAATTTTTCTAAATTTCAGAAGAAAAGTTAATTATATGTGTCGAAATGTATGTTATTTATATAATAAAGCAGAGTTGAGTTTGAATCTTAAAATTTATTTTGAGTCTTTTGCGGTTCAGATTAATTTTGTGTAAAAGATAAATTATATCCAATGGTCTATCTTATCTTTAATTTTTTATAGCTTAGATCAACTCAAAAGTATTAATTAGACGGATCAGATTGATAAACGAATTATGTTTTGTTGCTCAAGACACCTTCTATATTTAATTACCCCAAATTAATGTTATTCCGTTTACACATTCCATTCACGACTCCATGGCTTTTATATTCCCGCCATAATTTAAAAGTAAATCTCCCACTAAATTAGACGCATATCTTCCTCAAATTTTGCCTACCTTAATTCATTCACTCTTACCATGGTAGTTAATTTGTGTTGGGTGGGAATGTTTTCACCCCTTAAATCTCATTTTTCACTCCATTTAATCATCTTATTTCAAATTATTAAGTTAACTTCATCTATACCCACCCCCATTAGTTATTATACTCACTCCGTCTATATTCACTAATTAAAAATTAAATTCATTCAATTTATTTCAACCTACTATATAGGCAATGATCAAAATTTTATTTCAGTGTATTATTTCGGTATGAAAAAATTTCAGAAGTAGAATAAAAATTAATAATTATTTTTAAAATATTAGTCAAAATATATTAAAATACCTCAAAATATTCAAAAGACATTAGTGAAAATATATCAAAATATCTCAAAATATTTTGAAATAATAAAGATCACCTCGAAATATTGAAATTTCGCTTCAATTACTATTTTTGTTTCAGTTTCTTTGATATATATTTAATAGTTTAATTGAATGGATATAAATTTGGTGAACTTAGTAACTAATGGAGTATGTATAGATGGAGTGAACTTAGTAATTTGAAATGAAATGATTAAATGGGGTGAAAAAAGAGAATTAAAGAGTGAAAATAGTCTCACCCTATACGGTGACGATTTTTAAATTTATTACTGACGAACTGGAATGACACATTTGATTTTAGCATTTCATGAAAGCTATTTTTTTTCATATGTGATTGCATCGAGTGAGTGAATGATTTTTTTTTTTGTATTATGTAACTTTAATTTTTGGATTAATGCGAATAGTATGGAATTTTAGTTTTTTAATACAAAGAAAATGAGACATAATAGTTTGAGTTTGTGGATTATTGAATGTTTAAATAATGAGCAAATAAGTCTCACTTATCCCAATTTTCTAAGGTGTCAAGTGAAATATTTTTCAATTCACAAAATAAAAAAGTAAAATATTTTCCATACTCCATTCAATTTTTCATGAAAACAGAGTTTTGTAAATTATCCCCAAGATTGGAAGAGTATTTTGAAGAGATTTATATTATGAAAGACTGTGGTGTGAGTCATTTTTTTAAATGATTATTCTTTACTATGTTGATTATACAAATTGTGTATGCAGATTGATATTGTCCAAGAGTCGTGTTTTTTAAGTTTATTTTATTGAATTTTTTTTTTTTTGAATTGGGGGTCTATATTGATTGGTACTTTGTGTTATATATTGCTTTCAAGTATAATTTTTTTTTTTTGCATAGTGTCTTGAGCTTTTTGCGGCTTAGACCAATTCTGAGTAAAAAGATAAATTATATCTAAAAGTTTATTTTATCTCTAATTTTTTGCCGTTCAGATTAACTCAAAAATATTAATTCGACGAGACGAATTTTATTTTCCCGCTTAAGACAGCTACTATTTTTAATTACTCCAAATTAATGCCCTTCCAATTACACATTCCATTCGGGGCCTTGACTTTTATATTCACCCATTAATTCAAAGGTAAATCTTCCACCAAATCAGACACATATTTTTCCAAAATTATGTCTATCTTAATTCATTCGATCTTTCTATGACAACTAATTTATTTTTTTTAGTATTTGTATATTTGTCTTTTGGATTATATAGTGACGATTTTTAAATTCATTATTGATGAACTGGAGTGACACATTTAATTTTAACATTTCATGAAAGCTATTTTTTTTCATTTATGATTTCATCGATTGAGTGAATGATTTTTTTTTTTTTTGTATTATATAACTTTAAGTTTTGGATTAATACGAATAGTATAGAACTTTAGTTTTTTAATACAAAAAGAACAAAACATAATAGTTTGAGTTCGAGGACTATTGAGTGTTAGATAGTGAGTAAAAAAGTCCCATTTATTCTAATTTTATAAGTCTAGTAAAATATTTTTCAATTCAAAAAATAAGAAAATAAAATATTTTCGATACTCCATTCAATTCTCCGTGAAAATGGGGTTTTGAGAATTATCCCTAGGACTGGAAGAGCATTTTAGAGAGGTTTATATTAGGAAAGACCATGGCGTGAATCATTTTTTTAAATATATTACTTTTATTATCCATCCTTCCAATTTTTCATCCACCCTAGGACCATTAAAGTAAGGGCGATCCAATTTAAATATATTATTGAAGCAAAAATTTCAAATGAGACATTATAATTTAGGTGAATATTGAGTCTTAGCACGGCTGGCTTTGCTTGAGGTGGTGTAGTGTATTCACCAAAGGCAAGATCCTTATGAGTTTATGAAGCGAGCGTTGGATATGGAGTTGAAATTTAGGGTTGCATCATACAAATTTACAATATAATGCTAAGATTCATATGAATCCTTTATTTACTCTCATGAATGCCAAGATTTATTAAGCTTTACAGTATCTATAAATTGCAATCTACTCTAGGAAACTTTGGAAGCTACTGCACCTTTTGAATAATAGCAATATCCTCCAATTCCTTTTAAATGAATAGGGTCTATCAATGTCATAAATTCAATTTTATTTTCAATATTGCAAATCCACTTCTCAATAAGATAAATTTTGTTGATAAAAATGTATACATTTGAAAAATCTTCCAATTATTTGGCAGTTAGAGAGGAGTCAAACCCGAGTTCGGAAGATACCCAATGGGTATCTCATTCTTAGTATAGTGATACTTGATTTTTAAATATCGTAATAATCTTTTATTTAATGTTTGGTATATATAGTTAGTAATTTAGTATAGAAAAGGATATCAATTTCATTAATATTTTTAGTAATGAATTTTATTTTAGGATAGAACATAATTTGAGGAAGATAGCTGGACTCTAACAACAAAGTGACAAACTAAATTTTGGGAAATACTTTGAATTTAATATTTTTTTCCTTTGGATATGAGATTACCACCATTAATGCTGGGTTTAAGATTGAGCCTAGGAATTTGATAGGATTTTATTCGTTTGCAATTAATTATAAGCAATAATTGCTTCATTTAGACAACCACTAGCAAGGTCCAACTATAAAAGTGGGTTCGAAGATTAGAAAATCATCTTGTGATTGATACCAAGGTAGAAAACAGTAGAAGAACAACATTTACAGCTATGGACAGGACTTTCCCTGGGTTCATGCTCTTGCTCATTCTTTTCTTTGCTTCTCGTAATTCTCTCTCTCTCTCTCTCTCTCTCTACACACACACACACACACACACACACATGCAAAGATACATATATTTTGCATGTATTATCTTTCTTATTGTTTCTATTTTATGACATCTTTTGTTGAATACGAATGCTTATTATCTGTTGTGCACACTAAATCTGATATGCTGAATCCGGCTAGAGAAGACTCAAATGGTCGTATAAGACTATAAGTTGTGCCATGAGATCTCAGGTCTATATAACGCTTGCTAAATGATCAAATCTGGATTTGTTTTGTATCGATGTAGCTTCATACGGGATTCAAATACTTTGTCCCAATAATTCACTGAATTTCTTAGTCCATATTTGAGCTAGTTAGTATCAGATATCAGATCCGAATATCCGATTCAATCCAAAGAATTTAATTATCATAGTTGGTTTTAGCAAAGGATTTTCACTTTTAACTTAACTTTATCAAATAGTCATTGGATTACATAGTATATTTACATGCTTTTATGTATAATTCAGATCGGGTTGCATATTCAATAAATCAAGACTTGAATCTAGCAACTATGACATAAATATCAAGTAATTAATCAAAAATATCAATTTATATGACTAGTCAGATTCATTCACATGCATATTTTCTATATTCTTTCTCAGTGTGGGATTATTATAAGATATATATATATATATATATATATTAGTCATTGTCCGTGTCTGCAGGCACTATGTTACTTATAAAATTTCAACACACAAAGGTAGGATGTTTGAATAATTTCAACACATAACGATTAGATTGGTTTTCAACATTTTTGTTGGTGTAATTGGTATCTTATTTTTTTTATATTCGTCACGTATTTTTTTTTAATTGTTGATTAACTAGGGTTTTGAATTTTTTTTTTTAATTTTCTGAGAACTATAAGTTTTCATACAGTAGTGATTTATTTTTGATATGAATAATAACTGGATTATTTTATTTATAGATTATAAAGATAATTTAAACTTCATTGATTGATAAGAAGTAAGAAGTAAACATCAACCATCGGTACTAAGATGCGTGATAAGAAGATTTACTTATAGTGTACTCTAGGTATAAATCAATTTGTAATAAGGATGAAAATTATATAGTAAGTATATAATGATTTTTAATGAAATATTAAATCAAAGGTTTTGAAAAAATCGGTATACTAAATAGTTTACATGTCCAAAAATGGTGGCATTGTTCATTTGAGTATTGGTTTTTATGTTATAGTGACGATGTGTATGCGGTTATTGGGTCAAATGTTAAACTTTCAAACTTTAAAAAAGAAGCACTAAACTTAGAGTTATTATGTATTTTATGTGTGTTTAATAGAAATATTTTTAATTTTATGCAAAGTTTTATCGTAAAATTAGAAATTAAACAAAATCAACATAAATCAAGGTACAAACAATACACTTTTAACTTATAACATTTAGACCATTTAATTTAAAATGAATTCAATCTGAGTTGTTATTGTGCTCTTTCATATTTAAGATAGAGACGTATGAGAGATAAGAGTGTAAAATTTTACGATAAGAGGCTTCTTCATGGACGGGAAAAGAAAATTCAGGACTAACTGTAGACCGTTAGATCAAATTTTTTGAAATGATCTGAACCGTTTTTTATATTGAGATTATGTTGTCCGTTGAATGTGTTTATGTTTTATCTCAAAACGATATACGCCTCTCTTTATCTTTTGAATTCAAATTTGGTTCTATTTTATTATATAGATATATATATACATAAGTTTACTCACAGACTATCTTCGTCTTCTTTATGTGTACGGAGTAAGGACTGACTCATTGTTTTGGTAATGTTAATTATGAGAAGAGACAGTGATGCACAGTGAAGCAAAGAGGTGCACAAAAGCCAGCGGCCTCTTCCATGGGCCATGCCTAAGCGATCACGACTGCTTTGCAACCTGTGTAAACGAAGATCACAATGTCGGCGGCCAATGCGGCGGCAGCAATATTATTGTATTGGTACGTAAATGCTACTGCATTTACGATTGTTGAAGTGGATATGATGTACCGAGTGAAGGCCCAAGGCAAGGCATAGGTCATTAAGGCCACCCAAATGGGAAGAAAAGTTTGGGATCCCAAATAAGATTTTGAAATTAGACTTAATTTTGAGATTTAATTTCAGAATTTAATATGTTTCGACTATTTATCGAGCTTAGATTTTTGCTTACAAAAATTGCCATAAAAACAAAGGGAGTGGGAGTAGTAGCTCACTATCAAAATCTATGGTTGCCTTGCTAAATTCTTGTCTCAAAAACTAGTAAAAATAATTAAAATGGACATTGATAGGATCCGGTTTAACATACATTTTCGCTATTTTAAATCACGATATCAATTTTATTCAATATATTTTCCCTGTGCAGTAGTAAAGTGCTCCAATAACCTTTTTATCCAATGTGAGGTGCAACTGTATTTGATATGGATCGAGCATTTAAGATTTGATTTGAGGTGCAGCTATGGACAAAACTTGTTATTCTATCGTCTTTTCTTCTCACCCATAAATATGTGAGAACCCACGCAGACAAAAAGTTAAGCAATCATACATAAAAAAAAAACTATAAAAATGATAGGTAGTTGGTTTCTTGTCTTATGCTGATTCTGTATGTAGTGAAATTGAGCCAAAAAAAGGTCCAGCCACATTTCTGCAACACAAATGCAATGCTCAACCCCCCATACTTGAATGAAATCTTAGTTATTTTGCTGATCTTTATGGTGTTATAATTTTCCAACATTACAAATGACTACTTCAAATTTTGAGAAATTTAAGGTAGATTGAATCTGCTAATGTGGATAGATCCTCACCATACCAAACAAAAAAAAAAATGGAGGATCCTCCAACTGTTTTGCAATTGGAGAGGACCCAAATCCCATAGTTGCCCATTTGTCAGCTTAGTTTGCCAGGAACTGGGATTAATTGTTGATTTAGTTGGAAAAAGTCGCTCAATACCTGTNTTTGCAATTGGAGAGGACCCAAATCCCATAGTTGCCCATTTGTCAGCTTAGTTTGCCAGGAACTGGGATTAATTGTTGATTTGGTTGGAAAAAACCGTTTAATACCTGATGCCTGTCGTCCAAAATAACGTAGACAATCCTTGACTATAGTATTAGTAAATCGACACCAATGGCGCCTTGAGCTTCTCCAACGGAGGTGGAGATAAGACTCAAATCCATTAGATATATGCTTAACAACTAAAGATGGAACAAATAAACTAGCAGGAATATTAAGGGTGTCCAACGAGTTGTCTTGTGTTCTTTGGAACAGTGCCATTTTCAAATCTTTTCATTTTGGTTCGTGGTGGTGTGTTTGTGTCAATTATTTGTAGTATTAAGAACTAATTAATTATATAAAACAATTTGTACATGCTCCATAACTTTTTTTTTTTTTAAAAAAAAATCTTTATTTATAACAATGCTATCTAAACAATGTTATTAGTGTTTAAAACTAACCCAACCCACTTATTATTTTGTTAATTAGTTGTATCATATTCGTATTTATGGGTAAAATTAACGCACTTACTCGACATTCCTTAGTAAAATTAGAACTATCTTTTTGCTTCTCATTGTTACTATGATCTAGTTATTTCATCATATGCGTTAAAATATAAATATTTAAGTTACACCCTTTGAACAACTTATGTTTTTGGAGTGACTAGTTTTTTTTTTATCGTGGTATCAGAGCAGGAAGTTTTACCGTTATCTTAATTATTAAAAGAAAAAAATTACGTGTTAAGCGTGTTGAAATATAAATATTTAAATTATATCATTTCCAACTGGTTAACCTTTTTAACTAGATAGTTGTTTAAAACTTTGCAAATCTTAGGGCGACTAAAAGAGCTATGCTACAACTACACGAAATGCTGAATGTCAACCCATCTCAACAATTAAAGCAAATTATTAGAACTGTAACTGAGGACCAATAAGTTTGTGAAATTCTAAAAGCCCCCCCCGAAATGGAAGTCTCATTTAATGTTGTTGAGTTCATGTTTTACTGAGAGACAACAACATGGATTGAATTAAGGACTAGGAGGAGTCTCATGTCCTGGTCCTGGGGGAGAGACGTCGTTCCACAATCCTTGCTACAGACGCACTTAGCTGTGGTCGTGTCGCTGTCGCCATCTTCAAAACCTTCCTGCTTGAAGGTAGCTTCACAGTTTTGCAGCATTATGCATGGCCCTATGTACAGTTTGCTAACTGACTTGCAAGTTGCAAGTCTTTGCTTCAATCTTCATTGCTGTCTCATATTAGCAAAGGAAATGGGCTGGTCCTTGTACATACGGAAAATTATTTAATGCACTGGATATATATGCACCAATAAAGAAGATGGGGTCACGTCCTTCGATGACAAATTAAGACGATGTTTGGTAGTTCTTTTTTGGGAAAAATTCAACCACACCCCCTCTATTTTATGAATCTTCAGTGACAACCACTGTCAGATTAAAAATATTAACTTAAATACAATTTTACTAAATTGCCTATGATATATTTGACGACAAATTTCATCCACACCCCCTTTAGATAAATATATCTTCAATGAAACCCCTCTAAATAAGTATATTTTCAATGAGACGCCCTCTGTTTTCTAATTGTTTTTACGTATTAAAACTTGAACNCACCCCCTTTAGATAAATATATCTTCAATGAAACCCCTCTAAATAAGTATATTTTCAATGAGACGCCCTCTGTTTTCTAATTATTTTTACGTATTAAAACTTGAACCGATTAAAATTCGATTTAAGCTAATTAAAATTTATTTTTTTACATATTAAAATTTGAGCTAATTAAAAATTATATTTTTTTTACGTATTAAAATTTGTGGNTAAAATTTATTTTTTTACATATTAAAATTTGAGCTAATTAAAAATTATATTTTTTTACGTATTAAAATTTGTNGATTAAAATTCGATTTAAGCTAATTAAAATTTATTTTTTTACATATTAAAATTTGAGCTAATTAAAAATTATATTTTTTTTACGTATTAAAATTTGTGGTAATTAAAATTTTATTTGAGACAATTAAAAATTATTTTTAATCGACTCAAATCAAATTTTAATCAATTCGCATTGAATTTTAATCAGTCCAAATTTTAATACGTAAAAAAATATAAATTTTAATTGACTCAAATTTTAATAAATCGAATTTTAATAAGTAAAAACATATAAATTTTAATCGACTCGAAAGTGAATTTTAATCGGGGCTAATAGCTCAAGTAAAGTTTAAATCGGATCAAATTTTAATATGCAAACAATATATTTTAATAGGCTCAAAATTTTTTAAAAATTTATGAATTAGTAAATAACAAATTAGTATTTAATAACAAATTATTTACTAAAATTGTTATTTATAANAATAGGCTCAAAATTTTTTAAAAATTTATGAATTAGTAAATAACAAATTAGTATTTAATAACAAATTATTTACTAAAATTGTTATTTATGATTTTTTTTTTAAATTTTAACATCTTCAATTTTAATAAAATTTTATGTAAAAAAATTACTTGAGGTTTATGTAGGAGCATTTTCGGTATTTTAGATGAATGTTTTTTGTTAGAAATGGTAGTTTAATGGTAAGGGGTGTTAGTGATGTTTAAATTAAACTAGAAGGAGTGTCAAGTGATGTTTTTGATAATAGATGAGATGTCCTTGAAGATATAGTAAATTAGGAGGAGTGTGGTTGAAATTTTTTCTTCTTTTTTTTAAGCAAAAAATAATTTCATCGAAAACGTTAAAATATTTTTAATTACAATTTTGTGAAAATGATATAGATGTAATTTAATACATAGATTATCGTGGAAAAAAATTCCCTTGATGTGTAGCAACAAAGGCATCAAAAGTAAACAAATCTGTCAGGGGGTGCTGGTGCACCGCAAAATCAGTACATATATTATATTCCTTACACAATGTATTGCATTTTATAATATATGTGATTATTGTTAGAAGAAGAAAGTTCCAATAAGAAAAAATAACAAAAATCCTTAAAGAAGAAAAAAATAAAGTCCTTTGACAAAGCGTTACCAAATGGTTACTTAATTAGGGGTAACTCGTGTCTAAAGACACGGTACAAATGTGAATGATGTTGAGAGAGATGTTGGTGCCTGTTGGATGAGTGTATTTGAGACCGTCAGATAAATTTATTGAAGTTTGTCATATATATTTTGTATTATAGATACTTCAAAACTTTAGGGAGAGCTAGGGAGGGAATCTAATTAGCACTTACAAACATTATAGCTATCAGTTGGTGACATTTTGAAATTGAAACTGAGAAAAAAACTCTTTCTCACATATGTTAGGTTTGTTGTTAACAGATATATTTTATTGCATCGAATGAGAAACAGTAAAAAATAATAATCAATTGAAACAAACTTTGATTTCTTAATCCATTATTATGGAAGCATATGGAGAATGAAGAACTAGTGGCATCCACTTCAATGGGATAATGTCACAAAATATTGGCTTACAACAACAAGAAAGGAGACGAATGTAAATGTAGAGACAGAGAGCGGGAGAGTAACAAGAAGCAAAGAGAAGAAAAAGCAGAAGCATGAGGCCAATAAATTTCTTGTCCATGCTTATGGCTTTGAATTTGGTTTCTCTACTTCTGCTATACCTCTATTTATCAACCACAAGAGGACCACCAAGTCCCCAACCTCCTTTTATAGCATGATCTTGCTACTTGATGTCTTAATGATGTGATTATTACTTCTTAATTTCCTAATAAAATCAATTGCAAAAATATTAGATGATCTTTGTCTTCTGGTTGAGACTATTTTCAACTCTTAAATATTATTTTTCATCTCATGTAACTATCTTATTTCCAACTATGGTTGTAAGAAAACAATCATATGTAACAAAGTCATCACACTCATGTACTAAACAAGTACAAGACTGTCATTAATAGTCAAAAAAGAAAAAAGTTGATCCACTACCTTAGATGTCTCAAGTATATGGTTGAATATGTAAAGGTGTAGATCAATACACACCCTTTTCCCAATAGCATATAGCAGTTGGGCTCTATCATAGCCAATTTGAACACTATGTCCCTTTAGATATATATTACAAGCAATAATGCGATTTAAGATCCTATCTGTCAGTTCAAGTCTTTGTGACAAATTTTGCTTTTCTCATTCTCCCAAGGGACAATCAAAGTGAAAATGCTTTTAATAATCGTGGCCATGGAGGGGAACTGCTCCTTAGTTGTATATGAAATTACAATGGAATTCTCAAAAATGTCGGGTCTAAGAATTATCTTCCATATTCACTTCAAACAGAGGAACCCAATTCTGAGCATGAAGTATTTTAGGCCAATCCACTCTACCTACTAGTTTATTAACGCAAACACCACACTCAAGTAACATAGGACGTTTAATAATGAATTTATCATACCTCTTTCTAGCATGGTTGTCCACAAAGATTTTCACATTGCTGGAACTCCCTATGTTATCCACCTTCTTCATTTTTTTGTCTCTCCACCAGCCATCAACAAAGCTAAAATAACACAATGGAAGATAGCATGAGCAAGGTCAGCAATTCATTTGCACCTTCTTCCTTCGCATACACTTGATGATTTTCTTCGTACACAATGGGAGATCCTTTTCTTCGCAAATAATTGATCCAAAGCTTTGAGATGGTTGGCAAACTCGAAGGGATGAAGCAGATTTGGGGTCTTGGGCAATTTAGAGTTTAATTGAATTGGGCGATTTCAAATAGCTATGGAAGAAGGCGCGATATAGGGTTTATTTAAGGAACATCTTATCCAAATTTATGATAATAACCCCACAAAAAAAAAAAAGCACTACACGACACTATTTGAGGGCATCTAAGTAAATCCAAGAGATATTGATTGAACATAATGTAATGCTATTGATTAGAAGTCCACTAGACAGAGTTTTGCTACTTCAAATAATAAATTTGTAACAATTTGATCAATCACTCATAATAGTGATCGATCAAATTCATTTTATTTAAAAACCCTCGTGTCTGTTCTATCAAATTTAATATTCATTCGATCAAAAGTGATATCCTTTTTTTTACCTGGTCAAATCAAAATAGATATCTTCATATGTAGTTGTTGTATATTTACCTTTTAGTTCATAAAACTACTTATAGATGTTGTAATATTGACCCAAATATTAAAAAAAATTACCTATTGACTGGTAACTTGGTTAAGAACTACGGTATGTTTACCCTAAAGTATAGTATATTTACACATAAGTGTTGTGACTTTTCTTCAATTGTTGTAAATTTGACCATGATATTTTTAACTTAACCAAATACTATTGTAAAGTCACCATTTACTTCATAATTTTTTCCACTGTTGTTGTAATTAATCAAAGTAATCGTAATTACCTTTTAAACTTCTAACTTTGTCCCCAATTCTGATAACATTGTCCTCAATAATAGTATGCAAAACCTAAAGTGTGGTAACTCATTCAAAATTATGATAACTCCTCCCCAAAATGTTGTAATTGGTATTGCAATAGTTGTAAATTCAGAATCTTAAGTTCACTATTGTTGGTGTAAATTTACCCACTTTTTTTGTAAATACACCATTAGCTTTGTAATTTTGTTCAATACTGTTGTAAATATACCATTAGTTTTTAAATTTTGCCCATGACTGTTGTAAATTTTCCATTGTACATATAACGTTAGTTTTATAATTGTGTCCACTATTGTTGTAAATCTCCCATTGCTGTTATAATTTTGCTCTCAATTATTGATGTTTATTAGTATTAGGTTATAATACAACAAAAATTTTATTTGGACAATGTAAAGAAGCAACAAGTAAAGCTGGTTGCCTTCCCTTTGCTTTTGCACGTGGCCCAATTTGTATCATTCCGACAATCCATTGCAGTATTTTGCAACCAACAGCTTTTCGGTATGATATTGAAATGTTTGTTCATTTTACCCAAGCCAACTCCTAAATTTTATTGTCTTTTCCACAAAATAGTGTAAACAATCATTGATTTTGATAATTGGACTAATCGCACTTTATCCCCTCAAAGATTTAAAAGCTGCAATTTGTCCGTTTAAAGATAAAAAGTCTCACCTAGGCCCTATAATTTTTGAAAAACAACAATGTTCCCTAACAGCTAGACACGTCGTTGTGAAGATATCATAATAGCACTTTACCACTAATATTGATTACTAGTTACACTTGGTCCCTTGAAATTGTTTAGCAATTGCACTTTGCCATATGAAATAGTTAATTGTCTCACTTCACGTGCATAACACGTGAGATGTTCATAGACAAAATTTTGAAGTCACTATTAAAAAGAGAACCTTCTCAACTCCAAGTTTTTCAATTTTTTGGAGGGATTTCGAGTATAATAAATATATAAAGAAATGCTAGGTTTTTTTTCTTGCCTTCTCAGAAAGGGTTTTCTCTCTCATTAGTAAGATACTGCAAGCAAGAGCTAATGTAATGCTATATATATATAGGCTATGGCTTTGCTTTCGTATCGAGTAAATCGTTTCAAAAAAGAAAGTGGAGCTGCTATGGACGTCTTTGATTGAATGGAGGCAAATATATAACGTGATTTATAAGATTCTATAATAGCACAAGTATATTATTTAACTTAGCCTACCCCTCAATTTATCTTTCACAGATCTCTATCAACAATCAGTTAAGCTTCTGCGATAAGACACCATATAAATTTTTGCTCAGGTCAAGTTTTTGTTTGTTGCTCATTTGTTTATGGTGTAAGGCTATGGTGCCAAAGGAGGTGGTTGCAACTCATTTGGGACCAAATTACTATTTGCAAATCTAGAAGGAGACAAGACAATTGTATGCTACAACCATGAAGAATGCTGAATAGCAACACCACAAAATTGAAGCAAAATAGAACTATAACTGAGGACTGAAAAATCATAAAATGCTTGAACCCCTAAAGAAATTAAAGTCTTATCTTCGTTTATTCAGTTCATGTTTGACTCCTAAAGAGCATACACTGGATAAAGGACTAGGAGCCTCATGGCGGAGATCCAGTTCCACAGTCCTTAACGCAGACGCAAAGGCGAAAGAAACCGTCGCATTTACCATCACTAAAACTTTCTTGTATGCATGCAGTACGGCAGTTCTGCACAATTATGCATGGCCCTCTGAATAACCTGCTATTTGACTCACAAGTGTTTGCTTCAATGTGCATCACTGTCCCATATTACAAAAAAAAAAAATGGAGTTAGTCCTTATAATAAAAGAAGAGTAATGCTAGACGATCCAAAATTTTAGGCAAAGTATTTTGACCCCAATAGATGTTACTGATTAAGCACAATTTTGGCACCCTAATTGAACCAAATCAAAATTTAATTATCTTCAAAACTTCATTTAATTAATATTTCAAATGACCTTCACAATATTAGTTGGAAAACCAAGCGTTAAGTGACACGTTGCCTAGTCAAGATCAACACATTTATATACATGCAAGTGCGCACGCAGAGAGAGAGAGAGAGAGAGAGAGAGAGAGAGAGAGAGTTACTAGAAGCAAACAGAAAAAACAGCACGAGCACGAGCCCCCAAAACTTCCTGTCCATGCTTAATGGCTTATAGAGTTGAAGTTTGTTTGTATATATTTTGTTCTACCTTTGATAGCAACCACCAGATGACCTCTAATTTCTGAACCTCCTTTTATTGCAGAATCTTGCTATTGCTAATGGAAGTCTTAATGGAGCAACTATACTTCTTTATCTCCTATTTCCCAAATATTTCTTTATTTAATGATCGTTACCCTTTCAACTTTTAGTTAAAGAGCATCTTAGTGCTGGAATTATCATCCCTTTATCCCCTTTTCCCTTACATTTTTCCAATGCCAAAATCATCAAATGATTGTCATCTTTTCAACTAGATGCAAATCCCCACCAATACTTTTTTTTTCCTCTTTGGTTGATTGTCCACCATATATAAATGCGGACCCACTTACATACAATTGGTCCCACTTGAAAAATTATTTACGGTCTCCATATTATGGATTTATTTTCTTATGCTCACACATAACCTGTCAGCATACTGCTTCGAGACTTGGACAAATTTTCTAATTTTTCCCTTGAATGAATATGAGATATTTTTGTTTGTTGCTCATTTGGTTTTGGGTGCCAAAAGGATTTTTCTTTTTCCCCTTCAGGGATGACCTAACATAAACAAAGTCGTAAGGCAAGAAATTTATATGAAACTTTGCCTAGAATTGATACATACTAAATTTAGTATTTTCCTCTGTGCTGGGTTTAATACACAAGTAGCTTTAGCTTTGGGTAAAACAATTTATAGGTATTTTGTGTAGGACTTTCTATTCATCTTGTGGGCAAATCAATTTTTGTTACATCCAATAAGACCAGAAACTTTCTTAAAGAATTTGCAAGTTCAGTTTAAGTCATGGAATAAAGAGATGATCAAATGTACACCGTCTTAGTTTATGTGTGAAGTGGATACATCCTGAATAAGAAGGTTTGGATTGCTGGAAAGGAAACCTGGGATCCACAAGTAGCAGCGTCTGGGATCGCTGGGAAGTAGATTAAGATGGCCAACAACTTGTCTTTATGTTTATTTTAATATCTTATATATCCACTGTGTGATAGAACTTTCTAAGTATTTTTCGTTATGCAGAAAAATATGCTCAATTATCAAAACTGATCTATATAAATTTTATCGTAGTTATTACCTGTACCTGAAGGCACTATACAACAAATAAAAAAATCTTAAATAATTATCCATATTTAAAAGAAATGGCCTAAAATATTTATACCAATTCTTATTTTAAAATAATTCGAAATATATTGTGAACCGTATCCCCCATATTAATGGAATTGTCATAAAAATATATAAAAACTTCTCAAAACAACACCATATATATAATTGCCTCTTAAGAAAACTACTAACATAATCTATTGAAATTTATAATCTTTAAGCAATAAATAAAATCTTACTCATTTATAACTACTAATACTCAATCCAATAACATAATATAATTATAAACTCTACTATCATATTTTTAATCCACCATATCCCCATGTAATAAATACCTCAAGAAAAAAAAAAAAAAATACTAACAGAATACAATTAAATTCACAATCTTTAAACGATAAATAAAATCAACCAAATCTGACTTATACATAAAATTCATAAATTTATCGCCACTATCACCATTCAACCCCAAATAACTCAATATAATTATAAATTTAATCACTAAATGTTCCATCTTCCATATATAAATATACACAGAAATACACTCATACATAACTGCTTAAGTTTTTAAGATAAAATAATAATAAATTTATGTTTAATTTAAAAAAATAGTAAAAATCACGGACATCCTTTGAGTTTTGACAATATTACACGGACACCTTCAGACATTTTATAAATAACACGAAAACCCATTGAAATTTGAATTCATTGCACAGAGATCCTCCTCTGCCTCCCTTCCCATCAACGCTGCTAATGAAAATTGCTAATTTCATCCCAAAAAAAATTATTATTTTTACAATTTTCCTTCTCTAAATTTAGTACAAAAAAATTAATAAAATCAAATAAAATTTGATTTAGTACCCAAAAATTGATATAATTTAGTATTCCAAAAAATTGATTAAATGAATTATAATATTAATTTGATACTAATTCGACAAAGTTTAATATAAATTGAAAAAAATTAAATGTAAATTTTTTAATAAAATTATATATTAATTTACAATCTAAGGTTTACTTCGTCTTAAATATTATTTGATGTTTATAGTCAATATGCTATTTTTTATTTATATTAAGTGTTATTTACAAATTAAAAAGCAAGTGGCAAAATACATGTCATCATATATATATAAAAATTTAAGATTAGTTTAATGAAATAAATAATTGCATAAGATGTTGTTTTATTTGTTTGATGGAGTAAATAATAACAAAATCAACCATGGAGAAACAAAAAAAAATAGTGAGAGAAAATATAAGATAGATAGAAAGAGTTTTATGTCAGATAGGAGTTTTAGAATTATAAAAAAAATTAAAGTCTAATTAGAACCATTGGATCAAAACGATCTGAGTCGTGAAAAATTAAAGAAAAAAAAATTTAGCTACTTTATTATATAGATTAGAGATAACTCATGTTTGAAGGCACTCTGCAATTTAAAAAAACATCGAGCACTGAATTTGGGCACGAAATAATCAAGTACTAAATTTGAATGTGTACTAAATTGAAAATCTAAACTGTCTCCATAATCCATGTCTAAAATTGTGCAATTCAAAAATAAATAAATAACATTGTTCTCAAACATAAAACAATCAAACACTAAACATAGACACGCACAAAATAATCAAACATTGAATATTGATCGTGAAACCAAAATAATCAAGGATTAAACTTGGATGGTACTAAGTTGAAAACCTAAAATGCATCATTTAATTCATTTGCATTTTACATAAATGATTAACAAAAAATTACCTATATGAAAAATAAAAATTCTAGTAATAACTAGTGTCTAAAAGTATGGTGCACCATAAAATTAAGCACCCGAGCCCACTATATTAAATCGTGACAACCACTTTTTTTTAAAAAAAATATACAAAACTCAAATTTAAAGACATTTTGTAACATAAAATTGAGCACTAAACATGTAATACAAAAACTTTCAATATCATATAAATATTTTAAGTTATAATTTATTTTTATTTATTTTTTAGTTACACCATTTTAAATCAATTTATACCCACAATCAATATTAAAAAAAAATTGACAGAGTAAAATTTAAAAATAGAACACAACAAAATATCAACCTGTATACATAATTATCGAATGACTAATAATTGATACAGATATACTTATTATAATAAAAAAACATATGAATTTAAAGAAAACATGATCCAATTCATTTATCAGATTTAATATCACGCTCCAATTCTGCCTTAAGAAAATCATTCATCTACTATCACAATAACATAGTAATATCAATAATAGAATCTACTATCACAATAAGATAGTAATATCAATAATAGAATAAAGTTCAACTTTATCTATATAGATCTGCATATATCAAATTCAACCAGCAATTTTAAAGCACGCACTTAATTAACATTCATATCCAAGCCAAACTAAAAAAAAATCAAGATGATTNTATATAGATCTGCATATATCAAATTCAACCAGCAATTTTAAAGCACGCACTTAATTAACATTCATATCCAAGCCAAACTAAAAAAAATCAAGATGATTGGTTTAATTGATCTTGTGCCTGTGCTTATAGACGCTAAGTAATCAAATGCAAAACCAACAATTAGTAATAAATTCACTGGACAAAAAATTAAACCCTCCATATATTTTAAAAAAAGCTAGCCAAAGTTTCCCCCAAAAATGTGACACCATAATATTTTCAAGATGTAGTCACAATTTATTTTATACCCAAAAAAGTTACCAAAAGTTTAACTATCACGCCACAATTTTGCCTAACTCAACCATTTACCAACTAAAACAACCATGTAAATGAAATCCATAACAACATATAAATTTCATAATAAAAATATTCATGTTGAATGCACCCAATAATACTCAATGTTTAAATCCAATGATTTCAATGTACAACATGTATCTATTACTTTATGCTACGATCTATTGAAAAAAAAAAAAAAAAATAATTAATCCATGATTCCGAGAGAATGAAAGAAATGGATAAAAAATAATCTATAATTTCAAAAAGAAAAAAATGGATGAAAAATGGGTTATTGTAAGCCTAATGGGGATCAAAGGCTTGAATGTTATCTATTTATAACTTTACCGGAAAACAACCTCAAGCATGTTTTTTTTTAAATAAAATCAACTTTATTGATTGGCAAAATTAGCATGACAAAGAAAAAGTGAAAAAAAATTAAAAAACTATAAAACTTGACTTCTCAAAATTTCTTTTCCTCTAGCCAAGATATACAATCCCTGCATCCTTGAGTTCATATTGTTTCATGCAAGATCAAGCTTTCTTCGCCTTTTGCTCATCCTACCATAGGTGGCTCATGTTCGGTCAAAAAACATTGTAGAAACTTCAACCAACGTAATGAGCAACATTGCAGGGAAGCCAATTGTGAAAAATAGCAAATAATAAAATGAAAGCCTACATAGTTGAAGAAAAGTTCAAGGCGTTACGAAATTTGAAAAATTAAAATTAACTGTATTGACAAAAATAAAACTGTTAAGCAAGTGTATGTAAGGTTGAAAAAATGTCAACTTAAAACTCAAGGAAATTATAGAAATTTGAATGTAAACAACACGTAGAAATTTGCAAAAAATTGAACCTAAACCAATATAAAATTCACATCAAATTGAACCTAATTCATTAAAATCACAAAACATTATTGTTGGAGTAGAACCCGAAAAAAAGTGTTGTGTATAGTTGAAAATGTGTAGGTGTGTAGGTGTGGGCCTGAAGGTACTATGTAACACAACAAAATTGTATAATAAACAAACCACACCCACAAAAAATAGCAAAAAAAAAAAAACTTTGGATATGAAAAATATCATAGCACCCACAAATACCAATTGGGCTAAACTTCACATGGATTGTTTGGGTTAGAAAAATCATAGCATCGAATTTGTTGTCACTCTAATGCTTTAACACAGTTAGATTTTCACATAATAACTCAATAGTCACGATTATCACACATACTCGTTGCAATTAGTATATGACATATATAGTATTTCTTAATGTCATGGCTCAAGAAAAATATTTATACCAATGCAACCTCCTTTTCTTCTGTGGAACAACCAAACATGCCAAGCTCCAACAAAAAGGAAGATTCATGTTGTTTCAAATACGAGACTGAAGCTCAAAGAGGAAAGGGTTTTAAAACTACCAAATAGTCATTAGATTATGGGAAAAATGAACCCAAACAATCTTGAACTCAATTGAATATTAGAGTTAGTACATACACATGATTATCGAAAAAAAATACAACCAAAGTTGAAAAGATAGATATGAGATTTAGCAGAACAACCTATCAAAAAGTAAATAAGCAAGTTTCATTAAGTATATGTAATTATGTAGAGAAGATTGATTGTCCTATTAAGCACGTATCATAATTGCCTAGAGTAATCGATTATCCCATTAAGAATTTATCGATGAATATCTTTATTCACTATACAGGCCGGTGAACATAAAAAGCCAAAGTTTAGGTGATCACCATTTATCAACCAATATTAGGATCAAATAAATTAGTACAAACAAAGTGAGAAAGCTAAGATATAAGGACCTAAACATAAATTCACCAACTAATAGCGTATGATCATCGACAATTAAAGGAAGTCAATGGATTCAAAAGTGAAAAAATTCCTTAGGGCCATGAAGGCACCAAGTTATAAAATCAAGGGCACCAACTCTAGAACAAATCAAAAATTGAAGAATTCCAAAATGAAATTAAACAATCAAGACCACAAATAAGAGATTAACATTTTACATAGTACAAATTGGTACCTTTGGGAAATGAGGATCAATGTCTCAACCCAATCGTAGATTATCACATATCATGTCGCACGCGTGAGAGTAAGAAGAGGATGACTTTAGATTATTGTACAATCTAGCTTTGATGGCATTCAACTCATTTTTTTACTACCTTTTACCACTGAACACATAGCTCTTTGACTTGCAAAACTTTGCTTCAATATGAATCACTGTAACAGATTACCAAAACAAAGGTGTTAGTCCTTATACATTAGAAAAAAGTGTTTCATGTAGTGAATATACAAACACCAATAAAAAAGATTTGGAGCAGATACTTTGCTGACAAACTAATGCACCGCTTGCTAANCAATCTTGAACTCAATTGAATATTAGAGTTAGTACATACACATGATTATCAAAAAAAAATACAACCAAAGTTGAAAAGATAGATATGAGATTTAGCAGAACAACCTATCAAAAAGTAAATAAGCAAGTTTCATTAAGTATATGTAATTATGTAGAGAAGATTTATTGTCCTATTAAGCACGTATCATAATTGCCTAGAGTAATCAATTATCCCATTAAGAATTTATCGATGAATATCTTTATTCACTATACAGGCCGGTGAACATAAAAAGCCAAAGTTTAGGTGATCACCATTTATCAACCAATATTAGGATCAAATAAATTAGTACAAACAAAGTGAGAAAGCTAAGATATAAGGACCTAAACATAAATTCACCAACTAATAGCGTATGATCATCGACAATTAAAGGAAGTCAATGGATTCAAAAGTGAAAAAATTCCTTAGGGCCATGAAGGCACCAAGTTATAAAATCAAGGGCACCAACTCTAGAACAAATCAAAAATTGAAGAATTCCAAAATGAAATTAAACAATCAAGACCACAAATAAGAGATTAACATTTTACATAGTACAAATTGGTACCTTTGGGAAATGAGGATCAATGTCTCAACCCAATCGTAGATTATCACATATCATGTCGCACGCGTGAGAGTAAGAAGAGGATGACTTTAGATTATTGTACAATCTAGCTTTGATGGCATTCAACTCATTTTTTTACTACCTTTTACCACTGAACACATAGCTCTTTGACTTGCAAAACTTTGCTTCAATATGAATCACTGTAACAGATTACCAAAACAAAGGTGTTAGTCCTTATACATTAGAAAAAAGTGTTTCATGTAGTGAATATACAAACACCAATAAAAAAGATTTGGAGCAGATACTTTGCTGACAAACTAATGCACCGCTTGCTAACTATTTTTCTAATGGGTTTTCTGTTTTGTAAGTATTTTTTAAGTGGCGTTTGTTTTTTTTTTTTTTTTTTGTTTGCTTTTTGCTTGTCGCAACTTGCTATATTTATGTTGCCTCAATTGCTTATCTACTTGTATACATATGTCTTGAGTGTAGCTCTATTTACTAAAGTGCATATAGATTGCTTTTGGAATGTAATAATCAGACAATGTTTTTCTTGTTTTGACGAAATAATTTTTTTATCATGACCAACTTATCAATATTTTGAAATTTAGGGAGATCTAAGAAAAAACTCACATAATCTCTTAGACAACATCATAGAGATCAGATGCTGATATTTTGAAAGTCATGTTAGCACCAAGAGAAACACTCTTTCCAATACCCTCTAAAATAGCTTAAGAGTAAATGAGTGTTTAATATAGTATCAGAGTAAAAGATCATGTGTTCGACTCTCGCCATCACACTAATTGTTAAAAGATTTCGATGTGCTANAATTTGGATCTGAAAAATATCATAGCACCCACAAATACCAATTGGGCTAAACTGCACATGGATTGTTTGGGTTAGAAAAATCATAGCATCGAATTTGTTGTCACTCTAATNTGGGCTAAACTTCACATGGATTGTTTGGGTTAGAAAAATCATAGCATCGAATTTGTTGTCACTCTAATGCTTTAACACAGTTAGATTTTCACATAATAACTCAATAGTCACGATTATCACACATACTCGTTGCAATTAGTATATGACATATATAGTATTTCTTAATGTCATGGCTCAAGAAAAATATTTATACCAATGCAACCTCCTTTTCTTCTGTGGAACAACCAAACATGCCAAGCTCCAACAAAAAGGAAGATTCATGTTGTTTCAAATACGAGACTGAAGCTCAAAGAGGAAAGGGTTTTAAAACTACCAAATAGTCATTAGATTATGGGAAAAATGAACCCAAACAATCTTGAACTCAATTGAATATTAGAGTTAGTACATACACATGATTATCAAAAAAAAATACAACCAAAGTTGAAAAGATAGATATGAGATTTAGCAGAACAACCTATCAAAAAGTAAATAAGCAAGTTTCATTAAGTATATGTAATTATGTAGAGAAGATTTATTGTCCTATTAAGCACGTATCATAATTGCCTAGAGTAATCGATTATCCCATTAAGAATTTATCGATGAATATCTTTATTCACTATACAGGCCGGTGAACATAAAAAGCCAAAGTTTAGGTGATCACCATTTATCAACCAATATTAGGATCAAATAAATTAGTACAAACAAAGTGAGAAAGCTAAGATATAAGGACCTAAACATAAATTCACCAACTAATAGCGTATGATCATCGACAATTAAAGGAAGTCAATGGATTCAAAAGTGAAAAAATTCCTTAGGGCCATGAAGGCACCAAGTTATAAAATCAAGGGCACCAACTCTAGAACAAATCAAAAATTGAAGAATTCCAAAATGAAATTAAACAATCAAGACCACAAATAAGAGATTACCATTTTACATAGTACAAATTGGTACCTTTGGGAAATGAGGATCAATGTCTCAACCCAATCGTAGATTATCACATATCATGTCGCACGCGTGAGAGTAAGAAGAGGATGACTTTAGATTATTGTACAATCTAGCTTTGATGGCATTCAACTCATTTTTTTACTACCTTTTACCACTGAACACATAGCTCTTTGACTTGCAAAACTTTGCTTCAATATGAATCACTGTAACAGATTACCAAAACAAAGGTGTTAGTCCTTATACATTAGAAAAAAGTGTTTCATGTAGTGAATATACAAACACCAATAAAAAAGATTTGGAGCAGATACTTTGCTGACAAACTAATGCACCGCTTGCTAAATATTTTTCTAATGGGTTGTCTGTTTTTTAAGTATTTTTTAAGTGGCGTTTGTTTTTTTTTTTTTTTTGTTTGCTTTTTGCTTGTCGCAACTTGCTATATTTATGTTGCCTCAATTGCTTATCTACTTATATACATATGTCTTGAGTGTAGCTCTATTTACTAAAGTGCATATAGATTGCTTTTGGAATGTAATAATCAGACAATGTTTTTCTTGTTTTGACGAAATAATTTTTTTATCATGACCAACTTATCAATATTTTGAAATTTAGGGAGATCTAAGAAAAAACTCACATAATCTCTTAGACAACATCATAGAGATCAGATGCTGATATTTTGAAAGTCATGTTAGCACCAAGAGAAACACTCTTTCCAATACCCTCTAAAATAGCTTAAGAGTAAATGAGTGTTTAATATAGTATCAGAGTAAAAGATCATGTGTTCGACTCTCGCCATCACACTAATTGTTAAAAGATTTCGATGTGCTAGACTCAATATCTAACCTGCACATGAGGAAACATATTGCAGGGCCGACCCTATAATACAAAAATAAAAGCGTAGGTTTAGGCCCCACATATTAATAAGGCACCAAATTTAGAGATCAAAAATATAATACAAGTTAAAGAATAAAATATATTAATATAGCCCAACAAATTTTATTTTTTTTTCTCATTTGAACCCAAAACACCAATTAAATCATTCATTCTCATTAAAAAAATGTTTAGATAAAGTTCTTACTCGTAAAAAATAAATATAAAAAAATTAGGTGAAAATTGCATATATAAAAAATTAAAAATATAAACAATAAATTATATTCCTATAAATTTCTATGATCAAAACTCATACTATTAATCAAAAATAAATAAATTAGCAAAATTTGAATAAAAAAATAATTAGAAATTTTAAATCTCATCAAAAAGTAAAAGTTATAAATTTTAAATTAAAAAATTAAATTATAATTATGAAAATAAAAAGTCTCATTGACCGTCATTGTTTTATGCCTCAAATATTATTGAGTCATCTCTGAAGTATTGAAATATAAATACTTCAATTATACTATCTTCAATGACNTGAATTATAATTATGAAAATAAAAAGTCTCATTGACCGTCATTGTTTTATGCCTCAAATATTAGAGTCATCTCTGAAGTATTGAAATATAAATACTTCAATTATACTATCTTCAATGACTCAAACTTTTAAAGTAAATGGTTGTTTGTAGTGAAAAAAAATATTTTTTTGGAAAAGTAAATAAATTCCATTGATGGCAAAATGTGTGTATACAAAAATCAGGGGAATGCTCTGTGCAGTTCATTCGGTATAACCCAATGTAACTAACAAAACAACCAAATCTACTTGGCTCCTAATAAAAGAATTGCAAAGTAAACACCTTGAGCTAAGGCTTCCAACACTATTCCTTCATATTGGACCTAAGCTTGACAAAAAACCTCTTCTAGATGCCAAATCCCAGCAGCACATAACAACTTGGAAGCCTTTGTAGAAGACTACTTTGTAATTCCAAACAGGAAGTAGATAGGTTCCATGAATGTAGAAATTGTATGCTCCTAGTGGTAGTTTCGAACTTCAAAGTTGCAACATGATCTCTCACAGTTTGTACAATGATCTGTAACAAGGTTTCATTGTCAGTAAAGTGGTTGCTAAAAATTCGATTATTTCTTTCCGTCCAAGCATTGTAAACAGTAGCTGCCAAACTTGGTTTCAGTACTATCACCAACAACGATTTTCCATTCCAATTTTGAGTTGCCCACAATATGATTTCCGACCATGGTCTTGATAGCAATAGACCTTGCTATGTCCACCAACTCATCTGATCTAGTGTGAGGCCAAACCAATTGATTATTGGTAATTATTCTGTTCAGAATTGAATCCTTTGGAAGCCTTGAATGATGGATGATTCCATCACTCCATGACATGAGCAATGGACCTCTAGGATGCCAATTATCATTCCACAGGTCAATATTATTTCCATTTCCTATAATATGAAGCAACTGAGGTCTAATCAACCCCCTAAGCTTGAGATGCTTAGACCTATTTCATGAGAAGGGCTGCAGAGCTTTAACCTCCCATAATCCCCAATCCACCTTCCTTTTTAGGATTACATACATCATTCCAGGCAACTTTGGCTCCAGTTGGTTTCATGTCTGTGCCACTCCAAAGAAATGCATGCATAATCTGCTCAATCTTTTCTAGAATTTGTCTAGGAATGCAAAGATAGGCAGACTAGTATATGCGGATAGTACTAAGGATTGCAATTAGCTGAAGCCTCCCTGCATAAGATAAACACCTGTTTGTCCATCTTTTAACCTTATTATGAACTTTGTCAAATTTTAATACGAAAAAATGAAAATTAACCAAGAGTTCGAGATAGACGACGAGCCTGGGCCATGGGTCGTGGACATCATCCACGTAATGGTGGTGATGTCGCTATATCACAAGTGACACAGGAGAGACCACATGAGATGGAGTGTGAGTATCAGTGACAACCCAAGCAACACAGACGACCACCTCCATGTGGCACNGATGATGTCGCTATATCACAAGTGACACAGGAGAGACTACATGAGATTGAGTGTGAGTATCAGTGACAACCCAAGCAACACAGACGACCACCTCCATGTGGCACTTATTTTTTTTTTTTGTCATATTTTGGACATCATCCACATTTTGTTAGTTGTAGTGTATAGACATTCCATTTTTTAATGATTTTATATAACCATTATATAAATTTCAATTTTTATATTTCCTCATGTTGTCATATAGAAAAACAATATTGTCTGCAGCACATGTAAACCAACTTCAACAAAATTTATTTAATAAAAACAAATAACACTAACCTTGTCACAACACATTTAAAAGAAACATTATAAACCAACATATGTAACAAAACAATGACAATATTGTCCAAATGTTCCAACATAATAGTAACATAAAACTTATTCATTGTCCATGGGTCTACATCTTCGTCAAATATCTTGACATCAAAAATACATCTAGCTTCCCCACTCAAGCGGAAGCTTAAAAGTGCTTGTTCTATCAACCTTTCTTTAGCACAGTTTCATGCGATGCGACAGAGGTTGTACTGATTTAAACGGATTATCATGCGATTGTTCTCAACTCAAAAATGAAACAATGCTCACTCCAATTCTCGTGGGGTGTTGATTGAAATATTAATGACTATTTGTAAAGGTTTTTGTATATTGCAAGTGCGCAAAACTTCACTTAGATTTTCCGATATTGCCATTCGACCATCACTATGCTTATGGCCCTATGTGAATAACGTAAACAAGAATTCAATAGATAGAAAAACTTATCCTCTAACGCCCAATGATGACCCAGACTTTCAAACAATATACGCAAATGATAATTCATGGTTCAAGAAGAAGTGTCTACAGTGAAGCATTTGCACACGTTGAATAAATAGTTACAATGAAACTGTTTGTGTTTTTACAGTTGCATGGCTTTTTAGCAAGCCACGTGATGAAGTGACTAAACCCTGACTCAATAAAATTGATAATGAAGTGACAAAACCCTGATTCTTTCAAACCAAGTGTTGAAGTGGCCTTCTGAATCACTCTAGCACGTTACTGTTTCAACTGACTCAACATTATGGCGCGACATGACTACACACTGGTGATTGACCTCAACACTGAGCGAATATAAATTGTGAGCTTTTTAGCAAACTATGTATTGAAGTGACAAAACCTTGATTTTTTATGAAAACTGGTGCAACGAGGACATATGCATCACAATTATGAAGTGATTACACACTATTGATATTCTGATCCAAAAGAACGAAACAATGATTAGATTTTAATTCAAAAGAGTATTATACAGGAATATGACGAGAGTGAGCATGTAATGAATCAAACGAATTATGCACACAACTAAGCGAACTTGGGATACCGATGCCACATAACATTCACTAACGATGCAACAAATGAATAGAGGAGACTGCGAATCAATAGTTAAACATGTCTGAAAATAGAATAATAGGATAATGGGGCGTAGGTGTCAATATTATATGTTGTGACTAACAACAAACATTGTGAGAACTGCATATGGAAGAAAGTTGACACCTGTTGAGCGAAATACTATCTTGTCTGATGAACAATATCTATTAGAGGCTTACATGTCTAATGAAGTTTAACAATTGTAATAAGTGTCAAAATGGTAAGTGTCTACTTATATATTTTAAGTGGTAATCAGTGTGAAGTAATCTCATAGCTTTATCAGTGTAATCACAACTTTGTCAGTGTTAAGTCATGTCGTTATTTTATTAGTTTATATATACCATTAGTCATACATGTGTAAAACTTAGAAAAAAATGTCTAGGCGCACATCAAATAGGCATTCCAACAAACCAACGAAGGTTCTTCATCAGGCAATGAACAACATAGTTCATCTTCAACCAATCAACTTCAATGCTCAATTGAACTACCAAGACCATGGAACATAATTTTTTCACTTAGATCATATACAGATTATGGTGATGTAACGTAGTATGGACGAAAGTATGAGTTCCGCAATGAGCCCATCAGCACTCATAACCCATTAGGGCACGTTTGCTACATAATTATTGTGCATGTACCTACAATCTACCTCCGAATGCTCATATCTAACCCACACCAAGGTGGTGGGAGTTATTTGACAAACAACGTGAGCTTGAAGTATATTATTTTTGGCATAGACTATCAATACCAGAAACACGTTCGACTGATGTATACCATCCATGGAACCCAAACAATCATTACGAGATCATAGTAAGGCTTGAACATGAAAATGATAAGATGCAATGTCGGCTTGATTGATTCCATGCAATCGAGTATGTAAAAATTGAGCATTACAATCCTAACTATGCCATTATTTAAATTTTAGAGGATCTATTACTTGTTTCCGATCCTGAACTTTCTAATTTTTCAAATTCAAGTGAAGGTGAGTCTGAAACTTTATTTCATCAAATTTATGTGTATGTGGTAAACTTTTATGTTGTTATGAACATTAACCATATTATTGACATATTGTATTTTATGTAGTGTCATGCAATAAATTTACTTTTTTTAATGCATAAATAGCATTTTTCCATTGAATTATTATTAAAGGATAAATGCGCATGATTTGCAAAATTTTGGGGGACAAATAGCATTGTTTGATGAATTGATGCCATTATTTTGGAATACACAATTTTTTTTAGTTAGCACAAAAATTGAAGGCATGATGACTTTTATTACAAAGAGAATTTATTCGTATATAACATCATTTAGAATTATGCCTTCAAAGGTGACGTCTTTTTGCAAAACATAACACCGTCAGGAAACCATTCAAGTAAAATCTTGAAACATCATTCTGAATAACGACTTTAAAAACGTCACTTGAAATGTCAAGTTGATGAGTTAACATATCAGAATTTGTTCAAATTTGTCAAGGTTAAAGACATCATTCCAAATGACATTTTTCACCATGAAAGTGTCATTTCAAAAGCTAGTCCGATTATTTGATTGATTTCTTTTTCACAGTCTGAATCCATTAAAAACCTAGAATTTGTTNCCGAATGCTCATATCTAACCCACACCAAGGTGGTGGGAGTTATTTGACAAACAACGTGAGCTTGAAGTATATTATTATTGGCATAGACTATCAATACCGGAAACACGTTCGACTCATGTATACCATCCATGGAACCCAAACAATCATTACGAGATCATAGTAAGGCTTGAACATGAAAATGATAAGATGCAATGTCGGCTTGATTGATTCCATGCAATCGAGTATGTAAAAATTGAGCATTACAATCCTAACTATGCCATTATTTAAATTTTAGAGGATCTATTACTTGTTTCCGATCCTGAACTTTCTAATTTTTCAAATTCAAGTGAAGGTGAGTCTGAAACTTTATTTCATCAAATTTATGTGTATGTGGTAAACTTTTATGTTGTTATGAACATTAACCATATTATTGACAGATTGTATTTTATGTAGTGTCATGCAATAAATTTACTTTTTTTAATGCATAAATAGCATTTTTCCATTGAATTATTATTAACGGATAAATGCGCATGATTTGCAAATTTTGGGGGACAAATAGCATTGTTTGATGAATTGATGCCATTATTTTGGAATACACAATTTTTTTTAGTTAGCACAAAAATTGAAGGCATGATGACTTTTATTACAAAGAGAATTTATTCGTATATAACATCATTTAGAATTATGCCTTCAAAGGTGACGTCTTTTTGCAAAACATAACACCGTCAGGAAACCATTCAAGTAAAATCTTGAAACATCATTCTGAATAACGACTTTAAAAACGTCACTTGAAATGTCAAGTTGATGAGTTAACATATCAGAATTTGTTCAAATTTGTCAAGGTTAAAGACATCATTCCAAATGACATTTTTCACCTTGAAAGTGTCATTTCAAAAGCTAGTCCGATTATTTGATTGATTTCTTTTTCACAGTCTGAATCCATTAAAAACCTAGAATTTGTTCTGTAAATTTGATTCAATTTAAATAACTCAATTTGTTAAATTATATAAATGTCAATAAAATTTATGAAATAATCACTTAATTTAATAATTTGAATCGATATGAGTTAAGTTTCAAACACCAGTAGCTTTACAGCTGACGATCTTAGATCCGTTGAGTCCGCAGTACTTTCCCAAAAAACCAATTAATTGACAAAAGATTACTGAAATGTTTATCAGAGCACGAAAGAGTGTTGCATACAACATATAACTGAGTACAGCTGAGCATAACTTTAAGAAATCTTGGAATGAGAATGGAGGAGAGTATTGGGGCTGTTGTCTGAGAATATAGCAGCTGCCTGAACTTGTTTAGATGATGCCTCCTGCAGAATAAAGGGACCACAAAAAAACCACCAGCTTCGAACAGTAGAGTTTGTCCACCTTTGACAACACAAACTACATTACATTGAGCTAAAAGTCTTCAATAAAATGAAACTATAATAGCACAGCACTCGAAGTCCTTATGAAGGCAAAAGTCTAAACTATAGATTGTTCTTTTTCTTTTCCAGGACATGAGGAAACTGGGTACAACTTCCCTGTATCACACACATGCACTAAGACAGGAAGGATGTGATATCCGAATTGCTAGACTGCAGGTCAGGGTGAGCCCCAATCAACAACATTCACTAGAAAATTGACATCATAAGAAACATGATTCCCGCATGTCCAAAATGAGAAAAGAAATAAATATAGCAATAGGGTAGTAAAGTGATTATATTATGTTGNAGCAAGTGGAGAATGTCATCTGCGATCATTACTCAGGATCCTGGACAAAGTCAAAAAACAATATGCAACAGAGAAGAACAATCACGGAGGTTGGCTTTAGGCAAGGTAGCCTTGAGGTGCAATCANCTTTTCCAGGACATGAGGAAACTGGGTACAACTTCCCTGTATCACACACATGCACTAAGACAGGAAGGATGTGATATCCGAATTGCTAGACTGCAGGTCAGGGTGAGCCCCAATCAACAACATTCACTAGAAAATTGACATCATAAGAAACATGATTCCCGCATGTCCAAAATGAGAAAAGAAATAAATATAGCAATAGGGTAGTAAAGTGATTATATTATGTTGCAGGGACTAAATGTTCCAGCAACAATCTTCATATACAAGCAGGTATCTTATTTTTGTACACCAAAAACAGACAACGATGAATTCCTGCTAATACCAAATCTAGTTGTCTAGTCAACATTTGAAACCTCTGCAAGCAACAAGCCACACTATGACAATTACAGCAAGTAACGCTCCTCCAACCATCACTTTCATTTTAAGGTTCTGCAGCCACATCTTACGACGTAGTTGCCTTCCCTGTCTCTGGAAGCTGTCAGCCTGAACACATTCCCTCAAGCAGATTAACCACAGGTTACCACATTCCCTTTCAGGTGCATACTGCCATATAAAATAGCATATACCTGGAATTGAAGATTTTCTGTTTTGTCCACAAGTAGTTCAATCTTCTCACCACGATCCAAAACCTGCGGCCCAGAGAAAAGAGTACATCGAGTTAGTTCACAGAAATCTATTAAAATGTTATAGGATTCAGCAGCCTGAAAATAGAGACAACTACCACTATTCCTGGGCAAGCAAGAACTTCTTTAAAGTGGTTGCCCTACATTGCTAACACATCAAATATCCTTACCCACTTTATAAGTATCACCTTCTCTCCCTCCTTGCCCACATCCAGCCAAAAAGTAAGAACTTTCCCCTTGTTAACTCGCTCATTAATTCATAAAAAATCATTCCAAATTACTACTGTAATATAGAAACATCTCCCTCCTGGTACACCACCCCCAGTGTTACAGGAATGTTAAACTTTGTACTAATTCCATGTCCATGCAAGGTAATCCTTAGGCTTTTAGGGAAATTGTTTGAAATTATGTCTTTGCATACAATTTCCACTTCATAGAATCTTGTGCAATTCATTGCAATGATGAATCCACGTTTGTATTGTGACAAACAACCACTTCTAATTTTTATACATATAGACATAATTTTCTTTCTGTGTGGGGAGAATTTCGCACATAGAGTCACCACTTTGTACGGACAGGGATAACAATAAGAAAACTCTGAATAACTTACAAGAAGAGAGAATACCTAAGTAAACTGATGGCCGGAGATGATCAAAGGGACTCCGATACTTAAGTCATAAAGCGAGTCAAAGATAGTATGTGGTGAATAGGATAGGACTGAATCCCTTTACTTGGTACCCAGAGGCCTTTATTTATAGTGATCGGAAGTTGTGTCCCAAAGAAACTCGAACTCTAGGTGGTGATAGAATCAACCTCATCACTAGGTCCTCAATGTTCGAAGTAGTGGCTATCCTAGGTCGAACCGTATTTGCGTAGGACTCGTCTAGTGGAGGTGGGCAAGTAGAGGGGTGGTAGCTAGGAACCCCCTGGGTTCAGGTTAGTTGCTTGTCGGTTGACTGGGTCCCCCTTGGTGGGTTGCCGATCAGCTAGGCTCTCATTGTTGTGCCGGTTGACACATGTGCCTAGGATCCCCCAACATCACCTTTCCTCTATGCCCCATCTATAGTGGGTTGCCGATCCGCAGCATGTTACTTGGAGCCCCCACATTTCCCCCAAAACTTCATTTAATGGACTAAATTAATTCAGGTATGTTTCTCCTGAAGAACAAGGATTTTTTGAGCCAAATTCTTCACTAATGGACCCTCATTACCTAAAGGATTAGGGCTTTAAGTTTCTTCTCTCTCTTCTCCTCTTTACTTACTTCCCTTTGTGTTCCTTCACTTGGTTCATAGGTTAGAGCTTGGTTGATAGAGGAAAAAGAAAAGCATTCGTTGTTGTTTGTGCATGGAACTTACTTACTTTGCTCATGAGCTAGTAGAGCGATAAAAGTTATTCAAGAGTCAAGCTGAGTCTAATAGGGTCAGGGCAAACATTCCAAAGAAACAACTTAAAGATTCCAGAGTGGAGAGTGCCCTCTTAAAGAAGAAGGTTATTAAGGTAGAGACTCGAGTTGGCGAGCTTCAAGAGGAACTTGTTAAGATAAGAGAGAGAATGCTAAGATAGAGGAACAAGTGGAGAATGTCATCTGCGATCATTACTCAGGATCCTGGACAAAGTCAAAAAAAAATATGCAACAGAGAAGAACAATCACGGAGGTTGGCTTTAGGCAAGGTAGCCTTGAGGTGCAATCACGGAGTTTAGCTTGAGATGCAAGCACAGATGTTGGCTAGAGGCTAAGGAGCCTTGAGAGGCAACTAGGCAACTACAAAGGCTGCAATAATCACAAATAGAAGAACACTTGAAAACGTGAAAAACAAACTTCTCTTTACTAATCAACAAGAATGAAAAACAAATATTTTTGAAGACTTATTAAAATAATAAGACGCTGTCGACTAAGCTAAAAGTAAAATTTAGTCATCTTGTAGGATTTGTTGTTCTTCCTACTCCTTAGCAATCTTTTCCTTATCAATGTACCAAGAGTGGCAGCCTTGCTTAACCAATTCTTCTAAGTGGTGTTTGAGTGCCCAACATTTCTCCATCCAGTGGCCTTTGTTCTTGTGATAAGAACACAATGGAGGTTTTGGTCCTGCTTTGATGGATCTCCTATCATCTTAGGTGGCCACCTAAANAGGATTAGGGCTTTAAGTTTCTTCTCTCTCTTCTCCTCTTTACTTACTTCCCTTTGTGTTCCTTCACTTGGTTCATAGGTTAGAGCTTGGTTGATAGAGGAAAAAGAAAAGCATTCGTTGTTGTTTGTGCATGGAACTTACTTACTTTGCTCATGAGCTAGTAGAGCGATAAAAGTTATTCAAGAGTCAAGCTGAGTCTAATAGGGTCAGGGCAAACATTCTAGAGAAACAACTTAAAGATTCCAGAGTGGAGAGTGCCCTCTTAAAGAAGAAGGTTATTAAGGTAGAGACTCGAGTTGGCGAGCTTCAAGAGGAACTTGTTAAGATAAGAGAGAGAATGCTAAGATAGAGGAGCAAGTGGAGAATGTCATCTGCGATCATTACTCAGGATCCTGGACAAAGTCAAAAAACAATATGCAACAGAGAAGAACAATCACGGAGGTTGGCTTTAGGCAAGGTAGCCTTGAGGTGCAATCACGGAGTTTAGCTTGAGATGCAAGCACAGATGTTGGCTAGAGGCTAAGGAGCCTTGAGAGGCAACTAGGCAACTACAAAGGCTGCAATAATCACAAATAGAAGAACACTTGAAAATGTGAAAAACAAACTTCTCTTTACTAATCAACAAGAATGAAAAACAAATATTTTTGAAGACTTATTAAAATAATAAGACGCTGTCGACTAAGCTAAAAGTAAAATTTAGTCATCTTGTAGGATTTGTTGTTCTTCCTACTCCTTAGCAGTCTTTTCCTTATCAATGTACCAAGAGTGGCGGCCTTGCTTAACCAATTCTTCTAAGTGGTGTTTGAGTGCCCAACATTTCTCCATCCAGTGGCCTTTGTTCTTGTGATAAGAACACAATGGAGGTTTTGGTCCTGCTTTGATGGATCTCCTATCATCTTAGGTGGCCACCTAAAATACTCAATATCTTTGATTTGATAGATAGGCTCCTTGAAGATAGTGTTGGCTCCTTGGTAGGAGTCTCTCGTTCCCTTGGATGACCCATCTCTCCTTGATAGGTTGGAAGTATTGTCTTCATCTATCTGGTTCTTCTTTAGAGAAGACGATAGCCGATCAACTGGTCCCTTGTCGTCCTCCTCCTTCACGTACCTTTTGATATGCTCCTGTAAGTGTGACATACTATGGGGTGGCCACATGGTGAGGTGCTTCCTCAATTAGCTTTCCTTAGGGAGGCCAAACAAAAAGAGACAGCGGCTGTCTTCTCATCATACTCTTCTACGTTGGTATAGATTTCCAAGTACCTCGTGGCATACTCGAAGAGGGTGTCTCCACGTTTCTGACATAATGCCAAAAATGTGTCAATCGTTATCGGCTCTCAACTATTGGCTATGAATTGAGAGATGAATTCCCTGATGAGCTGTTCCCAAGAGAAGAT
This sequence comes from Ilex paraguariensis, assembly GCA_963454935.2. Taxonomy (NCBI): domain Eukaryota; kingdom Viridiplantae; phylum Streptophyta; class Magnoliopsida; order Aquifoliales; family Aquifoliaceae; genus Ilex; species Ilex paraguariensis. The sequence goes on along the minus strand of CAUOFW020001848.1, from coordinate 359,529 downwards.
CGTGTTCACTGGCATCCAATGAAACCACTTAAGAGCCGATCTCCCCAAGTTAGAGGAGAACATCTTACACATCAATGTCTCATTGCTCATCCAAAAGGTCATCTTATTAGTAAAAGCCCCTATGTAGAGCACGGGATCGGACTTACCATCATACAACTTGAAGGATAAAGGAGAACATACGTTGGAGCTTGACTACTCATATGGACCGAACAAAAGTAGTAGTGATTTTTACAAGGGTTTACCTTGTCCTCTCCTTTGCTGAATATATGAGGTCATCTTCAGCGAAATTATATTGCAGTCGGATGGCCACTTCATAGGCTAGTTCAGAGCGCCTACGCTTCTTTCTTCTATAATCATCGTCCTAGCGTTCTTTCCTATAGTAGTGGGTTAAACTCCCATGTCATTCTCCATGTTCCCAGGGGCTACGTTCTCTACGCGTTTCACCAACTTTTGCCCCATGATGAAGACGTTTCTCCCTCGGATAAAGGTCTCTGAACATGCGGTGGGTAATACTTCACCGTAGTGAGTGCTTGCTTTGACTCCGATTATGAATCAAATAGCTTTTGTTTGAGAACGGCTCTTATTTCGAGAAAATGAGCCTCTTCCTAGCAATCATCTCGACAGTAAACTCAGGGGTTGGACGTTTAACCCCATTGGTGAATTTCTTGCCACTCTGACGTAGGAGGCCTTGCTTAAGAGACTTTTAACTCCTCCGTCTTCTTCCTTATTGCTTCTTGGTACTCTACCTCGGTAGCTAATCCGCCTTCTGAAACGAGGGCTTGTAGGTTATGACAAGGAGATTATTCTTTTGAGAGCTCATGTCCATGACGAAGTAGTGCTCCCTCAAACAATTGAAGGTCATAGTTCGAGGGGTCTTCAAGGATTGGGGGTAGTGAAAGTGTCGTGCGGCTAGTTCCTGGATCAAGGATTCTCTCACTAGACATGGTTCAAAGCTTTTAGGTTACCGAAAAACTTAGTCGTTTCCCACAAACGACACCAATTGTGCAGCTCGTACAAATAGGGATAACAGTAAAAAAAACTCTGAGTAACCTACAAGACAAGAGAACACTCAGTGAACCAATGCCCAGAGACGGACAAAAGGACTTCGATGCTTAAGTCATAAAGCGAATCGAAGATAATATGTGGTGAATGGACTAGGATTGAATCCCCTTACCTGAAACTCGAAGGCTTTTATTTATAGTGAGAGGAAATTGTGTCCCAAAGGAACTCAAACTCTAGGTGGTGATAAAATCAACCTCATCACCAGCTCCTCAAAGTTCGGAGTAGTGTTAGACTAGAACTCTTGTTCCTAGGTTGAACCGTATTTGTGTAGGACTCATCTAGTGGAGGTAGGCAAGTAAAGGGTGGTAGCAAGGTACCTCCTAGGTTCGGGTTAGCAGCCNAACAAGTGGAGAATGTCATCTGCGACCATTACTCAGGATCCTGGACAAAGTCAAAAAAAAATATGCAAGAGAGAAGAACAATCACGGAGGTTGGCTTTAGGCAAGGTAGCCTTGAGGTGCAATCACGGAGTTTAGCTNAAGCCCTTATTGCTGTGTGCCAGTCGGCACTAGCACCTAGGATCCCCCAACATCACCTTTTCCTCTATGCCTCATCTATAGTAGACTACCGGTCGACAGCATGTTACTTGGAGCCCAAGCATGCTACTTGGAGCCCCCACACTTTCAATACATAAATCTTGATGTGTGCTCAAGGCGTACGTGTCTCATCCATATCTATGTCCATTCTATGTGTTATTACAAAGGGAAGCTGGATTATCATAACATTCTACTTTCTATGGATTAGTCTTAGAACTATAGAACAAGAATATCAACAAATTAAATCAAAAAAAAACTAGTAAAACACATAAAAAGGGCACTATTCTTTCNAATCTTTTCCTTATCAATGTACCAAGAGTGGCGGCCTTGCTTAACCAATTCTTCTAAGTGGTGTTTGAGTGCCCAACAATTCTCCATCCAGTGGCCTTTGTTCTTGTGATAAGAACACAATGGAGGTTTTGGTCCTGCTTTGATGGATCTCCTATCATCTTAGGTGGCCACCTAAAATACTCAATATCTTTGATTTGATAGATAGGCTCCTTGAAGATAGTGTTGGCTCCTTGGTAGGAGTCTCTCGTTCCCTTGGATGACCCATCTCTCCTTGATAGGTTGGAAGTATTGTCTTCATCTATCTGGTTCTTCTTTAGAGAAGACGATAGCCGATCAACTGGTCCCTTGTCGTCCTCCTCCTTCACGTACCTTCTGATATGCTCCTGTAAGTGTGACATACTATGGGGTGGCCACATGGTGAGGTGCTTCCTCAATTAGCTTTCCTTAGGGAGGCCAAACAAAAAGAGACAGCGGTTGTCTTCTCATCATACTCTTCTACGTTGGTATAGATTTCCAAGTACCTCGTGGCATACTCGAAGAGGGTGTCTCCACGTTTCTGACATAATGCCAAAAATGTGTCAATCGTTATCGGCTCTCAACTATTGGCTATGAATTGAGAGATGAATTCCCTAATGAGTTGTTCCCAAGAGAAGATCGTGTTCACTGGCATCCAATGAAACCACTTTAAGAGCCGATCTCCCCAAGTTAGAGGAGAACATCTTACACATCAATGTCTCATTGCTCATCCAAAAGGTCATCTTATTAGTAAAAGCCCCTATGTGGAGCACGGGATCGGACTTACCATCATACAACTTGAAGGATAAAGGAGAACATACGTTGGAGCTTGACTACTCATATGGACCGAACAAAAGTAGTAGTGATTTTTACAAGGGTTTACCTTGTCCTCTCCTTTGCTGAATATATGAGGTCATCTTCAGCGAAATTATATTGCAGTCGGATGGCCACTTCATAGGCTAGTTCAGAGCGCCTACGCTTCTTTCTTCTATAATCATCGTCCTAGCGTTCTTTCCTATAGTAGTGGGTTAAACTCCCATGTCATTCTCCATGTTCCCAGGGGCTACGTTCTCTACGCGTTTCACCAACTTTTGCCCCATGATGAAGACGTTTCTCCCTCGGATAAAGGTCTCTGAACATGCGGTGGGTAATACTTCACCGTAGTGAGTGCTTGCTTTGACTCCGATTATGAATCAAATAGCTTTTGTTTGAGAACGGCTCTTATTTCGAGAAAATGAGCCTCTTCCTAGCAATCATCTCGACAGTAAACTCAGGGGTTGGACGTTTAACCCCATTGGTGAATTTCTTGCCACTCTGACGTAGGAGGCCTTGCTTAAGAGACTTTTAACTCCTCCGTCTTCTTCCTTATTGCTTCTTGGTACTCTACCTCGGTAGCTAATCCGCCTTCTGAAACGAGGGCTTGTAGGTTATGACAAGGAGATTATTCTTTTGAGAGCTCATGTCCATGACGAAGTAGTGCTCCCTCAAACAATTGAAGGTCATAGTTCGAGGGGTCTTCAAGGATTGGGGGTAGTGAAAGTGTCGTGCGGCTAGTTCCTGGATCAAGGATTCTCTCACTAGACATGGTTCAAAGCTTTTAGGTTACCGAAAAACTTAGTCGTTTCCCACAAACGACACCAATTGTGCAGCTCGTACAAATAGGGATAACAGTAAAAAAAACTCTGAGTAACCTACAAGACAAGAGAACACTCAGTGAACCAATGCCCAGAGACGGACAAAAGGACTTCGATGCTTAAGTCATAAAGCGAATCGAAGATAATATGTGGTGAATGGACTAGGATTGAATCCCCTTACCTGAAACTCGAAGGCTTTTATTTATAGTGAGAGGAAATTGTGTCCCAAAGGAACTCAAACTCTAGGTGGTGACAAAATCAACCTCATCACCAGCTCCTCAAAGTTCGGAGTAGTGTTAGACTAGAACTCTTGTTCCTAGATTGAACCGTATTTGTGTAGGACTCATCTAGTGGAGGTAGGCAAGTAAAGGGTGGTAGCAAGGTACCTCCTAGGTTCGGGTTAGCAGCCCGGTCGGCCGGCAAGGTCCCCTGGGCTGCCAGTTGACCAGGCCCTCATTGTTGTATGCCAGTCGACACTAGCACCTAGGATCCCCCAACATCACCTTTTCCTCTATGCCTCATCTATAGTAGACTACCGGTCGACAGCATGTTACTTGGAGCCCAAGCATGCTACTTGGAGCCCCCACACTTTCAATACATAAATCTTGGTGTGTGCTCAAGGCGTACGTGTCTCATCCATATCTATGTCCATTCTATGTGTTATTACAAAGGGAAGCTGGATTATCATAACATTCTACTTTCTATGGATTAGTCTTAGAACTATAGAACAAGAATATCAACAAATTAAATCAAAAAAAAACTAGTAAAACACATAAAAAGGGCACTATTCTTTCATTTCAAACAAAGAGATCCATGCAGACTCGAACTCTAGATTTTGCAGGCAACACAAAATCCAACTAAAGGGAAGATCTAACAAGTAGCAAATGAGGCTTCCCTTCTCAGTTTCCAATGAATTAATTGAACTTGAGACAAAGAACACCAAAGCTTGGGGAGGTAATCATAAAACAGGTTCCCCCTCCTCATAAAATATCATCTTTCTTCTCCTTTTAATTCTTCTCGCATTTTCAACTATTGGTGATTAAGCACGATTTTCTTGCTTTTTGATCATTCTAATGGCTCTATAACCAAACAAATCGACACATCTCCTAGAAACATAAGCCTCTCAAAAAAACATAAGCCTCTCAAACTGATGAACATATCCTTTTGACCCTTATCCATTGCCAAGACAAGAAGCAACAATCTTGGAAATGACATTACTCTGGAAACTAATATGAGTATGTTAACATAAGAAGCTCTGAAAAACTTGTGTAATTTTTTTGATAAGCTAAAGAGAGTTATTTTGTGAACATTGTGATTTTGATCATTAGCTAAGCATTGCTGTTTTATGAGCTATCATAACCAACTAGAAGGAAAAAAAAAATAAGCTCCTAACTGAGTGAAAAAAACACAATGGCCATTTTTTGCCTTTCCATTGCGACAAAGGACAAAAATGATGCCTTGGTCTTGAGAGAATCACAATTGGAATTTTAAATATCCTGGGATTCCACACCAGATGAAAAATGGATACTCAAGCTGCTAACAATACCTTATATGACCAAAGAATCGAAGGCAATCTACTGCGAACAAAATCATGCCCCATATGCTCAAAGACAAGCAATCCCAGCATCTAAAGCCACTGATCTTTCCTATTCTATATGACATGGATACTACCAGAGTGGGTGAAAACAATTTTCACATAATTAGAGGCAGAGTCATCAACCTAATGGTAAATTTAAAGGTAAAGATAAGAGGCTATAGCATGTAGGACTCCATGCATAAACGTAAAGCAAACACATGATATAATGGCAAAGAGGTAATATGACAACAACGGAGCATTTAGGCCCTGCTAACAAGAATAAAGCTGATGTTCTGTTAACCAATACATTGAAGAATGCCATACACCAACCCTGGATATTATATATGCACGCCACAAATTTGTCAAATAATCACCACAATCAACATTTAAATGAGAAATTTGCATTTTCTTCTATTTCAATATTTAAACTCTGTTTAGATTGTCTTCAAAATGAAAAAACTCTGTCTAGACAAAGTTCTGAAATTTTTGTGAGGATAAACAACTACTCANTCCAGATTGTCTTCAAAATTAAAAAACTCTGTCTAGACAAAGTTCTGAAATTTTTGTGAGGATAAACAACTACTCATACCTACATTGCATATTGGCAGTATGATATATCCTTTCATATGCAACGTCCCCACTTATTCACTGTAAATTACTGCCTATATCATTTCTTTTCTTCTATGACTAGAAAGAACAGTTACCACATACACAATGTAACAAAAGAAAACTACCCCGCCCATCACAGAAACAAAAAGGAAAAGAGAAATAAGTGGGAAAGGAAATATCCATGCCCAGCCACAATCAAAAATAACTGAATGCTAAGATTTTGCAGCTTCAGTTGATTCGTTCCAACATCAACAGACTGAACACAACAATTTATATTATTTAAGCAACTAAACATATAATATTTTGTCACCTATATAACTGTAATAGGAAAAAAATATTTACCTTCTCAATATTGTCCATCATTATCCCTTTGACCTCCGTAATTTGTGCCTTCAGTTTGGATAGCTTACTTATTTCATCTGGATGGTTCATACAATATTCCATGTGGTCCTTAAGCCTTGGCCTAGTAAACAAAGCACGACATTATACGCAGATGGAAAAATAATATGGCAAACATTGGACACAAAATCATTAAACAGATGCCAAAGAAAAGAAGCAATATATAAACCCGAATTCTCTGTCAAGATTGTATGCGATGCTGAATCGGTCTTCAAATAACTCATCATTACTGTCCTCGTCATCAGCAAGGGGGTGTGGGCCATCACCCCTAATACTTGCACCATAACGCTGTTTAAAGTCATCTTTTACTCTCTCAAGAAAAACAAAAGGTACACTCCTCCCCATTGATTCATCCGCAACAACAAGAAAAACTGCATGGCCAAAGAAAATGAAAATAGTCGCTAAGGAAATATTCACTGCCAAAAAATTATTTTCAACATGAATAAAGAATAATCAATACCAAATCCGATGTCAATGAGGAAGTTAAAGGTGTGCCCATCACACGAGTAGGTGTACTTGCTGCTATTAGAACGCAGCTTCTGTAAGCATTGGACAGCAATGGTACTGAAGTTCCCAGAGTAAGGTGTATGCTCCGCTAAAACAACAGTTCCTTTCGCAACAAAGCTATAAATCAAACCTTTCTGACTCATCTCTTCACCACAAAAATAAAGTCAAGAACCCCTTAAAGCTAACCCACCAGTCTGTTAATGCCAGAATAACCTACCAAAATTAAATCAAACCTCAGACAAACATGCTGGATATTAATAATTATAGAAATTGCATCCAATCATCAAAACCCAGTATGAATTTCTGCTGATTTACAAACCACCAAAAAATTTGACATAATTAGTTTAAATAAGTAATGAGGATCAAACTTACTTGCCAAATATATATAAGTCTGGGAGGTTGTTTGTCCCTTTCCGTATGTGTGTGACTATGGGCATTAAAATTAGATGATTTCTTTGTGCCAGTTAACTTTAAAGATTATGTCAGATAATCAAACGTGTGTAGATGACACATTAGTTTCATCCAATCATAATCATCAAAAGAAAACAGAAATAAAAACCCTAAGGAGTGTGTTTCGTGGCAATAAAGACCACGAAACCAGGTCCAAAAACACACAAATCACAAATACCACCAAATTACGAACATCAACTCATTCTACTAGTGTCAATTGCATAATACTACAAGAATTAAACGGTAACTTTCGAACAAAAAGCTTTGATCAACGTGAAATGAAATTAAAAATCACAAACCACAATTTCTAAGTAGAAACTCACAGGAGGACGTAGATTTACAAATGATGCAGAAAATTAATCCTAAATATTAAAATCAATCATCGATCGCACTAGAAATTACGTAGAATATGCAGACAAACAAAATTACCTGAATTTTTAGCAGTGAAAGAATATACTCAATCGGAACAGATCAATAAGCACAGAGAGATGAATGTGTGTGCGTGTAGGGAGAGAGGGAGCAGAGAGAGAACCTAAGAATGGAATGTGAAGTTAGCTTCGCGGGGGCAAATAGGATGACTGGTAGAAGCTAAACAGCGACGGAGTCGACGTTAAGATTTAAGTCTACTTGGCTGAGTTGGTGTTTGGACGACGGGATAAGTGAGTTCAAAGAAAAAGGGTTAATTATCTTTTGGCCCCTGGTGGTTTGGAAGATTTGCGTTTTGCCTCTCTAACGTTCCATATTATACTCGTAACCCCCTTCAGATTTTGGATCAAAGTAAAAATGTAACACCGTAACAAATAGAAGAAAATGAGAATTTACCCCTTCTTCCTCCTCCTTCCCCAGTTCGTTTCCTCACATGTGTGGATATGTATATATGGAGAGAATATATAAATAAAATCCACTTCCCTCCAAAATGGCTCTTAAACAAAACTTCTATCTGTAGTTGTATCCTTTTATAAACTGGCCAAATCAATATGAGTAGCAGTAATCATCCAGCAAANTTCACTTTTCCCAACTAAGAGTCATTGTCTTTCGCATGTGTAAATCTAGCTCTTTTTCAATAAAAATCCACCACCATCACCATCCCCTCGACAGTAAACCACTCGGCGATAAACTGAAAAATTCAGTTCTGTTTTCATCCACAATATATAACAAAACACATTGAGTTGTTTAGTTTATTGTCTNTGCACTTTTCCCAACTAAGAGTCATTGTCTTTCGCACGTGTAAATCTAGCTCTTTTTCAATAAAAATCCACCACCACCACCATCCCTTCGACAGTAAACCACTCGACGATAAACTGAAAAATTCAGCTCTGTTTTCATCCACAATATATAACAAAACACATTGAGTTGTTTAGTTTATTGTCTNCATAACCCCCTTCAGATTTTGGATCAAAGTAAAAATGTAACACCGTAACAAATAGAAGAAAATGACAATTTACCCCTTCTTCCTCCTCCTTCCCCAGTTCGTTTCCTCACATGTGTGGACATGTATATATGGAGAGAATATATAAATAAAATCCACTTCCCTCCAAAATGGCTCTTAAACAAAACTTCTATCTGTAGTTGTATCCTTTTATAAACTGGCCAAATCAATATGAGTAGCAGTAATCATCCAGCAAAGAAATAGGTAACTAAAAGCATATCTATAAGCGATGGAGAGGGAGAGAGGGAGAGAGAGATGACCACAAAATTGAAATACTTTCATCTTGAATGCAAGCAACAGCTTCTTTTGAAGCCTTGATAGATTAATTTCAGTTGGGTTCCTTCTATTCCTCCTCCAATTCACCAAAGCAATACCCTACAATTTATACCCAAGTTGCCAACCTTTATTTGAACTTTCTTCTGCAAATTCGACATGTGAAGAAGAAAAATGATTTCATCATCGTCTTCTATACCATGCTGCCTTTATTCACTTCATGCAATCGTTGTTGAAGTTTGTTACCCAAGATATATATAATTTGTAACAAAATCTAAATCTACTAAGTACTGTTATATGCAAACTATTTAATTAAAAAGACAGAATATTAAAAATAGACACTAAAATACACTTACAGTGATGCAGAGTTGTAATAATAATATAAATTCCGAAATAATAATAATAATTTGAGCTCTGTGTAATTACAGTTTTCTTAAGATAGATTTACTCTCTCTCGGTGCTTAAAGTTGATAAGCAACTGTTTTTTAAAATAGAACGGATTTCGTTCTTGAAGATGCAACACTTCAATCTTCAAAATTTCAATAAACACAATTTTGTGTTTTGCACTTGGACCAAACAGAAAGAATAATACAACAATATGCAAAGACAGATAGAGAATAAGAAGAAGAAATATTAAATACGAAATTCAGAATTGGGATAATAGAAAGAAGTAGAATGATAGAGTAGTAAGAAGTAAGAATTGTTCAATAGTATATTTTAGGAGTGCAAGACATTACCTATTTATAGACACGCTAGTGGATTTTCATAAAGGATGCAACCATATGTAATAGTGTCTTTTGGGTTAAATGGTATCAATTGTGACTTTATAAAAAAATACTACCATTTAAAAGGTGTCTTTTAACCAAAATATATCAAATGTGACTTTTATAAAAAAATTGTGACTTTTTGTAATGGTGTCTTTTAACCAAAAGGTGTTAATGTTGACTTTATGAAATGATGTAACCATTTGGATTAGTTTCTTTAACCAAAAGTCATTAATTTTGAACTAATAGTCTTTCATGTCATTTTTACTTCACATTTTTCCAATTTGTTCCAAAAGTCATAAAGAGTTTTTTCAAAAAAAAGCCTCCCAAAAAAAATTTTATTTTGAAAATAGAAAAAATTGTTGAAAACTACAAAGTTGGTACCTAATTTGTAAACAAATTCAAGCTTGTATTTTTTAAGATGTGAGGTCCAACTCAGCTGAACTATTAAGACGAGGGGTCCAAACTAATTTTTCTCTTTTTTTAATATAACAATATTACCTCTTATGTCTTTCACTTTTCCCAACTAAGAGTCATTGTCTTTCGCATGTGTAAATCTAGCTCTTTTTCAATAAAAATCCACCACCATCACCATCCCCTCGACAGTAAACCACTCGGCGATAAACTGAAAAATTCAGTTCTGTTTTCATCCACAATATATAACAAAACACATTGAGTTGTTTAGTTTATTGTCTTTTAGTTCACTGTCCACATTCTCTCTCTCTTTCTCCCCCCCCTGGAGCTATACATATATCTGTGTATGTAAACTATCAATCTTTTGCCATAAGACAACTCGGGAAGAAGAAGAAAAGGGAAAAGTCCAAGCGGTGAATGAGTTAAGGGACTTGCATTGAATGTGAAAACCACTGACTCATTTTTTCTGCACAAAACCTCATAACCCAAATTGCATGGTTCATCAAGTTTATCCTCTCTCTCTCTCTCTCTCTCTCTCTCTCTCTCTCTCTCTTTGTTGTTAAGCTTAGACCACACTATTTGACACTACAACCACAAACCAATCTATCACCATGGCCTCCAAGCATGTAGCCACCACACTACGCCGCATGGTCACAAACCCCACCACTTCAACCCTTTCTCCACTACCATCGCCACCGTCATGTCAAAACCCTACCAGGAGGACATACTTGGAGTTTCCATGAAAGGCGTAAAAATCTCCAACAAACCACTCTACCTTGACATGCAAGCAACCTCCCCTATGGACCCTAGAGTCCTAGACGCCATGCTTCCTTACTACCTCTCTCGCTTTGACAACCCCCACTATTGAACCCACCTCTACGGTTGGGAATCGGACAATGTCATCAAGTCTGCTCGGTCCCAAGTCAATGCCTTAATCAACGCCTCTGTTAGGGAAAATTTCGATTGATTTGGAATTTTTAAATAACCTCCTTCATTAATGGTATTTTGGTCAACTATGTATTTTATGGGCCTTTCGTCTTAAAAGTGTCTGCAGGAGACTTCTCACCTTAAAAATGCATAAATTTGTGCTTGTTGCCTAAGTTCCCTTGAAAATACTTACAATTTCTCATTTAATACTTAATTGCTTTAAACAAATAAATATACTACATTCATCTGCTTGCAAAGGAGAACTCATTTAAACTTGGTCCCACTAATTTTGAGTTATGGGTCTCACTTTAATTTAAACCTTAAGTTGCTCAAATATTTGTTTTAAAACCATTATTTCCAACCATCCCCCACATGAATGAAAATTTAATGTATGATATTGCGGACACTAGTTCAAGTATAGTTGAAATGTTAACAATTTCTCATTCAATACTTAATAATTTTAAACAAATAAATATATCACGTTCATCTACTTGCAAAGGAGAACACATTTGAACTTGCCCCACATGAATGAAAATTTAATGTATAATAATGCAGATGCTAGTTCAAGTAAAGTTGAAGGTAACTACATCGGCATAAGTAATCTAGTGGCCTTGAACTTTCCTTAGTGAAAGACTCTCGAATTTACTTGGCTAATCAGTGCACTTAATGTTTTTAAACTGTCAACTATTTGTGTAAACCAAGACAATAGAATTCACACTTTTCCCTTCGGACACAGTTGGCTCCCACGTTTATATTCATTTTGGCCTTGAACACCATGTGATTTAATGAGTAACTTAGAGTAATAAACCTACGATTCTCATAGAAGTGACCCCTTCTTACTCACATAGGTTATTTTTGATTGAGAGTATTATGTTATACCCTACTTAGACTTTCCAAGTCAGAGAACATCATTAACAGTGTAACTTACCCTAGATATCGTAGCAGATATGTACTGTCTCATCACAGGAGTGGGAAGGAGTTAAAAACCTCCTCAGTGCGCTTTGAGTTACACATAATAAGGTTGTCCATTTGAACTTAGATTTTGGGATCTCCAGGCAACTAAGTTGATTTGCAATTATAGTGACTCTTGGTTAAGTATTAGGCTTTAAGTCTGTTCCCATTGATGAACTTTCTATTTTCTCCCTAATCAAACTTTTTGTAAGCGGATCCGCAATATTATTGTTTAACTTCACATAGTCAATGGATATAATATCATTCGAGAGCAACCAACTAGTAGTATTATGTCTACGACATATTTGTCGAGACTTACCGTTATGCGTACAATTTTGTGCCCTTCAATGGTGCGTATGTATACATATTGTTGACACAGACATTGGTCAATTTGGAATATCCTCTAAAAAGTTACAAAACCACTCTACTTCTTCTCCAACTTTATCTAAGGCAATGAATTCAATTTTATTGTAGATCTAGCAATACATGTTTGTTTTGAGACTTTTCAAGACACGGCTACACTTCCCATGTAAATACATATCCACTCGTGGATTTTGAATCTTTAGTATCAGATATCCAGTTAGTATCAGTATATCCTTAGAGTACAGTTGGGTATTTTGTGAAATGCAAACCATAGGTTTGGATATAGTTGGGNGCATCAATATATCCTTAGAGTACAGTTGGGTATTTTGTGAAATGCAAACCATAGGTTTGGATATAGTTGGGTATTTTGTGAAATGCAAACCATAGGTTTGGATATATTTTAAATATCCTAATTATTGTTTTTTAGTGGTCATTTCCGAAATTACTTGTATATCAGCTTAGCTTACTCACATATTATGCTATATTTAGACTAGTACAATTCATGATGTACATTAAAATACCAATTGTACATTCATATTCTAATTGAGATATATTTTTGCCATTATTCTTAAGGAGATGGATATTAACATCGACAGGTCTTCTTATAAGTTTTATCTTATGCTTTTTGAACTTATCAAGTATTTTATCAATATAGTGAGATTNTAGCTCTCACGTTTATGTTCATTTTGGCCTTGAACACCATGTGATTTTATGAGTAACTTAGAGTAATAAACCTACGATTCTCATAGAAGGGACCCCTTCTTACTCACATAGGTTATTTTTGATTGAGAGTATTATGTTAAACCCTACTTAGACTTTCCAAGTCAGAGAACATCATTAACAGTGTAACTTACCCTAGATATCGTAGTAGATATGTACTGTCTCATCACAGGAGTGGGAAGGAGTTAAAAACCTCCTCAGTGCGCTTTGAGTTACACATAATAAGGTTGTCCATTTGAACTTAGATTTTGGGATCTCCAGGCAACTAAGTTGATTTGCAATTATAGTGACTCTTGGTTAAGTATTAGGCTTTAAGTCTGTTCCCATTGATGAACTTTCTATTTTCTCCCTAATCAAACTTTTTGTAAGCGGATCCGCAATATTATTGTTTAACTTCACATAGTCAATGGATATAATATCATTCGAGAGCAACTAACTAGCAGTATTATGTCTACGACATATTTGTCGAGACTTACCGTTATGCGTACAATTTTGTGCCCTTCAATGGTGCGTATGTATACATATTGTTGACACAGACATTGGCCAATTTGGAATATCCTCTAAAAAGTTACAAAACCACTCTACTTCTTCTCCAACTTTATCTAAGGCAATGAATTCAATTTTATTGTAGATCTAGCAATACATGTTTGTTTTGAGACTTTTCAAGACACGGCTACACTTCCCATGTAAATACATATCCACTCGTGGATTTTGAATCTTTAGTATCAGATATCCAGTTAGTATCAGTATATCCTTAGAGTACAGTTGGGTATTTTGTGAAATGCAAACCATAGGTTTGGATATATTTTAAATATCCTGATTATTGTTTTTTAGTGGTCATTTTCGAAATTACTTGTATATCAGCTTAGCTTACTCACATTTTATGCTATATTTAGACTAGTACAATTCATGATGTACATTAAAATACCAATTGTACATTCATATTCTAATTGAGATATATTTTTGCCATTATTCTTAAGGAGATGGATATTAACATCGACAGGTCTTCTTATAAGTTTTATCTTATGCTTTTTGAACTTATCAAGTATTTTATCAATATAGTGAGATTGAGATAATGTGTGTCCATCTGACATTCTACAAATTTTAATTTCTAACATAATGTCAGTAACACCTAGGTCTTTCATTTGAAACCTATTGATCAACATCTATTTGGTAGCTTTAATGATTTCATTATTATTGCCAAAAATTAGCATATCGTCTACATAAAGACATACAATAATGTATCCACTATGAGTGTTCTTAACATAAACACATTTGTCACACTCATTTATTTTAAATTCATTTGACAACATTGTCTTGTCAAATTTCTCATGTCACTACTTTGGTGCTTGTTTTAAAGCATAAAAAGATTTAACAAGCTTGCATACTTTCCTTTCTTATCCAGTAGCAACGAACTCTTCAGGTTGTTCCATGTATATTTCTTCATCTAATTCACCATTTAAGAATGTTGTATGTACATTTATTTGATGTATCTTAAGACCATTCAAAGCAACTATAGCAATCAACATCTGCATGCATGTTATTCTAGTAACTGATGAATAAATGTCAAAATAATTCAATCCTTTCCTTTGTTTATATCCTTTGGCTACATGGCTAGCTTGTATTTGTCAATGGATCCATCAACTTTCATCTTCCTTTTAAAGATCTATTTATAGCCTAAAGGTTTATTACTTAGTGGAAGATTCACCAATTCTCGTGTATGATTTCTCATAATGGATTCAATTTCAGAATTAATTGTTTCTTTCAAATAAGGAGTTTCGAGGGAGGAAATAGCTTCATTGAAGCTTTGAGGATTATTCTTTAATAGATAAGTTAGAAAATCAGGGCCAAACGATGTTGAAGTCTTTGTCCTCTTGCTACGTCTAGGTTTATCCTGTATAAACTTCTTGTCTATATTGACTTTTTCATTATTAGTCGTAGCATCAAATAGTCTCTTTAATGAGCTTGATTCGTGTGATATATTAAATGAAAGATTATTTTCAAAGAATGAAGCATTCATTGATTTAATAATTGTATTAATATGCACCTCATAAATCTCACATTCATAAACAATAAATCAATATGCACTACTGTTATAGGCATAGCCAATAAATACATAATCAATTGTTTTAAGTCTGATCTTAATCCTTTTATGTTTAAGAACTACCACTTTTGCTAGACACCCCACACTTTTAAGCTTTTATAGGAAGGTCTTTGACCTTTACATAATCCATAAGGTGTCTTATTTATTTTCTTATGAATCATTTTGTTAAGAATATAATTAGCAGATAGTAAGGCTTTCCTCACAAGTTTTAGGATACACCTAAACTTGATAGCGTAACATTCATCATTTTTTTCAATGTTCAATTTTTGCGTTTAGCTATGCTATTTGATTGTGGTGAATTGGGGGGCTATCGTTTGATGTATAATATCATGTGTTGAACAAAACTCCACAAAAGGAGATTTATATTCACCTCCCCTATTACTTATCAATGCCTTAATTTTTCTGCTAAGTTAATTTTTAACTTAATTTTTATAATATTTGAACATATCAATTGTTTCATCTATATTTCTAATTAAGTAAACATAATAGTTTCTTGTGCAATCATCAATGAAAGTAATAAAATAGTTTTTACCACCTCTAGTTCGTACAAATTGTAAGTTACAGACATCACCGTGAATTAACTCTAGAGGTTCGATACTTCTTTTACCTGATTTGAAAGATGTTTTTGTCAACTTTGATTCCACACAAACCTCACACTTATGATTTGTATAAATAGAACATTTACACAAATCATTCAAATTAATTAATCTTCTAATTGTATCATAATTCACTTGTCCTAGCCTAGCATGCCAATATTTGAAGATTCAAGCAAGTACGAAAATTCATCTCATTCTTATTATTAATAGACTTTGGTACAATAGGCATTACATTGAGCTTAAAGAGCCCATCATTCAAGTATTATTTTCCTACAAATATTTTACTCTTGGTGAGCACAAATTTGTCAGATACAAAAATTAACTTAAATAGTTTTTGCTAAACAGAGAGCAAGACACCAAGTTCTTGTAAATGTCAAGGACATGAAGCACTTCATCCAAGGTTAATTCCTTGCCAAACATCATCTTGAGGATCATCTTGCCACATCCTTTAACCTTGGAGGTAAAGGAGTTCTCCATGTAGAGTTGTTCATCATTCTCCGACTTCTTATAAGTAGAGAATATCCACTTGTTGGAGCAAGTGTGTCGAGTGGCGCCAGTGTCAACCCACCACTCTTTGAAATTTCAGACTAAATTACAATTAGATACAACTATTGAGAGATTCATGTCAGAGACTTCCAATGAAAACTTGTCCATTTCAGTCACGTTTGCTTGAGCATTTGGCTTCTTCAAGTTCCTTTGGCTTTCGACAGTCCTTAGAGAGATGTCCAAGTTTGCCACAATTGTAGCACTTGGCCTTGAACTTCTTAGATCCTTGATGTGGACCTTCACCGTTATGCTTCCCCTTCTTGTTAGCCTTTGTCTCATCTTCCTGAATGTTGGCCTTTGATTCCATGAAATAAAAAAACTCCAATTTTCTTCTCAGATTTGTTGTTGTCTTCTTCAATCCTCAAACGAACAATTAATTCTTTAAGTTTTATCTCCTTGCATTTATACTTAAGATAGTTCTTGATATCCTTCTAAAGTGGTGGTAATTTTTTCATGATTGCAACCACTTAAAATGACTCACTAAGAGACATACCCTCGGCATGGATGTCACGAAAGATAACTTGAAGTTCTTTAACATAGGTTATGATGGTATTTGAATCCACTATTTTATAATCCAATAATTTACCAATAATGAATTTCTTCGTGCCAGCATCCTCGATCTTGTATTTTTTGTCTAAAGACTCCCAAAGTTCTTTTGTATAATTGACAACACTTTACACAATTTATAATATGTTGTCTAGTCTGTTTAAGATATAATTTCTACAAAAAAAAAATCTAAATGCTTCCAAACATTCATAGCAATCAACTTCTCCTTGTTAGTGTCATTGACATTAAGCGCGGGGACATCCCCACTTAGAAACTTAGTAAGATTCAGTGCTGTGAGATAGAAAAATATCTTTTGTTGACAACATTTGAAGTCCAAGCCATTAAATTTATTGGGCTTCTCTCCATGACACACACTCACAATAATAGGAACCGAATTTGTTGTAGTCATTTCTGTTACACAAACAGAAGCAAATAACAATCTGATTTTAATAAAGTAATATAAAAGAATAAAAAATTCTGATTTAGATTATAAAAGTAATTATCTAATTATATAATAAAACAAAAATATGTTTTCAGATTGTTATCCAAGAAATATATATATAATCAGAATTATTGTAACAAAATCTAAATCAACTAAGTACTGATATATGCAAACTATTTTATTAAATAATAGAATGTTAAAAATAGAAACTGAAAAACACTTACAGTGACGCAAAACTACAATAATAACACGAATTCATAAATTTAGAAATTCAGAAATAATAATAATAATACGAGCCATGTGTAATCACAGTATTCTTAAGGCATATTTACTACTTCTCGGTGTTTAAGGTTGATAAACAATTGTCTTTTAAGATAAAATGAATTTTGTTCTTGAAGATGCAGCACTTCAATCTTCAAGATTTCAACAAATACAACTTTATGTTTTGCACTTGAACCGAATAGAAAGAACAATTCAACAATATGCAGAGAGAGAGGAAATATTGAATATAGAATTCAGAATTGGGATAATGGAGAGAAGTAGAAAGAAATAGCAATTTTAGTAAGAAGTAAGAATTGTTCAATGGTATATTTGGGAAGTGCAAGGCATCACCTATTTATAAAGGGTGCAACCATATGTAATGGTGCGTTTTGATTCAAAGGGTATCAATGGTGACTTTATGAAAAAATACAACTATTAGAAATGGTGTATTTTAACCAAAAGATATCAAATTTTACTTTTATGAAAAATTGTGACTATTTGTAATAGTGTCTTTTAACCAAAAAGTGTTAATGGTGGCTTTATAAAATGATGTAACCATTTAAATTGATATCTTTAACCAAAAGTCACCAATTTTAAACTAGTAGTCTTTCATGTCATCTTTACTTCACACTTTTCCAATTTCTCCCAAAGTCACAAAGAGTTTTTTCAAAAATAACCTCCCAAAAAAGTTTTTATTTTGAAAATACTTTCACAATTTCTCATTTAATACTTAATGGTTTTAAACAAATAAATATATCACGCTCATCTACTTGCGAAGGAGAACGTATTTAAACTTGGTCTCATTAATTTGGAGTTATGAGTCCCACTTTAATTTAAGCCTTAAGTTACTCAAAATATTTATTTAAAAATTATTATTTCCAACAAAATTCATAGCCTTTGAGCTTCACCAAAGACCTCGTCACTACCAATGGCTATGACTAGGCCTATCAATCATTTCAAGCGAGACAGTTCATGTCGGGTGAAGTGGGTTTGTGTCAAAAAATACTCTACTCATACCCAATTCGTTTATTAATTCGTATCTAACGAGTCATGTCATATCGTGTATGAATCATATATAACCGATATATAAACAAATTGTATAGTATATTTTTTTTGATTGGCTTGACTTCACTCATACCCAATTAGTTTATTAATCTTGTCATGTCGAAAACACTCATTATGAACCGGGTGGTTTAAGAAAGACTCAAACCCTCTAATTTTGTGTTATGATCGTGTCGTGCTAACGAGGGTTGTTACATGTTGACAAGGGCCTATGACCATCCTCTTCTTGGTTTTCTAAAAATGGGTGGTTGACGATAGATGAATTAATTTTCTTGCTAAAGGATAAGATGACCCCATTTATCAGCTAAGGAAACAATCCCAATTGAGAAAGAAATATTACTCGAGAGTTATTTTCGTTATGAAATGTGAAAATTTTGGAGGGAAACCATAGAAAATAAAGCCCACAACACGGTTTTAGCAAGTGAAGCACAACTTCTGTCACTTTGGATGATAAATCTAATAGATTCACTTGAGTCCTAAATCACAAGGGCTTATGAGTATAATATAGAACATTAGGGAGATAAAGCGTAAATCTTCCCAACCACATAATAGTAAAAAATAATTAACCCAAAGATAAAAATATTAAACAGTTAAAAAAGAAAATATTCAATCTAAAACAATACATTATATTATCATTGTCATTTGGTGTTACCATTCTAGCGTGACAAATGACTATTACACCTGGTGATGATAGAGTGTATGAAAAGTATAATCGATATAGACATGCTCAGACAGAATCTGGCCCAACACTTATGTTGAATGCTCATCTCAGGTACGCCATAATGCTACCATAGTTAACGAGAGGATGGATATAGTTGAGGTTAGCCCGCCGCCGCCTGCACATATTGATGTTGCTTCTNTAGTATATTTTTTTTGATTGGCTTGACTTCACTCATACTCAATTAGTTTATTAATCTTGTCATGTCGAAAACACTCATTATGAACCGGGTGGTTTAAGAAAGACTCAAACCCTCTAATTTTGTGTTATGATCGTGTCGTGCTAACGAGGGTTGTTACATGTTGACAAGGGCCTATGACCATCCTCTTCTTGGTTTTCTAAAAATGGGTGGTTGACGATAGATGAATTAATTTTCTTGCTAAAGGATAAGATGACCCCATTTATCAGCTAAGGAAACAATCCCAATTGAGAAAGAAATATTACTCGAGAGTTATTTTCGTTATGAAATGTGAAAATTTTGGAGGGAAACCATAGAAAATAAAGCCCACAACACGGTTTTAGCAAGTGAAGCACAACTTCTGTCACTTTGGATGATAAATCTAATAGATTCACTTGAGTCCTAAATCACAAGGGCTTATGAGTATAATATAGAACATTAGGGAGATAAAGCGTAAATCTTCCCAACCACATAATAGTAAAAATTAATTAACCCAAAGATAAAAATATTAAACAGTTAAAAAAGAACATATTCAATCTAAAACAATACATTATATTATCATTGTCATTTGGTGTTACCATTCTAGCGTGACAAATGACTATTACACCTGGTGATGATAGAGTGTATGAAAAGTATAATCGATATAGACATGCTCAGACAGAATCTGGCCCAGCACTTATGTTGAATGCTCATCTCAGGTACGCCATAATGCTACCATAGTTAACGAGGGGATGGATATAGTTGAGGTTAGCCCGCCGCCGCCTGCACATATTGATGTTGCTTCTACATCTTCGTCGGCACCATCTACGGCTTCACCTGCACGGACACCTGCACCGCCACTTACACTGCCAACTGCACATGTACCTCCACCTACACCTGCACATGTTGATGTTGCTTCTACATCCTTACAACATATGGCAGAAGTTGATGTTTTCGCACCACTATCGCATTTTTGAATCGCTACCAGTAGTGTCAGTAGTTGTGACACTGGCAGTTCTAGTCACACCATCATCTACACTTGCAGAGCTCAAAAACGAAACAATGTTTGCTCCAATTCTTGAGGATTGTTGATTGGCATATTAATGACAATTTGTCGAGGTCTTCGTCTATTGGAAGTACGCAAATCTTCACTTAGATTTTTTCTTTCCCTCAAACAATATTGTCATTCGATCATCACTGTGCTTATGGCCCTAAGTGAATAACGTAAATGAGAATTCAATGGATAAAAAAACTTATCCTCTAATGCCCAATGATGACTCANTCTTCACTTAGATTTTTTCTTTCCCTCAAACAATATTGTCATTCGATCATCACTGTGCTTATGGCCCTAAGTGAATAACATAAATGAGAATTCAATGGATAAAAAAACTTATCCTCTAATGCCCAATGATGACTCAAACTTTCAAACAACATTCGCAGATGATAATTCATGGTTCGAGATAAAGTGTGTACAATGAAGCATTTATAAATGTTGAATAAATAGTCATAATGAAATTGTTTGTGCTTTTGCAGTTGCATGGCTTTTCAACAAGCCACATGATGAAGTGACTAAACCCTGATTCAATGAAATTGATGATGAAGTGTCAAAACCCAGATTCTTTCAAACCATGTGCTAAAATGGCCTTTTGAATCACTTTAGCAAGTTATTGTTTCAACTGACTCAACATTATAGCGCGACATGACTACACACTGGTTATTGACCTCAACACTGATGAATATAGACTGGTGAATTTNACTGTTTCAACTGACTCAACATTATAGCACGCATGACTACACACTGGTTATTGACCTCAACACTGATGAATATAGACTGGTGAATTTTTCAGTAAACCATGTATTGAAATTACAAAACCCTATTTTTTGATGAAAACTGATGTGACGAGGACATATGCATCATAAACATGAAGTGACCACAAATTGTTAATATTTCGATCCAAAAGAACGAAACGATGATTATAAGAATGAGAGATTTTTCGATCCAAAAGAGTATTATGCAAGAGTACGATGAGAATGAGCATGTCGTGCCAATGAATCAGATGAATTATGCACACAACTAAGCAAACTTGGTATATCGGTGCCACATCGGCATTCATTAATGATGCAACGAAGGAATAGAGAAGAATATGAATTAATAGTTAAACATGTCTGAAAAGAGAATAATAGGATGGTGGTGCGTCGGTGTCTATATTATATGCTGCAACTTGCAACAAACATTATGGGAACTGCATATGGAGAAAAGTTAACCATTTTTGAGCAAAATACTATCTTGTTTGATGAACAATATCTATCGGAGGATTATATGTATGATAAAGATTAACGATTGTAATAAGTATCAAAATAGAAGTGTCTACCTCATATCTTTTAAGTGGTAATCAGTGTGAAATAATCTCATAGTTTTATCAATGTAATCAGTGTCGAGTCATGTCACTATTTTATCAGTGTCTTGTCATATCACAACTTTAACAGTATCAAGNTGTCTTGTTTGATGAACAATATCTATCGGAGGATTATATGTATGATAAAGATTAACGATTGTAATAAGTATCAAAATGGAAGTGTCTACCTCATATCTTTTAAGTGGTAATCAGTGTGAAATAATCTCATAGTTTTATCAATGTAATCAGTGTCAAGTCATGTCACTATTTTATCAGTGTCTTGTCATATCACAACTTTAACAGTATCAAGTAATGTTATTACTTTATCAGTGTCAAGTTATGTTATATCTTAACAATGTGAAGTTATTTCAAAATTCTTTATAATATTATTGTAATCTTCAAATGCTCAACCGTGCCTATATAAACCATTAGTCATACACGTGTAAAACATAAAAAAAAATGTCTAGCGCACATCAAATAGGCATTTCAACAAAACCAATGAAAGTTCTTTATCAGGCAATAAACAACATATCTCATCTTCAACCAATCAACGTCAATGCTCAGCTGACCTACCAACACTTTGTATACAAATTATGGTGGTGTAACGTGATATAGACAAAAGCGTAAATTCTATAATGAGTCCATCAATACTCATAACCCATTAGGGGACGTTTGCCACGTAATTANAAACTTTGGAACATAGTTCTTTTACTTGGGTCGTATACAAATTATGGTGGTGTAACGTGATATAGACAATAGCGTAAATTCTATAATGAGTCCATCAATACTCATAACCCATTAGGGGACGGTGGTGTAACGTGATATAGACAATAGCGTAAATTCTATAATGAGTCCATCAATACTCATAACCCATTAGGGGACGTTTGCCACGTAATTATCGTACCTACAGTCTGTCTCTTGGTGCTCATATCAAACCCACACTAAGGTGATTGGGTTTGAAAAATAAATTTAAAAGTGAATAATTTTGAGAAANACACTTTGTATACAAATTATGGTGGTGTAACGTGATATAGACAAAAGCGTAAATTCTATAATGAGTCCATCAATACTCATAACCCATTAGGGGACGTTTGCCACGTAATTATCGTATTGCAACCTACAGTCTGTCTCTTGGTGCTCATATCAAACGCACACTAAGGTGATTGGGTTTGAAAAATAAATTTAAAAGTGAATAATTTTGAGAAATAAAGCAGTGGTCTGAAACTATAGCAGCTGCCTGAGCTGGTTTAGACGATGCATCCTGCAGAATAAAGGGACCACAAAAAAACCACCGGCTTCAAACAGTGGAGTTTGTCCACCTTTGACAACACAAACTACATTACATTGAGCTAAAAGTCTTAAATAAAATGAAACTATAATAGCACAGCACTAGAAGTTCTTATGAAGGCGAAAGTGGAAACTATAGATTGTTCTTTTTCTTTCCCAGGACATGAGGAAACTGGGTACAACTTCCTTGCATCACACACATGCACTAAGATGGGAAGGGTATGATATCCGAATTGCTAGACTGCAGGTCAGGGTGAGCCCAATCAACAAAATTCACTAGAAAATTGACATCATAAGAAATATGATTCCCGCATGTCCAAAATGAGAAAAGAAATAAATATAACAATAGGGTAGTAAAGTGATTATATTATGTTGCAGGGACTAAATGTTCCAGCAACAATCTTCATATACAAGAAGGTATCTTATTTTTGTACACCAAAAACAGACAACGATGAATTCGTGCTAATACTAAATCAAGTTATGTCCAGTCAACATTTGAAACCTCTGCAAGCAATAAGCCACAATATGACAATTACAGCAAGTAACGCTCCTCCAACCATCACTTTCATTTGAAGGTTCTGCAGCCACATCTTACGACGTAGTTGCCTTCCCTGCCTTTGGAAGCTGTCAGCCTGAACACATTCCCTCAAGCAGATTAACCACAGATTACCACATTCCCTTTCAGGCGCATACTGCTGGATAAAATAGCAAATACCTGGAACTGAAGATTTTCTGTTTTGTCCACAAGTAGTTCAATCTTCTCACCACGATCCAAAACCTGCGGCCCAGAGAAAAGAGTTCATCGAGTTAGTTCACAGAAATTTATTAAAATTTTATAGGATTTGGCAGCCTGAAAATAGAGACAAATACCACTATTCCTGGCAAGCAAGAACTTCTTTAAAGAAGTTGCCCTACATTGCTAACACATCAAATATCCTTACGTACTTTATAAGTATCACCTTCTCTCCCTCCTTGCCCACATCCAGCCAAAAAGGAAGAACTTTCCCCTTGTTAACTCGCTCATCAATTCATAAAAAATCATTTCCAATTACTGCTATAATATAGAAACATCTCCCTGCTGGTACACCAGCCCCAGGGTTACAGAAATGTTAAACTTTGTCCTGATTCCATCTCCATGCAAGGTAATCCTCAGTCTTTTAGGGAATTTGTTTGAAATTATGTGTCGTTGCATACAATTTCCACTTCATAGAATCTTGACTAGTTCATTGCAATTCTTCTAATTTTTATACATATAGGCATAACTTTCTTTCTGTGTGGGGAGAATTTCGCACAAAGAGTCACCACCTCGTACGGACGGGGATGGCAATAGGAAAATTATGAGTAACTGCAAGACAAGAACACACCTAAGTGAACTGATGGCTGGAGACGACCAAAAGGACTCCAATGCTTAAGTCAGAAAGTGAGTCAAAGATAGTATATATTGAATAGGCTAGGATTGAATCCCTTTAACCGGTACCTGGAGGCCTTTATTCATATTGATAGGAAGTCATGTCCCAAAAGCACTCGAACTCTAAGTGGTAATAGAATCAACCTGATCACTAGGTCCTCAAAATTCGTAGTAGTATTAGACTACGACTCTCGTTCCTAGGTTGAACTGTATTTACGTAGGACTCATATAGTGGAGGTGGGCAAGCAAATGGTGGTAGCTAGGTACCTCCCAGGTTTGGGCTGCCTGCTGGCCAACTGGGTCCTCCTTGGTAGGCTACCAGTCATCCAAGCTCTCCTTGTTGTGCCGGTCGGCACTTGTGCCTAGGATCCCCCAACATCACCTTTCCTCTATGCGTCATCTATAGTGGGCTACCGATCGGCAACATGTTACTTGGAACCCCCACATTTCCCCCCATAGCTTATTTAATGAACTAAATTAATTAAGGTATGTTTCTTCTGAAAAACAGGAGCTTTTTTTAGCCAAATTCTTTGTTAATGGGCCCTCATTACCTAAAGGATTAATGCTTTAAGTTTCTTCTCTCTCTTCCCTCTTTACTTACTTCCCTTTGTGTTCCTTCACTTGGTTCATAGGCTGGAGCTTGGCTGATAGATAGAAAGGAGAAACATTCATTTTTGCCTGTACAGGGGATTGACTTACTTTACTCATTAGCTAGTCAAGTGATAAGAGTTACTCAAGAGTNTGGTTCATAGGCTGGAGCTTGGCTGATAGATAGCAAGGAGAAACATTCATTTTTGCCGGGGATTGACTTACTTTACTCATTAGCTAGTCAAGTGATAAGAGTTACTCAAGAGTCAGGTCGAGTCTAATAGGGTCAAGGCAACATGCTAGAATGCCTTCTTGAAGAAAAAGGTTACTGACGTAAAGACTTGAGTTGGCGATCTTCAAGAGGAACTTGTAAGGATAAAAAGGAGAATGTTGAGATAGAGGAGCAAGTGAAGAATGTCGTATACGATCATTACTCGAGATCCTGGACAAAGTCAAGAAGAAATATGCAAAAGTGAAGAACAAGTCATTCGGAGATGGTTGGGGAGAAACTCTCAAAGCAGTTGGATTAATGGGTTATATCTAGCTTGGGAGGACGTTCCATGGCTTGAGAGTGACTTCCTAATTTCTAAGATCATAGAGAAATTTCTTGGTTATGGTGGTTTGAGTCTTCTAACACTTGTGCCCCCCGTTCCGACTGAAGGGGGAGCGTCCCCACGAGTTTTAGGCGTCTGATGCTCGGAGAGGTGAAAAATAAGTAAGACTAAGTAGCCTACTAAGCAATCATAGAAGTTGTTGGTCGTTTGTCAAAGGCTAAGTAACTTAGAGGACAACCTTAGAGGTTGTATGGAGACGAAGTTCACTGAAAGGCAATTATGGAGGTTGTATGGAGGCTAAGTAGCCTAAAGGGAAATCATGAACATTACATGGAAGCCAAGTTGCCTAGAGGAGCAACCGTAGAGGTTGGCTAGAGGCAAAGGAGCCTTGAGATGCTACCACGAAGGTTGGATGGAGGTATAACCATGGAGGTTGGCTTAAGGCAAGATAGCCTTGAGGTGCAACCACGGAGGTTTGCTGGAGGTGCAATCGTGGAAGTTGGCAAGAGGCTAAAAATTTTACCTTTATAGGCAACCACGAAAGCTGCAATAATAAAAAAAATAAAGGAACACTTAGAGTTGTGAAAAACAAACTTTTCTTTACTAATCAATGAGATCGAGAAACAAATGTCTTTGAAGACTTATTGAAATAATAAAACATTGTTGACTAAGCTAAAAGTAAAACTTAGTTATCTGGTTGGATTTGTTGTTCTTCCTGCTCCTTGGCAGTATTTTCCTTGTCAATGTACCTAGAGAAGTGGCCTTACTAGACTATTCTTCTAGATGGCGCCTGAGTGCCTAGCAATTCTCTGTGCAGTGGTCTTTGTCCTTATGATAAGAATAATAGAGAGTTTGGTCCTGCTTTGATGAATCTCCTATCATCTTAGGTGGCCACCCAAAATACTCCTTATCTTTGATTTGGTTCAGGACTTGATAGATAAGCTCATTGAAGACAGTGTTGGCTCATTAGTAGAAGTCTCTCATTCTCTTGGATGACCCGTCTCTCCTTGATGGATTGGAAGTGTTGTCTTCCTCCATCTAGTTTTTTTTTTTTGAGAAGATGGGTCGACTGGTCCCTTGTCGTCCTCCACCTTCATGTACCTTTTGGTATGCTCCTACAAGTGTGATGTACGCCAAGGCAACCACATGGTAAGGTGGTTCCTCAATTCGTTTTCCTTGGAAGGCCCAAACAGAAAGAGACAACGACAATCTTCTCATTGCACTCTTCTATGTTGGTATAGGTTTCCAAGTACCTCGTGGCATAATCACGGAGAGTCTCTCCATGTTTTGACGTGATGCCATAAGAGCCAATCTCCCCAAGCTGGAAGGGAACATCTTACACATCAATGCCTCATTGCTCGTTCAAAGGGTAATCTTATTAGTAAAGGCCGTTATGTGGAGCACGGGATCAGACCTACCATCATACAACTTGAAGGACAAAGGGGTGACCTTACGTAGAGGCTCGGCTTCTCGTATGGACCAAACAAAAGGAGTAATGGTCATTTTACAAAGGTCTGCCTTACCCTCTCCTTTTGCAGAATATATAAGGTCATCTTGAGCGAAGTTGTGTTATAGTTAGGTAGCCACCTCACGGGCTAGCTCAAAGCGCCTACGCTTCATTCTTCTATAATCATTGTCCCAGCACTCTCTCCTATGGTAGTGGGTGTCATTCCCCATGCTCTCGGGGGTGGTATTCTCTACATGTTTCACCACTTTCCTCCCCATGATAAGGACGATTCTCTCTTGGAGAAGGGTCTCTGAACATGCGGTGGGTACCGCTTCGTGTTGGTGAGTGCTTGCTTCGACTCCGATTATGAGTCAAATAGCTTTTTTGTTAGAGAACAGTCCTTGTACTGGCAGGAATAAGCCTTTTCCCTACAATCATCTTGGCGGCTAAACTCATGGGTTGGACGTTTAACCTCACTGGCGAGTTTCCTGGTACTCTACCTCGGTAGCTAATCTGCCTTCTGAAATGAGGGCCGGTAGGTTGTGACAGGAAGGAGGTTGCTCTTTTAAGAGCTCCTATCCATGACAAAGTAGTGCTCCCAAAGACAATTGGAGGTCATTGTTCAACGGGTCTTCAAGAATTGGGGGTAGTGAAACTATTGTGCAGCAAGTTCTAGATCGAGAGTTCTCTCGCCGGACATGGTTCAAAATTTCTAGGTTGTGCGGGGAGAATTTCACACAAAGAGTCACCACCTCGTAAAGACGGGGATAACAGTAAGGGAAGCTCTAAGTAANGCCGAAAAACTTTGTCATTTCCCACAGATGGCACCAATTGTGCGGGGAGAATTTCACACAAAGAGTCACCACCTCGTACAGACGGGGATAACAGTAAGGGAAGCTCTCAGTAACCTATAAAATAAGATAAGAACTAAGTGAACTGATGGCTGGAGACGGCCAAAAGGACTTCAATATTTAATTCAGAAAGTGAGTCGAAGATAGTATGTAGTGAACAGACTAGGATTGAATCCTCTTACCTGATATATAGAGACTTTTACTTATAGTGATAGGAAATTATGTCCCAAAGTAACTCAAACTCTAGGTGGTGATAGGATCAACCTCATCACCAAGTCCTCAAAAATTCGGAGTAGTGTTAGACTAGGACTCTTGTTCCTAGGTAGAACCATATTTGCATAGGACTCATCTAGTGGAGGTGGGAAAACAGAGGGTGGTAGCTAGGTACCTCCCGGGTTTGGGTACCTGGCCGGCTGGGTTCCCCTTGGTGGGCTGCCGGCCAAGCTCTCCTTGCGGTGGGCCGGTCAGCACTTGTGCCTAGGATCCCCCAACATCACCTTTCCTCTATGCNGATAGGAAATTATGTCCCAAAGTAACTCAAACTCTAGGTGGTGATAGGATCAACCTCATCACCAAGTCCTCAAAAATTCGAAGTAGTGTTAGACTAGGACTCTTGTTCCTAGGTAGAACCATATTTGCATAGGACTCATCTAGTGGAGGTGGGAGAACAGAGGGTGGTAGCTAGGTACCTCCCGGGTTTGGGTTAGCTACTTGGCCGGCTGGGTTCCCCTTGGTGGGCTGCCGGCCAAGCTCTCCTTGAGGTGGGCCGGTCAGCACTTGTGCCTAGGATCCCCCAACATCACCTTTCCTCTATGCCTTATCTATAGTGGGTTGTCGGTTGGTAACAAGTTACTTGGAGCCCCACAATTTCAATAAATAACTATTGGTGTGTGCTAAATGTATACGTGTCTCATCCATATCTACGCACATTCTATGAGTTATTACAAAGGGAAGCTGGACTATCGTAACAGTTTACTTTCTATGGATTAGTCTTAGAATTTTAGAACAAGAATATCAATAAATTAAAGCAAAAAAAAATCTAGTAAAACACATAAAAGGGCACAACACTATTCTTTCACTTCGAACAAAGAGATTCAAGCAGACTCCGACTCTAGATTTTGCAAGCAACACAAAATCCAACTAAAGGGAAGATCTGACAAGTAGCAAACAAGGCTTCCCTTCTCAGTTTCCAATGAATTAATTGAACTTGAGAAAAAGAACACCAACGCTTGGGGAACTAATCATAAAATAAGTTCCCCCTCGTAAAATATCGTCTTTCTTCTCCTTTTAATTCTTCTGGCATTTCCAACCATCAGTGATTAGGCAGGATTTTCTTGTTTTTTGATCATTCTAATGGCTCTATAACCAAACAAATCGACACATCTCACAAAAACATAAGCATCTCCAAAAGGAGGGCCATAACTAATGAACATATCTTTTTGACCCTCATCCGCTGCCAAGACAAGAAGCAACAATCTTGAAAATGACATTACCCTGGAAGTTAATATGAGTATGTTAATATAACAAGCTCTAACAAACTTGTGTAATTTTGTGACAAGCTTGAGAGAGTTATTTTGTGGACATTTTGATTGTGATGATTAGCTAAGCATTGCTATTTTATGAGCTATCATAACCAACTAGAACGAATAAAAACCAAGCTCCTAGCTGAGTAAAAAAACACCATGGCATTTTTTGCCTTCCAATTGGGACAAAGGACAAAAATGATGCCTTGGTCTTGCGAGAATCACTATTGGAATTTTAAATATCCTGGGATTCCCCACCAAATGAAAAATGGATACTCAAGCTACTAACAATACCTTATATGACCAAAGAAGGTAAATGGATTGGCACACTTCCATCTAAGGCAATCTATTGCGAACAAAATCGTGCCCCATATGCTCAAAGACAAGCTATCCCTGCATCTAAAGCNTACCTTATATGACCAAAGAAGGTAAATGGATTGGCACACTTCCATCTAAGGCAATCTACTGCGAACAAAATCGTGCCCCATATGCTCAAAGACAAGCTATCCCTGCATCTAAAGCCACCGATTTTTCTTATTCTATATGACATGGATACTAACAGAGTTAATGACAACCATTTCACATAATTAGAGGGAGAGTCATCAACCTAATGGTAAATTTAAAGGTAAAGATAGAGGCTATAGCATGTAGGACTCCATACATAAATGTAACGCAAACACGTGACATAATGGCAAGAGATAATATGACAACAACGGAGCATTTAGGCTCTGCTAACAAGAATAAAGTTGATGTTCTGTTAGCCAATACATTGAAGAATGCAATAAACCGATACTGGATATTATATATGACCGCCACAAATTTGTCAAATAATCACCAAAATCAACATTTAAATAAGAAATTTGCATCTTTTTCTATTTTAGATATTTAAACTCTGTCCAGATTGTCTTCAAAAAGAAAAAACTCTGTCCAGACAGTTCTGAAAATTTTCATGAGAATAAAAAACTAGTCATACCCACAATGCATATTTGCAATATGATCTATCCTTTCATATGCCACCTCCCCACTTAATCATTGTAAATTACTGCCTATATCATTTCTTTTCTGCTATGACTAGAAAGTACACCACATATAAAATGTAACAAAAGAAAACTACCCCATCCATCACGGAGACAAAAACGAAAAGAGAAATAAGTGGGAAGGGAAATATCCATGCCTAGCTACAATAAAAAATAACTGAATACTAAGATTTTGCCACTTCAGTTCATTCGTTCCAAACCTCAACACTGCAATTTATATTATTTAAACAACTAAGCATATAATATTTTGTCACCTATATAACTGTAATAGGAAAGAAATATTTACCCTCTCAATATTGTCCATCATTATCCCTTTGACCTCCGTAATTTGTGCCTTTAGTTTGGATAGCTTACTCATTTCATCCGGATGGTTCATACAATATTCCATGTGGTCCTTAAGCCTTGGCCTAGTAAATAAAGCACGACATTATACGCAGATGGAAAAATAGTGTGGCAAACATTGACGACAAAATCATTAAGCAGATGCCCAAGAAAAGAAGTAATATATAGACCCGAATTCCCTGTCAAGATTGTATGCAATGCTGAATCGGTCTTCAAATAACTCATCATCACTATCCTCGTCATCAGCAAGGGGGTGTGGGCCATCACTCCTAATACTTGCACCATAACGCTGTTTAAAGTCATCTTTTACTCTCTCAAGAAAAACAAACGGTACACTCCTCCCTACTGATTCATCCGCGACAACAAGAAAAACTGCATGGCCAAAGAAAATGAAAATAGTCGTTAGGGAAATATTCGCGCCAAAAAATTATTTCCAACATGAATAAAGAATAATCAATACCAAATCCGATGTCAATGAGGAAGTTAAAGGTGTGTCCATCACACGAGTAGGTGTACTTGCTGCTATTAGAACGCAGCTTCTGTAAGCATTGGACAGCAATGGTACTGAAGTTTCCAGAGTAAGATGTATGCTCCGCTAAAACAACAGTTCCTTTCGCAACAAAGCTATAAATCAAACCTTTCTGACTCATCTCTTCACCACAAAAATAAAGCCAAGAACCCCTTAAAGCAAACCCACCAGTCTGTTAATGCCAGAATAACCTACCAAAACTAAATCAAACCTCAGATAAACATGCTGGATATTAATAAATATAGAAAATGCATCCAATCATCAAAACCCAGTACGAATTTCCACTGATATACAAACCACCAAAAAATTTGACATAATTAGTTTAAATGAGTAGTGAGGACCAAATTGTATACTGACTTGCCAAATATATATATACGCGTGCGAGGTTGTTTGTCCCTTTCCATATGTGTGTGACTGTGGGTGTTAAAATTAGCTGATTTCTTTGTGCCCAGTTAACAGAAAAGATTATGTCAGATAATCAAACGTGTGTAGATGGCACATTAGTTTTCATCCAATCATGATGATCAAAAGAAAACAAAAATAAAAACCCTAAGGAGTGTGTTTCGTGGCAATAAAGACCACGAAACCAGGTCTAAAAACACACAAATCACAAATTCCACCAAATTACGAACAGCAACTCGTGCTACTAGTGCCAATTGCATAATACTACAAGAATTAAACGGTAACTTTCGAACAAAAATCTTTGATCAACGTGACATGAAATTAAAAATCACAAACCACAATTTCTAAGTAGAAAGTCACAGGAGGACGTAGATTTACAAATGATGAAGAAAATTAATCCTTAATATAAAATTCAATCATCGATCTCATCAGAAATGACGTAAAACAGGCAGACATAAACAAAATTACCAGAATTTTTTAGCAGTGAGAGAATATCCTCAATCGGAACAGATCAATAAGCACACAGAGAGAGAGACAGAGAAATGTATGTGTGTGCGCGTAGGGAGAGAGGGAGCAGAGAGAGAACCTAAGAATGGAATGCGAAGTTGGCTTCGCGGGGATGAATAGGCTGAACTGGGGGAGGCTAAACAGCGATGGAGTCGAGGTTAAGATTTAAGGGCGGATTTAGTTTGAATCATAAGACAAAGGGAAATTCAGATTTTTTTTGTAATTTTAATATAAAAGATATTTTAGATCATTTCAAAAATTTTGATTTAACGGTTTATAGTTAGTCTTGAATTTTATTTTTTTGCTCACGAAGAAGCCTCTTATCGTAAGACTCTAAATTTCTATTTCTTATACGTCTCCATCTTAAATTTGAAAAAATATAACAATAACTCAGATTGAATTTATTTTAAATTAAATGATCTAAATATTGTATGTTAAAAATGTATTATTTGTACCTTCATTTAGGTTGATTTTATTTAATTTCTAATTTTACGATAAAACTTTGTATAAAATTAAAAATATTTCTNTGTGTATTGAACAGTTGACGTATTATATAAACTCGTGCGGGGACGCAGGCGACGATAAATTGACACTTATCCTCACTCCGCCCCTCCCCGCTCCACTTTAACCGTTATTATTATTATTATTTTATACATATANAGTTTAGTGTTTTTTTTTTAAGTTTGATAGTTTAACATTTGACTCCAATAACTACATACACATTGTCACTACAACACAAAAACCAATACTCAAATAGACAATGTCACCATTTTTGGACATATAAGTTATTTAGTATATTAATTTTTTTAAAACATTTGATATAATATTTCATTAAAAATTATTATATACTTACTATATAATTTTTTATTTTTTTTATTACAAATTGATTCATACCTAGAGTACACTATAAGTAGATCTTTTTATCATGCATCTTAATACTGATGGTTGATGTTTACTTCTTACTTCTTATCAATCAATGAAGTTGAAATTGTTTTTATAATCCATAAATAAAATCATCAAGTTATTATTCATATCAAAAATAAATCATTACTGTATGAAAACTTATAGTTCTCAAAAAAATTTAAAAAATTCAAAACCCAAGTTAATCAGCAATTAAAAAAAAAATAAGTGATCAATACAAAAAAAATAAGATATCAATTGCACCAACAAAAAATGTTCAAAACCAATCTAATCAATTTGTGTTGAAATTATTCAAACATTCTATCTTTGTTTGTTAAAATTTTATAAGTAATATATTGTCTTCAGGCACGGACAAATGACTAGTATATTTATATTTGGTACTCGTCAGATGTACAAATATATTTTAATTATTTTATCTTTAATTAATTTAATTTATACCTATATTAAATAATACAATTATCTTTTACATCATTAATCTCTTATCCGCCTTTTCAAATCCACCCTCCCGTAAGTTTGACAAAATTTCTATTGGCCGGATTGGGAAATCAATGACTGATTTTTCTAAACAACCATAAAATTTAGAAGAATCTTAGATTATTTTTTCAAAAACTATCTTGCCAAACCCTTATACCCTTTACCAAACAGCCCCTGAGTCTGTTTCATTGACGTGGTGTTTGGACCACGGGATAAAGAGAGTTAAAAGAAAAAGAGCTAATTATCTTTTGCCTTCCTGTGGGTTGGAAGGTTTGCGCTTTACCACCCTAGACGTTCGATATTATACTCATAATCCCCTGGAGATTTTGGACCAGAGTGAAAAATGTAATACAGTTAACAAATAGAAGAAAATGACAATTTATCCCTTCTTCCTCCTCCTTCCCCAGTTCGTTTCCTCACATGTATGGATATGTAAATAGAGAGAGAATATATAAATAAAATCTACTTCCCTCCAAAATGGCTCTTAAACAAAACTTCTCTATCTAGTTATAGCCAAATCAATATTGAGTAGCAATAATCATCCAGTGAAGAAATAGGTAGCTAAAACCATATCTATAAGCGGGGGAGAGAGAGATAGAGAGAACAGACCACAAAATTGAAATGGGTTCATCTTGACTCCAAGCAACAGCTTTTTTTGAAGCCTTGATAGATTAGTTTCAGTTCACCAAAGCAGTACCCAACAATTTATCCCCAAGCTGCCAACCTTTTTAGAACTTTCTTCTGCAAATTCGATATGCGAAGAAAAAGAGAAAATTGCCAACGTTGCTGCGTTTGTTCCCTGCATGTAATCGCTGTTGAAAGTCATCGCCTCTGAGCTTCCCCAAAGGCCTCATCGCTACCAACGGCTGTGATCCTAGGCTCGTGTCGGTTGAGTAGGATGGCAGTAGATTTGGTAAAAATTAGTATTCATTCAAATTTGTTTTGTTCGGATTAGAGATCGATCATATGTATTGAACAGTTGACGTATTATATAAACTCGTGCG